>ML779547.1:3765-36682 GCA_009831015.1 Picea engelmannii
CATGGGCTCATTAGTCACAGGGATCATAGCAATGTCAATCACGTTTCATCATTAATTTTATCAAATATATGCATAAAACCCCTGATATATCATTCAATAGCTCAAAGATATTACAATGACCTACTATACAAAGCCGAAGAAAAAGACAAAATACCCTATTGGGCCAACATCCATAAGAAAAGGAAAGTCTCCAGAGGATATCATCGAAGCCATGTAACACGAGGTGATGTGGTCAAGGGATGTCTAGACATATGGGTAGAGTGAAAGATAGGGATGCACGATATTACCTGTGGGTGCCTTTATAGAAGGCGAGATGTACCCGTCATGGATGCAATTCTTTCCAAGCCCTTTATTGCCTTTATTCTTTCTTTTTTTTATTTCAAGGTCTAACTAGACTACACTGCCTTGGCGTGGTGACCAGAGCTGATAGTGTTACCCACAAGTACCTTCACAGAGATGATAAGGCTAGCTCATGATGAGACCCCCTTTCCCTTATCCATGCAACCAAAGGTCACTGCCCTGGCGTAGTATCTAGATAATGGCAATGTCATACTGCTAGGTGCCCATGAACATAATAGGTTGGCTCGTGATGAGACCCCCTATCCTCTTGGCTAGGTCTTGTTTTGTTATTTTTCTTTGGGTCCCTCTTCTTTCTTGCTGAGAGGCTTTTTATTGCCTTCTCGGGGATCCTTGGGCGAGGCATCTCTAGGTTTCATTTTTTATGGCTTTTATCTTTTACCAGCTGCTTTTACCTTCTGGGCCTTTAGCCCCTTCTTCCCACGAGATAAGGTGTAACCCCACAAGCAAATCATCCTAATGCCCGGACTAGGGGAATGGGGTAGATGAGTGGGAGATAAGATGTAAAAGTGATGATATGATGGGAGCGAATGATGGCTCTTCAGAAATCCCCCCGGTGGCAAACCAAAACCTATGGGTACAAGCTTGCTAAGACACCCCGTAAGTCCCCCCAATCATGGTCAAGTGGAAGGGAATCAACAACAAGGGTGGGGTGGTATTGCCACCCCGCAATATATATGTATGTATATGACTAAAATAAAACAATCAATGTGCAAGCGAGGAATCAAACTATCATGAAATGCAAATGGTATAATACACGGAAAATGCCTCCCTACCTATACTCACCTGTGGAGTCAGGTCCCACCACCTTGGTGGGGTTTGAGGAGGTGCCCGCTGATGGGTAATGGGCGCCTTCTCCCTTCCAAAGTTGACAGATAGTATGAGTTATCAACTGATTCCATTCCAACTTTGAAAGGTCTGAGCCATGACTGCGCGCTTCCTTTTACATTAGTTGGCTCTCATTTTTGAGTATCCCACATCCATACCATATCTCCCTCCTTATACTTTCTGACTTTGTATTTGGTCATTCCTTGAACAACCCTGGTGTACTATACTGAGGGAGGTGGGTGGGCTTCTACTGAAAAGACTTCTTACTGGGACGGGCGGATTTGTACGTCATCTTCATTTTTCTTTTTTAATATCTTCACCGTCCCAACTTCCTTGTTCTTGAATTCATCTAGGAGTTGTTGGTATTCTTCTTTCTTGGGCCATTCGATATGATGAAAGTCTTCTTCTATTGCAAAGGGCATGTCTTCTGGAGAGTATTCTTGAAGAGTTTGTATCACATCATTCTATGCTTTGTCATCATTTATGGGATGAACAATATCCTGCACATGATTCCTAGTTATTGGTACATTGAGTAGACATCCCATCGTCCCATATTTCAAAGATAATCGTAAGAAGGTGAGGTCCATTTCTAGGGAACCGCCTATCATTGCACCAAAATTCCTAGATAACAACATCCCCCACACATCTGGGACATCAACCACTATAATATCTATGCAGACTGTCTTCTCGAGGTATTCTTTTAAGTGCACTTCAACATTTTCAACCACCCCATGTGTGGGTATTTCTTTAGATTCAAAACCACACACATTCCTGTAAGCACTGGTGACCTTCAAACCCATTTGTTGCACGACTTTAAGAGACATTATGTTATCACCAACACCTGTATCTAGCATGCAATTGTTAAGATATTTTTTGTTCATTGTTAAAGTCATGAAGAAGGGAGGGTTTTCACCATACTGGACCCTGAAATGGTCAGCTTGCAACATAATAGGGGGGTCGATAGGCTCATCTGATCCCGAAAATAAAGTATCAAAGCGTTCTTTAATGGATGGGATATTGATTGCTTCTCTTAGGGGAACATTCACATGCATCTTTGATAAAACCCCTTCAAAGTCAAAATTAAGGTCAACCTTACTAGTCTTGGATGTCCTAGGAAGAAAAACCTTAAGAGGCGGGGGTTTCGACTGATCAACAGTAGGTTGTTTCAGATTCTTTCTTCTGTAAACCTGAACTTCCTGCTTCTTTAACTTTTCTCGTGATTCCTGGTCCAAGTTGTTTATTATTGCCATCATTTCCGCTCTGGCTGCTTCCCTCACGTCTTGTCGATGTTCTATATCTGTTATATTTATCTGAGGAAAGTTCATGAAACAATCCAAATTGTTGACTTGTTGTTGGCTAGTGTTATAAGGACATTCATGCTCTCAATGTGCTTCACTACACTCCAGGCACCAAGGGTTTTCATCCACAATGTTTGTAGGGGCCAAGGTATTTGGAACTTTGTTTTCATTCTTTGGCTTGTAAAATTTATTCCCTTTCTGGAACTGCCCTTTTAACAGAGGCCTAAGTGCTTGGATCTGGGATTTTTCAAGTCTGTCAATCCGTCTCATAATTTCTTCTTGATTTTTTATGATGCCATCCATGGAATCTTGTAATTCGTTGATACTGGTGCAGAGATCTGAAGTAGGCTCAACATTGTGTACTATTTTCTACTTGGTATCTATTCTCCCCCTAGGGTTAGCAAAGGGATCAATCTTAGATGAAAGGAGGTTCCCTTCTATCTTGGTGGCGAGCTCTTAGGCTTCTTGAAAGGACTAGAGGTTTTTGTCTCTAAGGAGATACCCTAGTTGGCCATTGAAATATCTGGTATAAATATGAACAAGGTAATCATCTTTCGGGTGATGGCTTGCAGGAATTATTTGTAACAAAGTCTCAAATCTAGTGTGAAACTCCCGAATGGACTCATTCTCATATTTAGCAAGGCTATTCAGTCCTGTGAGAAGCATATTAGGGTCTTCTTTGATACTCCATCTTTTGAGAAAGGCCTCTTCAATTCTATCCATGGTCTTGATGCTTCCATCAGGAAGGTTGAGGTACCAACACCTTGAGGCATCATAAAGAGTAGCGGAGAATAACTTCATGACCAAATCTTCAACATCATCACTGATGGGATGAATCTGAAAGAAAGCCCAAAAGTTACTCATATGCTCTTCGACACTGACGGCATCAGTACCGGTAAACTTAGGCAACCACTTCTCATACTTGGGTGGCATTTGCCTAGGATAGCCAGGTATGCCTGACATGTCTAACAGCCTGAAAAGGGTAGATGACCATTGTCTTTGATTGTTGACTGGGTTTGTTGTAGCGGTCTGAGAGGTAGACATGATTCTTAAAGGAAGGCTCTTCCGAAAAAGTGATTTGAAAACAAGAGAGTTTAAGGGAGGCTTCCTTCTGAAGGACAAAGGAGGATTGTTGAATCTCCTTCTAGTTTGTAGAGTCGCCAGATAGTTTACATGAAACTACCAAAGAAAAGGGGAAAAAAACCCTAGTGGAGTCGTCAGGTAAGCTTGTAAGAAAAGGTCTCTGAGGCAAGTCTTACTGAAAAGATTTGTCGTTTGAAGAATATTGACTCAATGTTCCCCGACAATGGCACCAAAATGTTATCACACAGTTTGTAGCTAGTTCAAAAAGCTAGAGGATAGAGGCCAAACTGGTGTAACAGGAACCTACCCCACCCAATGTCACCTCAATGGGGAGGTTCTTTCTATTTAGGGAGGTTAACCCAGGGGAGACGTACCCGGTAACCTGGGGTTTTGAAGAGGCTGAAGTATAAAGGACAAGGCAAAAGTTCCTCCTCACAGATTACCACCAAGGTCAGAAAGTCCGGCTAATAAACCAATAAAGAAGTGTATGCCCAAATGAGAACACCTGCCCAAAACAAGACAATAGAAAATAATATATGCAGGCTAATATTCAGTGGGTTAGTACTTCATGTAACTATCTGACATTAATATATAAGCAATGTGAAACAACAGATATTAATGAGATCAACGTTTTGTCAATATAGCAATGGAGAAGCCTCAATTCGTCAATAACTATTGAGATGATGTAATCAACAATGTATCTAACCAATCTTTATTCAATAAATGATTTCAATCATCATCTAATTGCTTATCATCAAAAGTTGATGCGTCAAGATGGAATAACCAAGTGTGACGTTAGCCTAGTTAGGGTTAGCTAGTTAGTTAGGGTTTCAAAAATTTAAAGTTTTGAGAGTTGGTTTGAGCACGATCACTTCAATGTTGTGTGTCTAAGATCAGTGCCTAAGGGTAGATGGATTCATTTAAGGAGAGGATGCAAGGTTGAAGGAATAATAGGCTAAAGACAAGAGGGAAGGGTTCTAGAGTGCTACAATGGTAGGGCCCTAGAATCAAAACCCTAGGGGAAAGAGGCTCACTCCGGTGTTGCTTAAGCAAGGCCTCATGATCTTTCCTCCTTCTTTAGGTCAAAGTTGGCAAAACGACTAGCATATGAAATGAGTTAAAACAAGAGGATCAGGTGAGGGAGAGTGTTACAATGGCAAGGCTCTATCACTAAAACCCTAGAAGATGGACGACCCTAGGTGTAGATAACCTAGGCCTGGGACGTCACCTCCCTTTTAACCTTTAAAAATCAAAGCTAGCTTAAGGGAAGAAGTGAGAAGAGTGTAGCAAAGGCTAGGCTCTTTCTTCCTTCTTCAATGGCTGAAAATTTCTCTCTAAGGGGACATGAAACAAGGACCTACTTGTGTGCTTGTACCTAGGGTTTTAAAATCAACAAATTTATAAGAAAATACAAGAATATAAACCTACAACCATTCAATTAAGAAGTTTTGCAAGAAAAACACTTACATATCATGATGAAAAGCATATGCAAACCCTAGTTGTAAACCTTCCTTCAAGAGAAATGCTAAACATACCAAGAAAATCCTTCCATCAACAAGTGCACCTCACTTTAAAAGACCAAATACCCAAGTAGGGCGCAAAGATCAGAGCTCACAAGAGAGTCAATTATGTGTTTTGTTCAAATGAGGGAAAAACATCCTCAATATATAATGTATCATGACCTATAATTAAAATTAGGTCATTAAAAATTGTCGACAAGGCTACAAACAATTCATACTATTTTTTACATTAATTGCTAAGTAAAGACCTACATGAGCAAAAGGTGAGATGTCAAGCCCCTCTGAGGGAGACGTTAGGCCCTTTTGGTGCTAGTCCAACATCCAGAAGTCAAACGTTAGCCCTTCCTGGGCTCCTCAAAGCTGCCACATGTGCCAGCCGTCTTGTCAAACTGCCACACACTCAAGGTGACATCAAGGCCTCTGGGTGATGTCCTGGTCATCAAAGGGAAATGCTCCATCTGAGAGGGGTCAACACGCCTGGGTTGGGCTCAGCCAAAGTGTCCTGGGTGGAACGCCCTTCTTCTTCTCATGTGCAAGAGCTCAACCAATCACTTTCCTATCTCTACCCCTGATGGGGTCCCAACAACCATCTGATGGGCTCTTCAGCCCCATGGAGGTCCGAGCTAGTCATCTCCCCATGTGTACCGGTCCAACTGGTACCTGTCCGTCGGGCATGGTCCTGCACATCCAAAACTTCTCCCTCCATGGGATCATTAGTCACAGTGATCATAGCAATGTCAATCACGTTTCATCACTAATTTTATCAAATATATGCATAAAACCCCCGGTATATCATTTAATAGCTCAAAGATATTACAATGACCTACTATACAAAGCTGAAGAAAAAGACAAAATACCCTATTGGGCTAGTATCCATAAGAAAAGGAAAGTCTCTATAGGATATCATCCAAGCCATGTAACACGAGGTGATGTGGTCAAGGGATGTCCAGACATATCGGTAGAGTGAAAGACAGGGATGTACGATATTACCTGTGGGTGCCTTTGTAGAAGGCGAGATGTACCCATCATGGATGCAATTCTTTCCAAGCCCTTTATTGCCTTTATTCTTTTTTATTTTATTTCAAGGTCTAACTAGAGAACACTGCCTTGGCGTGGTGACCAGAGCTGATAGTGTTACCCACAAGTACTTTCACTGAGATGACAAGGCTGGCTCATGATGAGACCCCCTTTCCCTTGGCCATGCAACCAAAGGTCACTACCCTGGTGTGGTAACCAGATAATGGAAATGTCATACTACTAGGTGCCCATGAACATAATAGGCTGGCTCATGATGAGACCCCCTATCCTCTTGTCTAGGTCTTGTTTTTTTATTTTTCTTCGGGTCCCTCTTCTTTCTTTCTGAGAGGCTTTTTATTGCCTTCTCGGGGATCCCTGGGCGAGGCATCTCTAGGTTTCATTTTTTATGGCTTTTATCTTTTATCAGGTGATTTTACCTTCTGGGCCTTTATCCCCTTCTTCCCACAAGATAAGGTGTAACCCCACAAACAAATCATCCTAATGCCCGAACTAGGGGAATGGGGCAAATGAGTGGGATATAAGATGTAAAAGTGATGGTATGATGGGAGCGGACGTTGGCTCTTCAGAAATCCCCCCGGTGGAAAACCAAAACCTATGGGTACAAGCTTGCTAAGACACACCGTCAGTCCCCCCAACCATGGTCAAGTGGGTCAATGTAAGATCCAAGCGGTCGTCAGAAATAAAAGGAATTTGATGCATATATCTAAAGGTTGTAATGATAAAAAAATGACACATAACATGATACCTGGACCAATTAACTCATGGAGCAAGAGCCTTTTCCGATACAAGTCCAAGACGAAGGTGATAGATGTTGCTGCTACTGACAAGACAAATCTAATGAAAGAGAAGAAACATGGGCCCTCCAGGTCCATACTCAGGTCAATCATGCTCTCGGTACTCCATGTCTAGGACTTGTGAGCCTCGAGACATGATCTCCTAGTTATCCCTAGAAATCGGGGATAACCTCTGTCTCCAACTCGAGGACATGTGCTCACTGTAGAGCGCATGAGAACCTTAGCATCTCTGGCATAACCTGCAGACCTGCTCAAACTTGAAAAGGGAATCAACAACAAGGGTGGGGTGGTATTGCCACCCCGCAATATATATGTATGTATATGACTGAAATAAAACAATCAATGTGCAAGTGAGGAAGCAAACTATCATGAAATGCAAATGGTATAATACACATAAAATGCCTACCTACCTATACTCACCTGTGGAGTCAGGTCCCACCACCTTGGTGGGGTTTGAGGAGGTGCCCGCTGATGGGTAATGGGCACCTTCTCCTTTCCAAAGTTGACAGATAGTATGAGTTATCAACTGATTCCATTCCAACTTTGAAAGGTCCGAGCCATGACTGCATGCTTCCTTTTACATTAGTTGGCTCTCCTTTCTGAGTATCCCATATCCATACGATATCTCCCTCCTTATACTTTCTGACTTTGTATTTGGTCATTCCTTGAACAACCCTGGTGTATTGTACTCAGGGAGGTGGGTGGGCTTCTGCTGAAAAGACTTCTTGCTGGGACGGGCGGATTTGTACATCATCTTCATTTTTCCTTTTTAATATCTTCACCGTCCCAACTTCCTTGTTCTTGAATTCATCTAGGAGTTGTTGGTATTCTTCTTTCTTGGGCCATTCGATCTGATCAAAGTCTTCTTCTTTTGCAAAGGGCATATCTTCTGGAGAGTATTCTTGAAGAGTTTGTATCACATCCTTCCGCGCTTTGTCATCATTTATGGGATGAACAATATCCTGCACATGATTCCTAGTTATTGGTACATTGAGTATATGTCCCATCGTCCCATCTTTCAAAGGTAACCGTAAGAAGGTGAGGTCCATTTCCAGGGAACCGCCTATCATTGCACCAAACTTCCTAGATAACAACATCCCCCAGGCATATAGGACATCAACCACTATAATATCTTTGCATACTGTCTTCTCGAGGTATTCTTTTAAGTGCACTTCAACATTTCCAACCACTCCATGTGTGGGTATTTATTTAGATTCAAAACCACACACATTCCTGTAAGGCCTGGTGACCTTCAAACCCATTTGTTGCATGACTTTAAGAGACATCATGTTAGCACCATCACCTGTATCTAGCATGCAATTGTTAAGATTTTTGTTGTTCATTGTTAAATTCATGAAGAAGGGAGGGTTTTCACCATACTGGACCCTGGTCAACTTGCAACATAATAGGGGGGTCCATAGGTTCATCTGATCCCAAAAAGAAAGTATCAAAGCATTCTTTAATGGATGGGATCTTGATTTCTTCTCTTAGGGGAACATTCACATGCATCTCTGTTACAGCCGCTTCAAAGTCAAAATTAAGGTCAACCTTACTAGTCTTGGATGTCCTAGGAAGAATAACTTCAAGAGGCGGGGGTTTCGACTGATTAGCGGTAGGTTGTTTCAGATTCTTTCTTCTGTAAACCTGAACTTCCTGCTTCTTTAACTTTTCTCATGATTCCTAGTCCAAGTTGTTTATTATTGCCATTCTTGCTGCTTTGGCTGCTTCCCTCACGACTTGTTGATGTTCTATATCTGTGATATTTATCCGAGGAAAGTTCATGAAACAATCGAAATTGTTGACTTGTTGATGGCTAGTGTTATAAGGACATTCATACTCCCAATGTGCTTCACTACACTCCAGGCACCAAGGGTTTTCATCCACAACGTTTGTAGGGGCCAAGGTATTTGGAACTTCGTTTTCAATCTTTGGCTTGTAAAATTGATTCCCTTTTTGGAACTTCCCTTTGAACGGAGGCCTAAGTGCTTGGATCTGGGATTTTTCAAGTCTGACAATCCGGCTCATCATTTCTTCTTGATTTTTTATGATGCCATCCATGGAGGCTTGTAATTTGTTGATACTGGTGCAGAGATCTGAAGTAGGCTCAACATTGTGTACTATTTTCTACTTGGTATCTATTCTCCCCCTAGGGTTAGCAAAGGGCTCAATCTTAGATGAAAGGAGGTTCCCTTCTATATTGGTGGCAAGCTCTTGGGCTTCTTGAATGGACTGGGGGTGTTTGTCTCTAAGGAGATACCCTAGTTGGCCATTGAAAGATCTGGTATAAATATCAACAAGGTAATCATCTTTCGGGTGATGGCTTGCAGGAATTCTTTGTAACAAAGTATCAAATCTAGTGTGAAAATCCCGAATGGACTCATTCTCATATTTGGCAAGGCTATTCGGTCGTGTGAGAAGCATATTATGGTCTTCTTTGACACTCCATATTTTGAGAAAGGCCTCTTCAAGTCTATCCATGGTCTTGATGCTTCCATCAGGAAGGCTAAGGTACCAACGCCTTGAGGCATCATAAAGAGTAGCGGAGAATAACTTCATGACCAAATGTTCAACATCATCACTGATGGGATGAAGCTGAAAGAAAGCCGAAAAGTTACTCATATGCTCTTCGACACTGAGGACATCAATACCGGTGAACTTAGGCAACCACTTCTCATACTTCGGTGGCATTTGCCTAGGATAGCCATGTATGGCTGACATGTCTAACAGCCTGAAAAGGGTAGATGACCATTGTCTTTGATTGCTGACTTGGTTTTTTGTAGCGGTCTGAGAGGTAGACATGATTCTTAGAGGAAGGCTCTTCCCGAAAAGTGATTTGACAATAGGAGAGTTTAAGGGAGGCTTCCTTCTGAAGGACAAATGAGGATTGTTGAATCTCCTTCTAGTTTGTGGAGTCGCTAGATAGTTTACTTGAAACTACCAAAGAAAAGGGGAAAAAAACCCTAGTGGAGTCGCCAGGTAAGCTTGTAAGAAAATTTCTCTGAGGGAAGGCTTACCGAAAAGATTTTTTGTTTGAGGAAGATTGACTTAGTGTTCCCCGACAACGGCGCCAAAATGTTATCGCATAGTTTGTAGCTAGGTCAAAGAGCTAGAGGATAGAGGCCAAACTGGCATAACAGGAACCTACGCCACCCAATGTCACCTCAATGGGAAGGTTCTTTCTATTTAGGGAGGTTAATCCAGGGGAGACGTCCCCAGTAACTTGGGGTTTTGAAGAGGCTAAAGTATAAAGGACAAGGCAAAAGTTCCTCCTCATAGATTACCACCAAGGACAGAAAGTCCGACTAATCAACCAATAAAGAAGTGTATGCCCAAATGAGAACACCTGCCTGGAACAAGACAATATCAAATAATATATGCAGGCTAATATTTAGTGGGTACGTACATCATGTAACTATCTGACATTAATATATAAGCAATTTGAAACAATAGATATTAATGAGATCAACGTTTTGTCAATATAGCAATGGAGAAGCCTCAATTCATCAATAACTATTGAGATGATGTAATCAACAATGTATCTAACCAATCTTTATTCAATAAATGATTTCAATCATTATCTAATTGCTTATCATCAAAAGTTGTTGCGTCAAGATGGAATAACCAAGTGTGACGTCAACCTAGTTAGGGTTAGCTAGTTAGTTAGGGTTTCAAAAATTTAAAGTTTTGAGAGTTGGTTTGAGCACTATCACTTCAACATTGTGTGTCTAAGATCAGTGCCTAAGGGTAGATGGAGTCATTTAAGGAGAGGACGCAAGGTTGAAGGAATAATAGGCTAAATACAAGAGGGAAGGGTTCTAGAGTGTTGCAATGGCAAGGCCCTAGAATCAAAACCCTAGGGGAAAGAGGCTCACTCCAGTGTTTCTTAAGCAAGGCCTCGTGCTCTTTCCTCCTTCTTTAGGTCAAGCTTGGAAAAACGGCTAGCATATGAAAAGAGTTAAAACAAGAGGATCAGGTGAGGGAGAGTGTTGTAATTACAAGGCTCTATCACTAAAACCCTAGAAGATGGACGACCCTAGGTGTAGATAACCTAGGCCTGGGACGTCACCTCCCTTTTAACCTTTAAAAGTCAAAGCTAGCTTAAGGGAAGAAGTGAGAAGAGTGTAGCAAAGGCTAGGATCTTTCTTCCTTCTTCAATGGCTGAAAATTTGTCTCTAAGGGGACATGAAACAAGGACCTACTTGTGTGCTTGTCACCTAGGGTTTTAAAATCAACAAATTTATAAGTAAATGAAAGAATATAAACCTACAACCATTCAATTAATAAGTTTTGCAAGAAAAACACTTACATATCATGATGAAAAGCATATGCAAACCCTAGTTGTAAACCTTCCTTCAAGAGAAATGCCAAACATGCCAAGAAAATCCTTCCATCAACAAGTGCGCCTCACTTTAAAAGACCAAATACCCAAGTAGGGCGCAAAGATCATACCTCACAAGAGAGTCAGTTATGTGTTCTGTTCAAATGAGGGAAACACATCCTCAATATATAGTGTATCATGACCTATAATTAAAATTAGGCCATTAAAAATAGCCGACAAGGCTACAAACCAAAATCATACTGTTTTTTACATTAATTGCTAAGTAAAGAACTAAATGAGAAAAAGGTGAGACGTCGAGCCCCTCTGAGGGAGACGTTAGGCCCTTTTGGGGCTAGTCCAACATCTAGAAGTCAAACGTTATCCCTTCATGGGATCCTTAAAGTTTCCAAACGTGCCAACCGTCCTGTCAAACTGCCACATGCTCAAGGTGACATCAAGGCCTCCTAGGTGACGTCCTGGTCATCAAAGGGAAACACTCCATCTGAGAGGGGTCAACACCCCTGGGTTGGGCTCAGCCAAAGTATCTTGGGTGGAACATCCTTCTTCTTCTCATGTGCAAGAGCTCAACCAATCACTGTCCTGTCTCTGCCCCTGATGGGGTCCCAACAACCATCTGATGGGTTCTTCATCCCCATGGAGGTCCGAGCTAATCATCTCCCCATGTGTACCAGTCCAACTGGTACCTGTCCGTCGGGCATGGTCCTGCACATCAAAAAATTCACCCTCCATGGACTCATTAGTCACAGGGATCATATTAATGTCAATCACGTTTCATCATTAATTTTATCAAATATATGCATAAAACCCTTGATATATCATTCAATAGCTCAAAGATATTACAATGACCTACTGTACAAAGATGAAGAAAAATACAAAATACCCTATTGGGCCAGCATCCATAGGAAAAGGAAAGTCTCTAGAGGATATCATCCAAGCCATGTAACACGAGGTGATGTGTTCAAGGGATGTCCAGACATATGGGTAGAGTGAAAGACAGGGATGTACGATATTACCTGTGGGTGCCTTTATAGAAGGCGAACTGTACCCGTCATGGATGCAATTCTTTCCGAGCCCTTTATTGCCTTTATTCTTTCTTTTTTTTATTTCAAGGTCTAACTAGAGGAGATTGCCTTGGCGTGGTGACCAGAGCTGACAGTGTTACCCACAAGTACTTTCATAGAGATGATAAGGCTGGCTCGTGATGAGACCCCCTTTCCCTTGGCCATGCAACCAAAGGTCACTGCCCTAGCGTGGTAACCAGATAATGGAAATGTCATACTGTTAGGTGCCCATGAACATAATAAGCTGGCTCATGATGAGACCCCCTATCCTCTTGGCTAGGTCTTGTTTTGTTATTTTTCTTTAGGTCCATCTTCTTTCTTGCTGAGAGGATTTTTATTGCCTTCTCGGGGATCCCTGGGCGAGGCATCTCTAGGTTTCATTTTTTATGGCTTTTATCTTTTACCAGCTACTTTTACCTTCTAGGCCTTTAGCCCCTTCTTCCCACAAGATAAGGTGTAACCCCACAAACAGATCATCCTAATGCCCGGACTAGGGGAATGGGGCAGATGAGTGGGAGATAAGATGTAAAAGTGATGATATGATGGGAGTAGATGATGGCTCTTCAGAAATCCCCCCAGTGGCAAACCAAAACCTATGGGTAGAAGCTTGCTAAGACACCCCGTCAGTCCCCCCAACCATGGTCTAGTGGGTCAATGTAAGATCCAAGCGGTCGTCAGAAATAAAAGGAATTTGATGCATATATCTAAAGGTTATAATGATAAAAAATGACACATACCATGATACTTGGACCAATTACCTCATGGAGAAAGAGTCTTTTCCGATACAAGTCCAAGCCGAAGGTGATGGATGTTGCTACTGCTGACAAGACAAATCTAATGAAAGAGAAGAAACATGGGCCCTCCAGGACCATGCTCAGGTCAATCCTTCTCTCGGTACTCCATGTCTAGGACCTGTGGGCCTTGAGACATGATCTCCTAGTTATCCCTAGAAATCGGGGATAACAACACCCATACTGTTGTTGCTTCATTGTATAAATATTTGAGGGAATTTAGATGTAGTGGAGGGGCATGGAAGACAAACGAATGGGAAAATGTAATGGGAGAATAACATGCATGGAATTGCTTCAGACTTTGTTTTTGTGAGTGATTTTGATTTATCTTTAATATAATATCTTTACTCAATTGACATGTTCATATTCTTCCCATCATAGTTGTGTGTTATGAGACTTTGGATTTTGTCTAGGTTTATTAATATACTATTATGATATTATTCATTGTTCTAAAGGAAATATTCATACATATCATTCATTGTTCTATTTTGTATCAATTCTTTATGTAGATGTTGGATTAATACAAATGTGAAGTATGTATTAGGCTCTGCCTATATTAATTACATGCGTGTAACCATTTCTTTTGATGGGATGTCTTTCATTGAGTAGAATGGAATATTTTTTATCTCCATGAAGTATTGATTGCTGATCCTTTTTATAACTATATCAAATCTATCCCATTCTGTTGAAGTTACTTTCACCAGAATTGTTGTCGAGTTTGAATTGGACAGTTGTCTGCCAAAATTATTTCTCTTTACAAGTGGACGACTTGCTAAAATATTCACTGGAAAGGATTCAACCAACAGATTGCAATACTGCTCTTGGCAAGGATAGGTTAGTGATTGTCTTTATTTTTCTTTTTGTTTGTCGTGTGACTGATTTTGAATAAAAATCTTTATTTTAAGGATTATTCTAAATGATTTGACCATTTGAATTAATCCTATTATAACTTATATTCAAAATCATTTGGTTTAGTTCAATTGTTAGTTTAGTTTTAATATTATTCTAGTTAGATTATAATTTAGTGTTAATGGTTTCTTTTTTTTTTTATAGTTATTATTGCAGATTGGATTTGCTTGGGGTTTAGTTCCATTATATAGTATAAACTTTCCTTTTCACAAGGTTTCCAGTAAATCTTGTATTTTGTACATCTTGTAAACTTTGTAATTATCTAATCTAAGTAACCATTGTATATACTTCAAATTTAATAGGAGAACCCTTTTCTCATTTAGTAGATGGATCCTTTCACTAGCTATCAGAGTCGTTAAACCCGTCAGGGATAACTAACTTAAACGGATTGGGTCTTTCTCTAAGGACCTTGGACCGAGATATTCCCTTCTCGTTGACAAGTAATCATTTCCGCTCGTCAACAAATGGTGCTAGGAGGAAAAGACTGAGAAGTTGGATTTGCAGAGTCTTTATTCCAAATGTATTTAATTTCTCATGGCTCTTGCACAAATCACTGTGTTGGAACATGCTTTCCATTTTTCATTACCAAATATTCCCAACAAGACAGTTACTCTCTTGTTGAAACTCACATTTGATGGTGAAGGGAATACATCTGCAAAGGCTCATCTTAACAAGTTTTCGTGTAAATGTATCAAACATAATATTATTGATTTAAACGTTTTATGCAGATTGTTCGTATTCACTTTCAGAGGTCGAATCAAGTGTTGGTTTGAATTTTTTCCGACCTATTCTATTTATGATTGGTTTCTTCACCTTATGATTATGATAAATTATGTGAAGAATTCAACGCTCTACTAATTAAGGATGATTCATTTCCAGAAAAAATTTCAACAAAGATCAACCATGTTCTTTATAAGTTTCGTCTTGATGATTTATATTTCATACTAAATCTTATTTCAGATGTTTGTGCCCCTTTCATTCATAAAGATTCAATTGCAAATGATAAATTAGATATAGATCATAACATCAACTTGCAAGATAAATTTTGTTTGAATGAGATGGATTCGTTAGAAACTGTTGAACAAGCATAAAAGGTAGGATCTATTGAGAATGATTTTATTGACGAGGAAACTAGTCTTTCTTCCAAATTATTTCATCTTCAATCTTCTACTATTGTAGTTCAAATGGACGAAGATCTGATTGTGGATCAAGGTGCATATTCATCTTCTTCTAACTCTTTCTCTAGTCAATTCTCGAATTCAATTATTGAAGAACACATAGGTGATGAGAATAATCTTAAGTGTTCTTACATTTCAATAGAACCAATTAGAGATACTGATATTCAATTTGAAGCAAAAACCTTAAACCTTCATCCAAAAATACCTTATTCACAGGAAATATTAGATGCATGTCATGAAATTGTATTTGAAAGCCTTGACGATCGTATAATGGTTGGAATTGTATCATCAAAACATAGTGATAGTATTGACATACGTAAAGAGGAATGTTTTGAAAATATTATTGTTAATTATTATAACTCAAGAGAATCTTTCCATTTTCTTATCGCCAATTTGTTCTACTCTTTATATCCTGACCTTTCTTAGATTCTGATGTACACAACAATTTATCTACTTTATCTGACAATGTGCCATCACAATCTCATTCTTTTGGCATGTCTGTTCTTGATGATATAACTTTCAAGCATAAAATAAATAAAGTGAGATTTGATGCTCTTCTACTCCAATCATTTATAAGGGAAAAAKATATGTTGCAAGACRTTCGTTTCCGGTTGATTTCTGATAAGGACAATGCACTCATTTTTATGGAAATTGAAGTTCATYCACTAATTAAATCAAATCGTTACGATCTTATTYCAAATTTTGAACCAATTCATTTTATCGATGGGAAGGATCAAACCAATATTCTGATTTGTATAATGAATCCTTGAAAGATACGTTTATTATTTGTAAATTTGATTCATAGAAGYGATATCCTGCATTTTKAGTTTTATGACAKGATCGYAGATTGGCTTGAGGATTCATATCTAAAAAATMTTTGGAGTAATGGTAAAGTTATGCTTACTCTGTTTCTAAATGAAGATYAAGGAGGTAAGTATGGCATATGTTTTCCATATCCTCCATGCGAATAAATTCATGAACAGATGGAGAACTGTCAGGAGTATGGGGCACTTCGRTCTAGGCTGATGGTTATGTAAGGTCCCCATAATATTGACAATTTTTCTAAGCTCATTTACATTCTTCCATGMTTTTTTGATCCATGTCAYGACAAAATTGTAGATTGGYTGGAGGATTCATATATTGAAAATCTCAAAAGAAAGGTAAGGTTATACTTACTTGGTTTCTGAATGAAGATCATAAAAGTAAGTATGGATTGTTTATTATTCATTCTGAAAGACTCCAATTCTTTTTGCTAATTGGAAATTCCTTTGTCTTTATAGGATTGGAGTTATTTCAATGGTTGCATTGGAAATACGACTTCACCTACTGTTTTGATTTGTGAAGTAGTTTAGAGTAGGTTTAGGAGTAGATTACCTTTTGTTTTATTTTTCACTATTTCTTTTGAATAATGCAATTATGGAGACACGCGAATATCAAATGCACAAGGGGAGTCACCATCTGAACACAGCTAGGAAAGTTTACTTTAAATTCATGAACAGATGGAGAACTACCAGGAGTATGGGGCACTTCGGTCTAGGCTAATGGTTATGTAAGGTCCCCATAATATTAACAAGTTTTCTAAGCTCATTTTCATTCTTCCATGCTTTTGTGATCCATATCACGACAAAATTGTAGATTGGCCGGAGGATTCATATATTGAAAATATCAAAAGAAAGGTAAGGTTATACTTACTTGGTTTTTGAATGAAGATAATAAAAGTAAGTATGGCTTGTTTATTATTCATTCTGAAAGACTCCAATTCTTTTTACTAATTGGAAATTCCTTTGTCTTTACAGGATTGGAGTTATTTCAATGGTTGCATTGGAAATACAACTTCACCTACTATTTTGATTTGTGATGTAGTTTAGAGTAGGTTTAGGAGTAGATTACCTTTTTGTTTTCTTTTTCACTCTTTCTTTTGAATAATGCAGTTATGGAGACACATGAATATCAAATGCACAAGGGGAGTCACCATCTGAACATAGTCAGGGAAGTTTACTTTAAATTCATGAACATATGGAGAAATCTCAGGAGTATGGGGTACTTCGGTCTAGGTTGATGGTTATGTAAGGTCCCCATAATATTGACAAGTTTTCTAAGCTCATTTGCATTATTCCATGATTTTGTGATCCATATCATGACAAAATTGTAGATTGGCTAGAGGATTCATATATTGAAAATCTCAAAAGAAAGGTAAGGTTATACTTACTTGGTTTCTGAATGAAGATCATAAAAGTAAGTATGGCTTGTTTATTATTCATTCTGAAAGACTCCAATTCTTTTTACTAATTGGAAATTCCTTTGTCTTTATAGGATCGGAGTTATTTCAATGGTTGCATTGGAAATACGACTTCACCTAATGTTTTGATTTGTGAAGTAGTTTAGAGTAGGTTTAGGAGTATATTACCTTTTTGTTTGATTTTTCACTCTTTCTTTTGAATAATGAAGTTATGGAGACACAAAAATATCAAATGAATAAGGGGAGTCACCATCTGAACACAGTCAGGGAAGTTTACTTTAAATTCTTTTTCCCTTTGTAACTATTGTGATTAAACATTTCTTTTCCAAAACACATTATCATGACGAAATGTTTAAACATGGATATTTTAAAAGATATAATAAAGAGATAAGGGACTTGAACTTTAAATTCACATTAATTTTAGCTTGACGTAAGATTTCATGAGTATGACTTACCAATTCACCTAACTGCACCTATCTGAATTAAGGATTTTTTGATTTCTTTTAATTTCTTTTGAAACCTGTTTACTTTTGAATAATAAGCTTGATTAAGCTTGATTAAGCTTGATGAACATCTCATGCATCACTATATTAAGGAAAAAACCTGTCTATACACAAGACTATAAGCGATTTAGTTCTTCCTTTTGTTTTATAATTTTGAGTCTCACTGGGATGCTAGTTTGTCCAAAGCTTGGTTTCGTTTTATTTATTTTCGACCAAATTAGTTTTTATATTTTCTTGAATCTTTCCTTCTGCTGTTTTGATTTGATTATTTTAATTTGAATGATTTTCTGATTTTGATTTCCTTCAATAAAATTTGTTTTGGTTTTTGTGTGCTAATTCCGCGTCTATCCTAACAGTTGTTTATGTTCATTCAAACCTGAAATCTGATTTTAAATGGAAATCATTAAACAAGATGTTTTGTTGATGCATAGCATGCAATCATCCTAGAATATCTATTCTCTGATTCTAAAATCAATCCAACATAGTGCCGATGACCTCTCTAGAATTCTTTATCATTACTTTGGAGGCTCATCTTTAACCCATGTAATATTCAATAGATGATGTACTTTTAAAATAATCAGTGTTAGGAAAACTTGATAAATTAGTTAGGCGTTGGTTAATTCTAAAAATTCTTACGTCATCTGATTACTTTTAATAAGTCTTCAGATCTACTTCCCCACCTACAAGTAATCTCTTTGAGGTTAATTTAAAATAAGATTGATCTAAAAATATGCAGGTCAACTAAAGGATACGAGGTCTCATCTCAATCCGGCCTACCATGATCATATGATCTTTTGTAGTGACATTACCACTACTGGCCACCAAACCAGGGTAATGGCTTGCGGTTGCATAACCATAAGACAAGGGGTCTCATCAGAAGCCATCTTGTTCACTATGGGATGATTCAGTGATTGGCACTGTCAACAACTGGTTACCAATCCATGACAGTGATATTCAGTTAATCTTAGGAAAACAATAAGAAAATTAATAAGCTATGAAAAATCCTTGCAGTTAGGAAAAAACATTTGAACTGGTTAAAAGGAAACCCCGTTGACATTGTCAAATTCTGCTAGTAGCAGTGGCCATGCCTATGGTATCGAAGTTTATCCTTTATAATTGATTGTTTTCTGATTATTTTTTCTTTCCTAGAATTTATTATTGGAAATTTTTATGTGTTTTTTTTATAATAAAATACAAATGGGATCATTATATTCAACCTCTAAAATTCTAATGAAGAACGCTCCAGATCCAAAAAAAACAACAAGTGTTCTTTTTACAAGAATAAAAGATGAAGTTATTCTTGGGTGATTTAGTTTTCTTTCACATTACTGAAATATCTTGACATTCTCCCTAAAATATTTTAACAGATTTCAGAATTATTTTTCAAGAGATAATTGTTTCGCCCAGTAAGTCGCCATTTGTTGTGGTGAACAACAATCCCCCCAATATTTAAAAAAAAATCCGGGTCCCTCTTGATCTTATTTTTTATATGTTGCCTTTTTGACTAGGCCTTTTTGACTAAGCATTCTCATTGTTTGTTTGCATTTTCATAGGATTGATCTACTTGGTTGCAAGAACATTGTCATTATAAACATAATAAACACCTTTTATCGGTTCACTACCATGAACTGACTGCATAATGAAACCAAGGTTGAACAACAAATTCACTTGTTTTATTTCATGGTTGCTAACAGGAGATTCGAGAATTCAAAGGCTTATCTATTATTCAATTATGTTGCACAAGTTCTGTATTCTTTGTTCCTTAATGATTTTTTTTCCACCTATATGATTACTTGTTTTGTCATGTCTTATGTTCATAGTTTGTAAATTTTTATATTTATGATTGAAATTTTCAAGTGATCCTGAATATAAAGTTAATGGTTACATATATCATGGTGTGTTTCGAATTGAAATGGGTATTGGTGTTTGATGTTGAAAATGCAAATAAAATAGGCATAGACCTACAATGTTCTAATCACATAGAATTTGACCATTTTACAACAATGGTCAATCCACCTTGATATGCATGTGTTTGTCACATCAAATATTTAAAAATATGAATCAATGAGGTCCATCTATGTGTGAATTTGTCTTTACTATTTAGAGGTAAAATTTGATTCGATTTGTTTTTATTATTTCTCTATTATTATTTCATTTTAAGAGTAGCTACATAATTAAAGATTCTGTAGCTACTCTATTATGATTTGGTCCATTATGATTTGGTTTGTTATTAATTTGTGGTGTATTATTGTCTTCAAGTTATTTTTCGGAGAATGCATGGATATCTTGTGCATGAAGATGGCACTGAAAAACCGTGGCTTGATTTGGGAGATCATTGCTAGAAGGATCGAGAAGAGAGAGTCGAGCATTTCTGCTAGTTTACAGAAGGTGAAATTCAAGATGCATTTATGAGAAAACAATTAAGAATTTCTTGAAACCGTCAAAAACCCATTTCCAGAATAGACCCCTTTTTGTCACCAATGATATTTTCCCCCCAAAAATGCCCAATTTGAGATATATTGTGGGTTCTTTCTGAGGAAAATTTCTGGTGGCGATTTTTTTTTAGCGATGCTCGAACTGTTATTACTTCATTGTATAAATATTTGAGCAAATTCAAATGTAGTGGAGGGGCATGGAAGATGAATGAATGGGAAAATGTAATGGGAGAATAACGGGCATGGAATTCCTTCAGACTTTGGTTTTGTGAGTGATTTTGAGTTATCTTTAATATAATATCTTTACTCAATTGACACGTTCATATTCTTCCCATCATAGCTGTGTGTTATGACACTTTGGATTTTGTCCAGGTTTATTAATATACTGTTATGGTATTATTCCTTGTTCTAAAGGAAATATTCATACATATAATTCATTGTTCTATTTTGTATCAATTCTTTATGTAGATGTTGGATTAATACGTATGTGAAGGATGTATTAGGCTCTTCCTATATTAATTACATGCGTGTAACCATTTCTTTCGATGGGATGTCTTTCGTTGAGAAGAATGACATATTATTTATCTCCATGAAAAATTGATTGTTGATCATTTTTATAACTATATCAAATCTATCATATTCTGTTGAAGTTGCTTTCACCAGAATTGTTGTTGAGTTTGAATTGGGCAGTTGTTTTCCAAAATGATTTCTCTTTACAGGTGGATGACTTGCTAAAATATTCACTGGAAATGATTCAACCAATAGATTGCAATATTTCTCCTGGCTAGGATAGGTTAGTGATTGTCTTTATTTTGATTAATTTTGTCGTGCGACTGATTTTGAATGAAAATATTTATTTTAAGGATTATTCTAAATTCTTTGACCATTTGAATTAATCTTATTATAACTTATATTCAAAATCATTTAGTTTAGTTTGATTGTTAGTTTAGTTTTATTATTATTCCAGTTAGATTATAATTTAGTGTTAATGGTTTCTTTTTGTTTTTATAGTTATTATTGCAGATTGGATTTTACTGGGGTTTAGTTTCATTAGATAGTATAAACTTTCCTTTTCACAAGGTTTCCAGTAAATCTTGTATTTTGTACATCTTGTAAACTTTGTAATTATCTAATCTAAGTGACCATTGTATATACTTCAAGTTTAATAGGAGAACCCTTTTCTCATTTAGTAGATAGATCCTTTCACTGGCTAATGGAGTTGTTAAACCCGTCAGGGATAGCTATCTTAAACATCTTGGGTCTTTCTCTAAGGACCTTAGACCATGATATTCCCTCTTTGTTGACGATGATGACGAGTAGTCCTTTTCGCCCGTCAACATGTTTTCAAGTTGGTTGCTTAGGAGAAACCTTAGTCATTCACAATATTCTTATATTTTTCCTTCATTGATGGGCCAACCTCCTATGCATGAATGAAAACCATGCATTTATGTTGATGAGGTTGTTCTGACTCGTTGATGCTCCCTTGGTGTAGAATCTTTGTTCTTCCACCCATAATACTCCAAACCTGGTTTACTATGGGGATCTTGTGTGTGCCTCAAAGTATCACTTCCATAGATAAGAACTTCTCGGGCCTTTGATGTAGGGGTGACTTACTTATAAGAGTTCTAAGTGCATGGCATGAATATGGGATAAGTAGGTAAACTTGCAAGGCTAGTCTTATCACGAAGAAGGAGTGAAACTCAATGGAATTAGAACAAGGACCTAAAAATACAAAAAATTTGGGGTGGGGTGTCCCAGGGGGACAACATTGTCTCCTTCTGTGCGATGACATCTCAAAACCCTTGGGTGAAGCAAACTAGTTCCTTATCCATTGGGCTATGGAGTCAAAAAACAAACCAATGCCTTCAAAATCTTAATAAAGATGAAAAATAAAAAACTAAAGGGAAAAGGGGGGAAAGAGAGAAAACCCCATTCTACTATAGTACATGGTATAACTTTCTCTTTTAGATTCTTCTTCTCAAGAAATGAAATGCTTGAGATGCTTGCCATTGATAGGAAAATATAACAGTTGTCCCTCCAAATTTTCCCAATGGAAGGAATTGGGGAGCTATCTACAAGCATCTTCAATCACATAATCTCCTAGGAACAAAATATCAAACATTCCATGTTTGTCAGGATCCTCATGTGTTTACCCCATAACATGAGGACCAAGTCCCCTTGAAACTTTTTGGGCTTTACCTTTATATCAAAAACCTCTTTCATATTTTGTTGATATTCTTTAAACCTATCATACATTTGGTTCCTCTGCTCTTATACCTCCACTAATTGATTTATCTTCCTCTCGATCATGTCTAGCTCTGCCACTATGTCTTGCAATAATTTCATCGTAGGTAATTCTAGTAGGATAGGAAACACTGCCTCTAGACCATAGACCAATTGGAATGGTGATTTTTTTATGGGCTTCTTTGCGCTAATTTGATCTTCCCATAGTGCATACTTGAGCTGAGAGTCCCCTACCTCTTATTGTCTGATAGTGTCATTTTGATTATTTTCATGGTATTTTAGTTATAAGACTTATCTTGGCCATTTCCTTGTGGAAAATACTTGGAGGAATTCTCTAGGATTATGTCATATTTTTTATACCAAACCACTAACCTTAATAAACTAGAGGTCTAGGCATTATCGATCACAATTTTCTATAGCAACCAAGCCTGGATATGATATTCTCTTCTAAGACCCCATGAAAACCTTATCAGTGACTTGCTTTGTGGGGATGGATTCTACCCATTTGTTAAAGTAATCTATCACTATTAGGATCCATCTATGCTAGCCACCAAAGGGTGGATGAGTTTATCCAATGAAGTCAAGACCTGATTGTTGAAAAGGTGCCTCTACTTGGATAAGATTTAATGGTGGGAAAAACATTCTTTGTTTACCAATAAATATTTGACACTCATGGAAGGTCCTAACAGATTTATAAGCATCAACAAACAAGGTAGGCTAGTAGTATCCAAACCTCAAATTTTTGTGGGTTGTTTCCATGTTTGCCTAATGTCCTCTATATATCCCTCGATACATTTACTTAACTATATAGTTCACTTCATCTTCCAACATGCACTTGAGTAGTAGTCCATTAAGGTCTCTCGAATGTAATTCAACATCCACTACACAATACTTGTCTATTTAGAGCTTTAATGACCTTCTTTTTGGTGTGTTTATCCCTTGAGGGAATTGCCTAGTATTTAATAAGTTAGATAAATCACAATACCAAGGAGATTGATAGTGGCATGGTTTTATATGGATTCCCATTTCTTCTTCCTAAGCATTATTCATGCAACCCTCAACTATGTTGATTCCTACTTGTAGCTTTTCTTTTTCCATTATCTTTGCAAGGCCTTGCCCTTTGATCAAAATTGGTTGTCCTATTCACCATATCATATTCTTGAATCTTGGTGATCCACTTCCCTCTTTTCCCATCGATATCTAATTAACACTACATAAATTTCATTGAAATATGAGGTACATAGGCAATTATTTGGGCTTGTGTCACGTATTCACTAAATGCTTTTAAATCGTTGACAAGGGTGTAGGCTTACTTCTCCATGATACTATAGAGGGCCTTGTTGGAAAATGAAATTGGTTGTTCATGACCTTCACCATTTTTTTGGTAGTAACATTGTAGCTATGGTGTGCTCAAAAGAAAAAGGGGAGATCATAAAGTCCTTGGTGTAATTAGGGCTTATTAACACATGAGTCTCTCCTAGATCATTGCTTATTTCTAGGAATGATTCCCTAGTGGGGTAATCCCATTTGATTTCACTATCTCTCTTTAGCATCTTGGTTACATTCTTAGTGACCTCAACAAAGTTAGGGTTAAACCTTCAAAGGAATCTTATCTTTCCAAAGAATGATTGGATGGCCTTTTTGTGCTTAGGCAGAGAAATAGTATTTATAGCCTCAACCCTCTCTCGATCAATATTCACCCCTTGGTTAAATATAATATGTCCTAGCATCTTTCCTTCCACCATCCCAAAGAATGATTTCTTGGGGTTCAAAGACATATGCCAAACAATCTATACCTTTCAAAGAATTGTTGTAAATTCCCAAGGTGATTAGATGGCTTCTTGGAGAAAATAATGATTTCATCAACATATATCACAATGAAAAGGTCCTTGATTGTAATTGTAATGCCCTAAACACTGTTTCCACACTTTATTTTTACTACTGTAGCAATATGCAAGTGTTTATGAGTGTTTAATTTAATCAAACACTTAAGCTATAGGTGTCATTTCATTGCCAAAACTTCTACTATAATCTCGTGTATTAAAATTGGTTTTCTGAAGTATTATGCATGGGTCACATATGATTTAAGTGTGGCAAAAATTGCTTTTATCACAACAAAGATACATAACAAAAAGCATAGAAAATACCCATAACTCACAACTGATAAAATGGAGAAAACTAAGTAAATATATCTTTGTTTATTACCAACTTATAACTAAGCAAAGACAATGGTAACAACTCACAATATGCTTGATATATTTTAGTCGATAATCTCTTATTTACTAGAAGAGTAGTAATGCTAAAGGATTCTCCCTCTAATGGCACTTCTGTTGCTCCAATATTGATATTCCACAGAGATATATAACCCCCCCTTATAGAGAGCTTGATCTGCTATGAATAACTCAACTCCAACATAGAAATATGGCCTCTCTTTCAAGGAGAAGCGACCTGTTTGCATGAAAAATTGAGCTTGCTGTCAATACTTTGTCTCTAAGGTGAGGAACTTGTCCTTCTAGCCCATAAATGCTCCCAGCTCTCTTGAAAGGGTTAAGAAAAAGGAACCCACTAATTCCCTTGAATAACTCGGCCTCCACAATTCCATAACTCACCCCACTAATGGAAAAATTGACCCAAAAAAAGGGACATGCCCATTACTTAAGAAACTTGGCCTCCTCAAGAAAGTTCGACCCCTGCAAAGCCAAAAATCAACCTCCACAATGAAGCTCAACTGCTACAAATGAGAAAACTTGGCAACCAATAAAGGAACTCCACTGCCAATATGAATACTCAACCACAATGAGGCACAATAAAAGGACTTGAATGATCTCTTCTCAATGACCAACTATGGTGGATAATATCATCACTGAAACCAATCTAAAAATATCTCTAGGTTTTTTCATCCCAAGAACCAAAGCCACAAGAGCTCTCTCAATTAGATTTTAGAAAATAGCAAGTGAATAATGAGAGAGGGTGCCCTCATTCCATTTTTATTCTTCCACTGATCCTTTTACCCATTTAATAAGTTAAAGTGACTTTTCATTAACTCAATAATGACTTAGGTGGATTTTTATTAATTACTCAGTGTCACTTTTTTTAAAAGTTACTTTTCCACCTTGTGACATTAAACAATTAATTAATTCCCTTTTTCCACTGACTATAGCCTACAAGATTCACTTAGGCTACTCCGTCAATCTTCTAGAGAGATAATTTGGAAAGGGAAATTATAGTCCTCCCTTCCCGAGATTGCATGTCCTCAAGCAACTGCAAGATCTCGTCACTCTCCCATGTAGCATCCTCTGCTAACAAATATTTCCACCTAATGAGGTATTCTCAGATCACCCTGTTTCACAATTTCCTCTCTCGAACCTCTATTACCTCCTTAGGAACCAACACCAACTTCCCCTCCTCATCCAATGGAGGTAACTCTGCTGAAGTAGTAACCTATTATCCCAATTCCTTCTTAAGGCACAAAACATGAAACTCATTGTGAAGTTTACTCCACTCGGGCAACTACAACTCATAGGATACCTCACCAATCCTCTAAACCACACTATAGGGGCCATAAAAGTGAGTCTTAGGCTTTTCAACACTATTTTTCTTTAGGGAAGACTGTCGATATGGATATAATATAAAAAACACCAAGTCCCCCACCTCAAAATTCCTCTCGATTATGTGCCTATCAACATAAGTCTTCTGTTGATTTTGTGCCACCTGTAAATTTTATTTCAGAGCCTTGAGAATGTCCTGCCTCTCCTGAACCGAATCCTTGGCTTTGTGAACCATGTTGTCCCCAAATTCCAAATCAACAATGGAAGGAACATCATAGCCATATAATTCTGAAATGGTGTCATACTGATGGACATATGATAAATGGTGTTATAACAATGTTCCCGCAAATGCAACCACTTAAGTCATGCCTTATACTGCCCATACACGTAGTTACGTAAATACCCCTTGAGCCACTTGTTCACAATCTCTATCTGTCCATCTATCTGAGGGTGGTAACTAGTGTTGGGGGTCAACTCTGTGCTATCCAACCTGAACAACTCTTGCCAAAATGCACTAAGGAACATGTTGTCTCTATCACTAACAATATACTTTGGCAACCCGTGGAGTCTGAATATCTCCCTAAATAAAAACTATGCTACCTGTGTTGCCTTATATTATGAAGATATGTCAAATAAAAGTGAAAATTCGGTCAAACTATCGACCACCACATATATGCAATATCTGCCCTGTACTTTATGCAGCCTAGTGATTAAATACATGGATATACTTTCCCACTTTTGATCCAGAATGAGTAATGGTTGTAGTAATCCTTCAGAATGGTTCTTCTTGGACCTATTCTGCTGACAATTCACACACTCACTCACATGACTCAATACATCATCCATGAGGCCCTTCCAAGTGAACCTCTCTATGATTTTCCTGTAAGTTTTAAAGTACCCCTGATGCCCTGCCAAAGGTGTATCATGCATAACTCTCATGCTCTGCTCCTTCAATGTATATTTCAAGACTAAGTATATGTGGTCTTTGTAGAAGATGATTTCATCCAACACTTTGTATCTGTCATCCTAGACACTGCGATCCATCAACTCACAAAAAAAATTGTTCTTGGAATACTCCACCAAGAGATGAGATTTCCAACCAATTAAAACCTCTGCAAGTGAACATATCTCTGGTTTCTTGGAGATAACATCAACAAATGAATTTTTATTTCCTTTTAGATACTCAATGTCAAAGTCACATGCTTGTAGTTTGCTAACCCACTTATGTTGCCTTTCATTCAAGTCTTTTTTCCCCAAGAAGTGTCTTAACCACAAATTTTCCACCTACCAAGTACTATCTAAACTTCTCCAAGGCATGCATGATGGTGAGAATTTCCTTGTCATATATGGAGTAGAGTCTGTCTGAATCTGTGATATTTCTGCTCTCGTATGCTATCATATGCCTATGTTGCATCAAAACTACTCTTATCCCCTCACCTAAATAATCACACTCAAGCATAAAGGGTTGAGTGAAATAAGAAAGTGCTAATACTAGGAAAGTGCTCATTACTTCCTTCATCATGTCAAATGTCCTATGGGCCTCCTCTATCCACCTAAATGCTCTTTTCTTTGTGAGATTTGTGAGGTGCAACCAACTATGAAAACCCCTTCACAAATCACCTATAGTAGTTGCAAATCCCAAAGAAACCACACAAGTGTGTAATATTTTTGGGTGGTGGCCAATCTAGTATAGCCTATATCTTCTCCCTATGCACCTGTACCCCATGAGCACTAAAAACGTGTCCCAAGTATAAGATATTTGTTATGCCAAACTCACACTTTAAATCCTTGGTATAATGTGGTTTTTCCTCCATGATGCTCAGGATCTCATCCAGATGCTCCAAGTGTTCGTCCCATGTCTTGCTATATATTAGAAGATCATCAAATAATACCAACACAAATTTCCTCAGCTACTTTTTGAATATGTGATTCATGTAGGACTCAAAGGTGGATGATGCATTGGTCAACCCAAATGGCATGACCAAAAACTTGTAATTCCTATAATGGAATCTGAAAGAAGTGTTGGGAATATCCTGCTCTCTGAATCTAATCTGGTGGTACCCTGATCGAAGATCAGTCTTCACAAATTACACTGCTCTATGAAACTCATCGATCCTAGGAATAACATACATGTTCTTGATTGTCTTCTTATTCAACGCTCTATAGTCAATGCACATATTCATTGTGCCAACCTACTTCTTCACCAACACCACAAAAGAAGCGAATGGACTAGATCTAGGCTTGATGTGTCCCATCTCCAATAATTTTTTAATGGATTTCTCAATCTCATCCTTGAATTTATTCAGATGCCTGTAGGGAGTGGTGATCACATGTTTTTCTCCCTCTTCCAATTCAATGGTGTGCTCAAATCCCCTATCTAGTGGAGACCCCTGGAGGTATTAGTCCAAAAAATCGATCATGTTTGCTCAATAGTGTCTAGATGTATATATGATATTTATGGTTGTTGTCAGAAGGTTTCTTAGTAGTGATCAAACACTCTGCTGCATAAGAAACATACACATGTCTGAATATACCCTCCATTCATTTGGATGAGATGATCCTGGGAGCATCATTTGACATGCCCCTCAAAACCACCTTCCTACCATCTGCTGCTTTGAACTCCAACTCAATGGCTTGGTAGTCAACATAATTTTTTCCTAAGGAAACAAGCCATTGGACCCCCAATATGGTATTGGTGTTGCACCTCAACTGCATAAAAATCATAGATCACTGTGTAGTTTCCCAATGCTACACATAATTGTGGGATCTTCTGTGTGCAAGGCATAATGCACCCACCAACTACCAATACATCAAACCCATCAAAATCCATCGTAGGAATTCCCCTCTTAGCCACCAAGGATGAGTCTATGAGGTTGCGGGTTTCCCCACCATCAACTAGAACTGTGACTTGCTAACTCTGAACTACACCACGGATCCTGAAGGTGTGAAATATGGGGACACTCGATAGAGTGGAAATAACTCTAGTCTTGAACTCCTCATGTGGATTCTTATCAACTAATCTATCTTGCTCACTATCCAGTTCCTGCTCTGCTTCCTCCTCCTCCTCATTGTTTGAGAGTACGTCTATATAATGGGCCTTACCCTTTCCCACACACATGTGTCTAGGTTCCCAAGGGTCCTTGCAAGTGAATTAAATCTTCTTTCTCCTCAAATCGTTACAATTTGCCTCATCCATCTTCTCCTTACTAGTTCCCTCTTTCTGAAAGGGTTTCTTATCCTTACCTTTTTGTGGAACGAAAGGTTTGGATAAAGTTTTTGTCTTTGTGACTGCATCCTCTATGTCATGTGTCCTCATAATGGCATCTTGTAGAGTCTCGGGTTTGAAGGATTTTACCCAACCATGCAGTGGCTCAGATAAACTATTCATGGACAACATCAACAATCTCTTCTCATATATATCTGTCACTATGATTGCAAGTCTTTGAAACTTAGTGATGTAGGAATCCATTTTCTGAACCTTTCCGAGTTTTTCCAGCTCTCTGAAATGTATCTTAGAATCCTTTTTGTCAAACCCCTCCATCAACTTCTTTGTGAATTCCAGGTAAGAGGTGATGTTGGCATGTCCTAGAGTGACCAATCCATGATACCACCACTCATGGGCCTCCCCATCTAAGTGTAAAGTAGAGAATTTAATTGCTTCTTCCTCTGACATGGTGTTAATATGGAAGTATGTGTACAACTTTTGAACATATTCTCTAGTTGTGCATTTTTTCAAACCATCAAAGGAAGGGATGGTGAGCTTCCAGATCTTCCTCATGAGATCAATGTTCTATTTACCCTTGTTGACCTCCCTCGGCCTGTTCATGTACTTGATAGTGTTGTAGTCTTGTAGTGACATAGCCACCTGAAAATCCTGACCAAGATTTTGGTACTCCCTCCAATAATCATAAAATGTCTCACCTTTTCCTTGCTTTCCTGTTTATTGTTTCCCCACAAACCGAGGCATGCGAGGATTGGGAATTATTCTACCTGTGGTTATAGTGCCAACCCGTGTAGGAATATTATTTTTTCTACCATCTGCATGGTTTCCATTGTTCCCATTGGAACCCCCTTCACCATTGTTTCCCTTGTTGTGTCCATTAGTTCCTCCATTACCATTGTTATCCCCATGGTTTTGGTTTTCTTGTTTACTAGAAATTAACTATTTCAATAGTTGTTCCAACTATTGGTGCCAATTGGATAAGCCCTCTAATATTTTCAAATCCATGTCCTCATTATTGTCCCCCATGAATTCTTTTTGTTCTACCTCTAGTTGGTTCTCTTCTACTTCTTCTTCTTGATTAAAAATATTTTCTGCCCCTTGTTTCCTCCTACTTTTATAGGTGATATACCCCTCATCTCCTTGTCTCATGAATTAATAAAACCCCTCAGGATGGCAGGTCTAAGGCTCTGATACCACTGTAATGTTCTAGACATTGTTTGCACACTTTATTTTCACTGCTTTAACAATATGCAAGTGTTTCTGAGTGTTGACTTTAGTCAAACACTTAGGTTGTAGGTGTATTTTCACTGTCAAAACTTATACTATACTACTGTGTATTAAAATTTGTTTTCTGAAGTATCATGTGTGGGTTACATTTGATTTAAGTGTGGAAAAAATTGCTTTTATCACAAGAAAGATACATAACAACAAGCATAGAAAATATCCATAACTCACAACTGATAAAATGGAGAAAACATGGTAAAGATATTTTTGTTTATTAATAGATTATAACTAAGCAAAGACAACGGTAACAACTGTCACATACCTACTACCTCGATCAAATTTTTTATTGATTTCCGTAGAATCAAAACCCCCGAATTACCTATGGAGGCTTTAGCGCAAGCTAGCTCTTTTTCTCTCCATTCCCATGTGATCACGGGTCATGATCACAGTTCAAATAAACACAATGTCTTTTGTATTTCGTGCCTCGGCACTACAGTGATGTCGAATCGTTCGACTCTGCAATTGTCGAACCCCAACAGGGCTAGCGACCGGCCAATAGGGACGAATCCCTACAGGGTTAGCAAATGGCCAATAGGAACAAATCCCAACAGGGGTAGAGAAAAGCCAATGAGAACAGGCCCCGTCGCACGGTTAAGTGGAGTACAGGTGGCAGAGGGGAATTGCGACACGGTAGTCAACAAGACAGGAGGGGGCCCCATTTCACACGCCACACTATTCCGGACCCCCCCCCCCTCATTAAAGGCAGAATGGCAAGGGGGGGTCCGGAATTCACTTGAGCACCATTGATCATGGTGAATTAATCTCAACCGTTCGAGAGTTGCACGTTCGATTTCGGACCCCCCCCCCATTAAAGGCAAAATGGAAAGGGGGCTCCGGAATTAAACCTCAGCCGTAGATCTGGGCGGGTGGACCTTGATCGTCCAGATTTGCTCGCCACTTACCCTAAGGCGCATTCGCTCCCTGGCTTAAAGTTGACGTTTCTTATCCACATGTGACGGCCATTATAGACCCTGAGATCCCCCAAAGGAATCTCGTCCGTTCATCGGGATTTAACCACACACTAACATCTCCATATCATAGGTCAGGATTTATCAAGGCAAGAGTCCAATCTCTTGTCAACGAAACTCTCGAATCCCCGATTCCCGATTTCCCGATATGGGTAATCTTTTGACACATGGCCTTCGTTATTCAGACAGTCCAGATCTATCCCAGGGTTTCCACAATGGAAAGTCCCGATCTCTTGTCAACGAAACTCCCGAATCCCCGATCCCTGATTTCCCGATACGGGTAATCTTTTGACATTTGGCCTCCGTTAGTCGGACGATCCAGATCTATCCCGGGGTTTCCACAATGGAAAGTCCCGATTTCTTGTCAACGAAACTCCCGAATCCCCGATCCCCAATTTCCCGATACGGGTAATCTTTTGACACGGGGCCTCCGTTAGTCGGACGGTCCAGATCTATCCCGGGGTTTCCACAATGGAAAGTCCTGATTCACTGGGGTTTTAACCCTTGGGTATCTCCTGACAGATCCAACGGCTGTCTGGTTTTTCAGCCGAGATTTGACGGCTCAGATAGATTCCTAACTTGTGGGCTCTCCCACGACTTCCTAATCGTGGAAAGATCCACGGTCCGGATACTCTCATGGACCTTGGGGATCTACGGTCCCGATCTCTTTGCTACCCACGAAAACACAGAGAAACCAAGTGGTAAGGCGTTTAACACCCTACTTTCTCCTACCAATCTAACGGTCGTGTGTGACCGCAGATTTCCCAACGAGATCTCGTCCGTCGATCACCACCTATCAAGGTTAAGGCCCTTAACACTCTATCTTCTCCTTCCGATCTGACGGTCGTGAGTGACCACAGATCTCCCGACGGAATCTCGTCCGTCGATTCGATACTTAATCCTATGCTGCCATCTCGGGTTTTTCAAGAGGGTCAATCCTCTTCGTGCAGGGTTACTAAGGCCTTGCGCCTTCACATTCTCTTTCACGGTTCTTGATGGGATTTTCAAGGAGGGTATCTCTATGGGGAGGTTTTTACCCAGGGTACTATCTGAGGCATATAAGGGGTACCTTTCTCCCACGAATTAGACACGCGGTCTGAATTAGGTCGGTAAGCATATAAGTAGCGATTTATGAAGACATAAGCCATACGTAGTCCTTCCATTATAAACATGCATCTACCAGTATTGATCAAAACATCATACATACCTTCTTACAATGAAATCATTCACAATTTCATAGCTTATGGGCATAATCATCAGAATAAACATATATATAT
>ML779547.1:36782-97354 GCA_009831015.1 Picea engelmannii
GGGTCAATCAAAACAGACACCAGATGGTTGAAAATCATACCTTCTATTTCCACCACTGAAGCTTGGTGGTCAACTTGGTTATTATCCAATGCTGCATAAATCTGCGGCACACTCCTTGCCACATCATTGACTGTGGTAGCTTCCTGAATGTTATAAACTTTTCGACTGTTCTGTTGTTAGTGTGGACAGTCTCTAAGGAGATTCTCTTCTCCGCAACCCAAACATTTCAAAGGTTCTTTCTTTGGGTTATCAGTCTTCACTGGTATAGGTACAAAAGTTTTATTTCCGCCTGATGATGGAAAGTTCTGCTGGAGTACACTCCGATCTGGAAAGTTCATTCTGGGGTTCTTCTTGTAGTTTTTAAATCTTGAGGATTTGATCCCCTTTTTCTAAAATCTCGAACCAATCTTCTATTTCCAGTCTCCATGAGACTCTGCCCGATGTCCATATTGTTCATGACAATATGTTGATTTTTGAATAGTGTCTTCTAAGGTCTTTGGCTCGTCGAATTCGATTCGGTTCCAGTATTCCTTGGGTAGCCCACTGATGAAGCATTGCGCCTTTGCCTTATCTGCTTTGATGTAGGGTACATATCTCAATAAGTCGAGGAATTTGTTGACATATTCCTCTATAGTGAGTTGCCCCAATTTGAGTTCATAAAACTCTTTAGCCTTCTCGTCGAAATATATTTCCGACAAATACTTCTTTCGGAAGCAATTTTCAAACTGTTTCCAAGACAGGTCCTCCTCGCGGACCCCTTTCATATTCTTAAGAGCTTCCCACCAGATGGAAGCCTTTCCGTTCAGATTGAAAATGGCCACTCGGGCCTTCAAATTCTCTGAAAAATCATGGACTCTGAAATATTTCTTCAGTCCAAGTAGCCAGGCCTCGACTTCCTCTCCCTTCTTTATCTCACCGTCGAAGGAGGGAGGTTTGGCCTTTCTGAATTCCTCAAATTTATGACCCTTGGAAGTCTTTTGCTTCTTCTGTTTTCTACGAGAATAAGAACTGGTCCTACTGCTGGAAGAGCCTTCTGAATCGCCAGCTTCCTTCTCAGTGGAATCGTCTGGTACCGGTCCTTTACCTCTGGGGTGGACCTTTCTTGAGGTGCTCCTCTCAGTATGGCCACTGATACGACCATGTTTCTGCATCTCGGGTTCATGCTGCATTTTTCGTTGTAGGTAGGATAAGCTCTGTAGTAAAACTGCATTAATTTCAGTTTGCTTTTCTTGTTCTTTCATCATCCTTTCATTGTCGGCCTTGCAGCTTTGCAATTCAACCATGAGACTCCTCATAGTCTTGGCTAGATTTGGAGGGGTTCCCATTGCTCTTCTTTCGTTAGACTCTTCGTCTCTATTGCGAGAGACTTCTCCCATCTCTTGGGGAGTCACCATTCTCCGCGTCTGTAAATTCCCGCGGCTGATATTTCACTTGGGTGAAAAGAAAAACGCTGGTTATTAGTCAAGAGTTAAATACATTTTATAATCTGCGCATAAATTTATAACTCTTTGACATGCATACACAGTCGGGTTCTCATTTCCAAGTTTTAATCCTAGACAAGAGAGTTAAGTTAGGGGGTTACTCCTCATAGGAGTGATTCAAATGGAGCTTATGCACAACTCGTGCATGAGCCCAATCAGGCCGAGTGTTGTAACCATGCTCTGATACCACTTTGTCACATACCTACTACCTCGATCAAATTTTTTGTTGATTTTCGCGGAATCAAAACCCTCGAATTACCTATGGAGGCTTTAGCGCAAGCTAGCTCTTTCTCTCTCTGTTCCCATGTGATCACGAGTCATGATCACAGTTCAAATAAACGCAGTGTCTTTTGTATTTCGTGCCTCGGCGCTACAGTGATGTCGAATCGTTCGACTCTGCAACCGCTGAACCCCGACAGGGCTAGCGACCGACCAATAGGGATGAATCCCTATAGGGTTAGAAAATGGCCAATAGGAACAAATCCCAACAGGGGTAGAGAACAACCAATGAGAACAGGCCCTGTCGCACAGTTAAGTGGAGTATAGGTGGTAGAGGGGAATTGCGACACGGTAGTCAANACTGTTCGAGAGTTGCACGTCTGATTCCGGACCCCCCCCCATTAAAAGCAGAATGGCAAGGGGGCTCCGGAATTAAACCTCAGCCGTAGATCTGAATGGGTGGACCTTGATTGTCTAGATTTGCTCGCCACTTACCCTAAGGCGCATTCGTGCCCTGGTTTAAAGTTGATGTCTCTTCTCCACATCTGACGATCATTATAGACCCTGAGATCCCCCGAAGGAATCTCGTCCGTTCATCGGGATTTAACCAGACGCTAACATCTCCATATCATAGGTCAGGATTTATCAAGGTGAGAGTCTGATCTCTTGTCAACGGAACTCCCGAATCCCCGATTCCTGATTTCTCGATACGGGTAATATTTTGACACGTGGCCTCCGTTTTTTGGACGGTCCAGATCTATCCTGGGGTTTCCACAATGGAAAGTCCCTATCTCTTGTCAACAGAACTCCTGAATCCCCGATCCCCGATTTCCCGATACGGGTAATCTTTTGACACGTGGCCTCCGTTAGTCGGACGGTCCAGATCTATCTCGGGGTTTCCACAATGGAAAGTCTTGATCTCTTGTCAATGGAACTCCCGAATCCCTGATCCCCGATTTCTCGATACGGGTAATATTTTGACACGGGGCCTCCGTTAGTCGGACGGTCCAAATCTATCCCGGGGTTTCCACAATGGAAAGTCCTAATTCACTGGGGTTTTAACCCTCGGGTATCTTCTGATAGATCCAACGACTGTCGGGTTTTTCAGCCGAGATCTGACGGCTAAGACATATTCCTAACTTGTGGGCTCTCCCACGACTTCCTAATCATGGAAAGAGCCACGGTCCGGATACTCTCATGGACCTTGGGGATATACGGTCCCGATCTCTTTGCTACCCACGAAGACACAGAGAAACCAAGTGGTAAGGCGTTTAACACCCTACTTTCTCCTACCAATCTAACGGTCGTGTGTGACCGCAGATTTCCCGACGGGATCTCGTCCATCGATCACCACCTATCAAGGTTAAGGCACTTAACACTCTATCTTCTCCTTCCGATCTAACGGTCGTGAGTGACCACAGATCTCCTGACGGAATCTCGTCCATCGATTCGATACTTCATCCTTATGCTGCCATCTCGGGTTTTTCAAGAGGGTCATTCCTCTTCGTGCAGGGTTACTAAGGCCTTGCGCCTTCACATTCTCTTTCCCAGTTTTTGATGGGATTTTCAAGGAGGGCATCTCTATGGGGAGGTTTTTACCCAGTGTACTATCCGAGGCATATAAGGGGTACCTTTCTCCCACGAATTAGACACGCGGTATGAATTAGGTCGGTAAGCATATAAATAGCGATTTATGAAGACATAAGCCATACGTAGTCCTTCCATTATAAACATGCATCTACCAGTATTGATCAAAACATCATACATACCTTCTTACAATGAAATCATTCACAGTTTCACAGCTTATGGGCATAATCATCAGAATAAACATATATATATATTTCAATATGCCAGAGGAAAAACACTTATCAGAATTCATAATTAACACCAGGGGTCAAGCAACTGCTGAGAGGGGTGCTCGTTTCCACCCAACCGTAGGCTCAACGACTCCCAACGGATTTACCACTAGCCACCCACGAGTTGATACCACGATGCTGTGAGACTGCGTCTCTGTTTTCCAGTGACCAGGAGCGAAGGTTACTCTCCTTCCTCTCTTCTATCACTCACTCTGCATATTGCCAGAGTTCTCTTCTTCCCCTCGCGTCTCCCCCCAATTGCTTCTACCCCACGCCTTATCCTCTTGCGAGGTTGCGTGTGGCACGATTTCCCTCGCACTGGTCAGTCATGATGGCTCTACGGATGGGCGGTTCACCTCCCCATCCCTCATTAACTCCTAAGGAGCCATCAACCTGCCAGCCTGCGAGACATTTAATTCGGGGTCAGCGAGCCGCTTTTGGTTCTCCGGGCTAGTGAAGTCGAAATACGGTATTAATTCTCGGTGGAAGTTAACGCCACCTTTCCAGTTGCCTCCCACCGCCATCATGGTCTCTTTTTCTGCACATCCCCCCTCAACAGTCCTGCAATAAAATTCATAATGTTATTCACATTCATTGACCTTTTCCTCAAGGTCCATTTACATCACATATTCATATTTATGAGTTTGCCATAGTTCTTGGCCAGTCCAATTATTTTTACAAACTGGGGGAAACATGGTGTTACAACAACTCACAATATGCTTGATATATTTTATTTGATAATATCTTGTTTACTGGAAGAGTTGTAATGCTAAAGGATTCACCCTCTAATGACACTTATGCTACTCCAAGATTGATATTCCACGTAGATATATCGCCCCCCTTCTACAAATCTCAATGTGATATGAATAACTCAGCTCCAACATAGAAATATGGCCTCTCTTTCAAGTAGAAGCGGCATGTTTTCATGAAAACTCGAGCTTTGTATCAATACTCTGTCTTTAAGGTGAGGAACTTGACCTCCTAGCCCATAAATGTTCACAACTCTCTTGAAACAGTTTAGCAAAAGGAACCCACAAATTCTCTTAAAGAACGCGACCTCCACAATCCCAAAACTCACCTCATTAATGGAAAACTTGACCCTAAATAAGGGACATGCCCAATTCCTAATAAAATCAACCTCCTCAAGTAAGTTCGACCCCTGCAAAGCCAAAACTTAGCCTCCATAATGAAGCTCAACCGCCACGAATGAGAAAACTCAGAAACCAATAAGGGAACTTTGTTTCCAAGATGAATACTCTACCACAATGAAGCACAATAAGAAGATCTAAGTGATATCCTCTCAATGACCAACTAGGGTGGATAGTCTCAACATCGAAACCAATCTCAGAAAATCTCCAGGGTTTTTTTTCCTAAGAGCCAAAGCCACAAGAGCTCTCTCTCAATTATATTTTAGAAAATAACAAGTGAATAATGAGATAGGGTGCCTTCATTCCTTTTTTATTCTTTCGTTGACCCTTTTTCGACCCTTTTACCCTTTTAATAAGTTAAAGTGACTTTTCATTAACTCAATAGTCACTTAGGTGCTTTTTTGTTAATTACTCAATATCACTTTTTTTAAAAGTTACTTTTCCGTCTTGTGACATTAAATAATTAGTTACTCCCTTTTTCCACTGACTATAGCCTATGGCAATCACTTAGGCTATTCTGTCAATCTCCTGGAGAGATCATTTGGAAAGGGACATTACATTTATGTCTACAAATGCATAGTCCATGTCCCTTTGAAAAGTGTCCCCAACATTCATAAGTCTAAATGACATATTCACATATGAAAATGTGCCCCATAGAGTTGTAAAAATAGTCTTTAGCACATCTTCTCAGTCAACTATAGCTTGATAGTAGCTAGATAAGCCATTCGGCATGGAAATCCTTTCAAATCTCACCAAATTTTTCAATATTTGATCCATTTCAAGAAAGGGGTAGTTATCTTTAAGGGATGCATTATTCAAATTTCTAAATTCAATGCATAGCCTTATCTCTCCATTGTTTTTTTTTACATGCACTAGATTGGCAACCTAGTTTGAATACTTGACAAAGATGATTATTTTGGTAGCACAAAGATTTTAATTATTTCTGAACAAGAGGGCATAATAAAGGATTCAACCACCTCCAATTCTTCTTGAAGTGGGATTTGACGCTAGCAGATAGATTGATCTTAGGTTTTCAAATCCTCATACCTATAAGAAATGACATCCTTGAACAACTTTATATATTCTTCCATTTCAATAGGAGACAAGGTCTTGGAAAACTCGACAAATTCGAGATCTTCTTCTGTGCCTAGATTGAAATCTTCTACCTCCTAAAGTTTTGGTTTTATGGAAGGATTAAGGGGCACATCATTCAAGTCAAAAATCCTTTATAGAGGGACTAAACTTCTAGATATAAAATTTGTATTCAACTAAATGATTTTTTTTCCTCCCAACATATCAAGGGTAGTAGAGTTAGAGGGTTGTCCGATGTATAATTCATCTCCTTCTCCCTCCCCATCTAATTTAATATTCATGTTTACATATTCATCCACCATGGTGAGAAATCTCTTGATCTCCTCATCATATACAAACACTTTCCACAACCTAACATGAGGGCACTTCACCTGGCATACGATTTTACACCTGTTGAATTCAACCATCGAGATGCTTCACAATAATGGTGCTCCAGTTGAATATTTTCCTAGTGGTAGCCAATGTGTATGCCAACAACATCCAAGCCTCCTTAAATAATGAGCAATCCTTCTCACCATACAATTGGAAAATTAATACCATGAGATACATAAAAGGTTCTCTTAGTCTCGTTATACTATACCATCCTAAATTCCTATTTATGAACTTCCTATCTTCTTTTCACCATCCAAAAACTAGTTTTCTCACATCATGTTGCTTATGGAAAACCACCACAAAATCATTGTTGATTCAAATGTCGAGTTCATGAAGCTTATAATAATGATTAATATCTACATGAATAAAGATAGCTATGTATTTCCCTTGCTCATCATTAATCAATCACTTCTCACCATCAATATGGATGATAATCCGATCCATGAGGATCTAAGGAATGCTCACAGAGGTCTAGGAGGATCCTGAATGCTCATAGAGGTCCCATGGGATCCATAAATGCTCAAAATTTGACCATCTCAAATTGTCAAGAAAATGAAATCATTGCGTAGAGCTCATTGTCATCTTTCCAATGGCGCAAACGACAAGTCAAAATGAGTTCATATGCAAAAGTTATGAGTAGTCAAAGTTTGGGTCAAAACAAGTAAAGTCAAATGTCAAAGTACATGGGAAAAAAGAGGTGACACTTGTCACCATTGCAAGGGTGACACTTGGCACATGGTTATTGAAATTTGACTGGGAAGATAGTACCTTCAAATGGTCGAGTTACAGGGTTGAAAGGTGGCATTGGAGAGCCAATGAGAGGCTGCCATGTGGTAGCCTCTCCTTGGCCTGTATTGGTTAATGTATGTTAAAATTATGGAGTCAATGAGGGTTGAACCCGTGACCTCCATAACCTCCCAAGACTTAACATATCCCCCACTACCAATGTGCCCTCATATGAGTCTTAACATATGAATGGTGCACATTATATTGAAAGTTATGTAATGTTTCATTTGGGGTTTAAAAGGGGTCGAGGGCCTAGCCCTCTATCCCTATTTTAAGGTCGTGTGATATACCATATAACCCACATCCTATTTGCAGAAGGGGATAATGTTGGGCGCATGTCTATTTTTAGGAAAGACCTAATTTTGGAAGGAAAGGCCTAATTTTGGAGAAGAACAATTGGCAGGAAAAGAAACAAGCATGAAGAAAAGAAACATGCAAGAGGAGAAACATGCAAGGCGAGAAGGTAGGAAAGCCTAACCATGATAGGGTTAGGATTTTTTCCAAAGATTGTAATGGCTATAAGCTTGTAAGATAGTATAAATAAGAACCTAGGAGGTCTAGGTTAGGGGTTCAATTATTGTTCAGGAACTATAAGTTCATAATTGTTGATATTTGTAAAAAGTCGTTGAGATGTAGAAGAGTGGAGGAAGCCAGATTTTAAGGGTTAGGTCACAGGATGAGGAGCCTGATGTGATCTAGTCCTCCTCACAGAGGTTCTTGAACCTATTCACGATTGTATGATTGGAGATGTAATGTGTGTAATGCCATATTTTGCAGCAAACCTAATAAAAGAGTAGAGAAGCCAAATATTTGTGGATGTAGCCCAAGAGGGGGTGAACCAAGGTAAAACATGTGTTATCTGTGATTTTTCTTGCATGTTTACTTTCTGTTAATGGTTATCTTATGAATGAATGGTTAAGCTAGATATATTAGAATTCATGCATGGGCCTAAAAGATGAATGAATACTAGGAATTTTTGAATGAATAACATGATGAATCCATGAAGAAGATAGAATAGCATCCCAGATCCCCACTTATTCCTAGACTACAAGCACTTGAGCATTGTAGTCACCCATAAATCTATCTTGGGTGAGACTGTGCAATGCACTCTGTGTGATGTGTTTCCTTCTAGTTTACTAGGAGGGTCGATAGTTTGAAATGGTTTTGTTGGAAACCTGTTGAGATCCAAACTTGGGTTAGACCAAGAAGTGAAAGAGAGATTTAACCCAACAAATGGTTCTGTTTCCGACTGGAACTACATAGGATTGAGTGGACGGGATTCGTGGAAGATTCACGTAGAGAATGAAAGTATAGAAGGGAATGTTCAGGCCATGGAATCCAACAAAGGCAGATATTGAAATATGGTTGAAAACAAAGGAACTTGAGTTTGCGCAGAAGGATAACATAAACCCTAAGTTAACACCGCACATATATCTTGACAAATGCTTGTTTAGTGACCTCCATGAGGTATTTTTCTGTAATTTCCCGCATTTTTTGCAGGAGTGGATATTGAGGCTAAAATACAACCACCCAAAAAATTGTATCTGACAACTAGAGTGGAATCATGTGGAGATCGTGCAATTACAACAAGTTAATAAAAAATTTACTTGCGCAATAGATTTCTGGTTAGAAAGTATTGTTGCAGGGTTTATCATTGAATTTTCAGTAGATACCGCAAAGTCTTACAATGCAATAGAGTGGGATTTTATAAAAGGACATAGAGGTATGTATATCAGATAGATGTATACTTCAATCAAGATTTTACTGTATGACAATGGTGTAATGACCATGGAATCAAACAGATAAACTTTCTTGCGTGTGGGGGAAGGGGGGAAGCACTGACAAGAGGTGGAGAAATGGAGGAAGATGGATAAGGGAAAGAAGAAGGAGGCCATGGACCTAATAATGATGGAAGAATACCAGATAAAGAAGATAATGGAAATAGCTAGAAAGATGCGCAGTGGAGCACCCTATCAATATAAGATGAATAATAAGAAGAGAACCATAGTTTATAAAGAGGGCTGGGCAAGTGATGAAGAAGAGGTAGAGGATCTCCGGGCTATGGAGAAGATTGAGGAAATCATGTGTGAAACATATGAAAGGAAAACATGAGGTACAAGGGTAGGTACATAAGGCAGAACTCCAATCCAGGTCACCGTTAGTGTGGAACCTATAACCCCATGTGTGACTTGTACACCAGAAAGAACACCAACATCTAGACAACCAAAGTTTAGTGGCATAGGAATGACATGAAAGTGATCCAATCAAGGAGCATCAACTGGGGGAGCCAGTTCAAGAAGTAATAGTCAAATATCTACACCACATAGAGGTAGTTGGTCAACACATTTCAAAATGGCAAGACATGATCCCACGATCAGGTTACCGGAATTTTGGGGAGAGGCATCAAAGGACCCTGAAAGCATTTATTCATCTACGAGAAGATACAGGAAGTAAAGAAGATCATTGATGAGGATACAAAACATGTGCATATAGCTATGATGCTAAGATACCACACACTAGGCTGGTACATGATCCTAGATGTAAACCGTCCACCAGGAGTAACAAGGACCATTGCAGATGTGAAAAAACTACCGATAAAAAACTTTCAGAAGCCCAACTCAGAGGACCAATATATGAATGAAATGATTGAAATCATGAAAAAACCAGGTGAGTCTGTGTGGGTGATTTTATCGTAGGTTTAAGCGTCTTAAATGTAAGTTGAAATATCCAATGACTGACATGAAACATAGGCACTTATTTGTGAACTCACTATTACCACATTTGAAATACACTTTAAGACAAAAAAAGTTCCAAACTCAGGCAGAGGCTCTGTAGGAAGCCTTACAACTGGAAGAGAAATAGTATGAGAAGACATATCTAGCAATAGAGGAGCTGAAGGAGGATCTGGATAACCTAACATTTAAAATTAACCAAAATAAGCGAAAAGAGAAAAGCGAAGTTGTTTGGTGCACCACATGTAGGACATAAGGACACCATAATAACAAATGTCCAACTTTCTCGCAGTACATGGAAACAAGAGTACCAAACCCCTTGCCAACATGAGGACCATGGTGTGAAATTTGTAAAACACATGGGAATGATCCATATCATTGTCCAATGATGCATAAGTATCAGACAATACCCAAAAGTTCAAACTGCAATTTTTGCAAGTCATTGGGTCATGATGATAAAGATTGTAGGACAATGGAGTTGATGAGAGAAATAAATTCAGATACTTATAGGGTGCAAGAAGAAATGATGTCAGGACAAGCTTCACCTCAGTTCAACTAGGTACCACCTCGATACAACAATGTGCAACAACAATATAACACTACGCAACCACAATACAACAATGCACAACCATAGTATAACCCTGCACAGTATAACCAGGTACCTCAGTACAATGCACCACAAGGAGATCAAAGTGGATACAGAGGTGGAGGACAAGGTAGATGAGGATTTGGATGAGGCAAAGGTCCAATAGTGTGCCACAACTTCCAACATCTAGGACATTATGCATGGGAGTGTCCACTTTGACCAACGACATGTATGTACTGTCGTGCAACGGATCATGATACAAAAGACTGTACAACACTCTTGGGAAATATCCAAGAAAAGAGGAACCATAACAACCAAAATGTACAATGGATTTTTGCAGAAGCCATGGATGATGGAAGAAACACCAATTTAGTCACACAAGGAGGACATGAGCCGACGTAGTAAGACAATATCCAGTGCAACACCAATGGGTGAAGAATAATACTGAACAACAAAATTAGTTTGATGCACGAAAATAAAAGGAAACATTCAAGGAGGAAATACATGATTTTCTCAACTAAAATGTTGTGACTACATCAACCACACAACACACGCAGGACGTACCAATGTACAAAATTCCCTCCTCAATGGACCACACCAGTGAAGTACAACCTCAAGATCAAGTAATTAACATAAAAAGTTTTCTGTAATCCTGTGTTAAGTTATTGAAGGATCCATCATCTGTCAAGATATTACAAAATATGATAGAAAGATGTAAATCATAAGTAGAAGGGAAATTAGAGAAGAAAATAATAAATCATCTCCATACAAGAATAAGGACAAGCAAGGAATTCAGACTAAATGCCAACATTGGGGACTTCAATATGGGTGATATTATACTGGACTTGGGCTCTGAAGTAAATTTTTTACCTAAGAAGACATGGAAGTGCATGGGATAACCCATGCAAGGATATTCACCTGTCCAGTTGAAATTAGAAAATCAACATAGAGTGTTACCAATTGGAAGGCTAAAATGTGTGACGGTATATTTGGATGGAGTGCACACTATGGCAGACTTCGAAGTAATAGAGATAGTATATGGCACAACAACTTATCCAACATTGCTTGGATTGGATTGGGAATTTGATAACGAGGCCATAATCAACCTAAAGACAAGGGAAATGACGTTTGAATCAGGTGAATATAGAGTCATTTCACCATTAGCTCCTTCAAAAGGAGAAAGGCTTGTACAACCCACTTGTTTAGATCTAGAGGAAATAAACTAGTTGTATAAAACCATTGCGCACAAAGAAGATTATGTCAACCCAAATGCAGATGGGGTACTCAGCTAGAGAAGCATCACATTATGTTTTTTTGACTCAGATACAGGTTTGGAGAATCTGAAACAAATATTACATGAATTTTCCACAAGAAGGTGTACAAGAATAGATTGCACAGTAAGATGGGTTGGTATATAGATAAGAGAACCTCCCAATTTTCATGGGGTAAATGACCTAGAGGAATTCCAGACAAAATATGAGGAAGAAGTATTAGAAAACCAGAGACTCTTAGCCCTAGATATTGCAATCAAGGCCACACCTGCAAGATGGTGGGGTGCACACAAAGAAACAATTCAAGACTAGTACCAATGTAAATGACTACTGCGCATTAGATTTGATGCAGAACATGGGAGCAACAAATGAAGAGGTATGATGGGCAAGGAACACCAACAAAACATTTGGAGAAGTGCATAATACAATGGAGGATGACACCACTAGAAGAACTGCCTCATCACTTCACCCATACAAAAATTGAAGGAGAAAGAGAGGTGGAAGGTCCATCTTTGGAGTCAGAAGTATTTGCTGCACCAATCAAAGTTAAGAAAGTCAACATTGGGGCAACTGACAATCCTAAAATGGAAAGTATTGGAGACTATTGAGATGAGAAAACGATAGAAAGAATAACAGAGTTATTGCGCGAATACAGTGACCTGTTCTCAGTGAAATTTACAGAGATGAAAGGTATAGCAGGAGAGTTAGGAGAGATGAAAACACCTCTCAAACATGAGGCAAGACCTGTCAGGCAGAGACCCTACAGACCGAATCTAGTATATAAGCAGAAAGTGAAGGCAGAAATTGGCAAAATGTTGGAAGCTGGTATCATAGAACCAATAGAGGAATTTGAATGGATAATTCCTATGGTAGTCCAAGAAAAGAAACAAGGGGGGATAAGGATTTGTGTAGATCTGAGGAAAATTAATGATTCTTTCTTACATGACCCTTTCCCTACCCATTTTACAGATGAAGTTTTAGAAACGTGGAAGGATAGGAAGCATATTCATTTACATATGGATTCTCAAGTTACCATTATATCAAAATAGCTTCAGAAGACAGGTATATGATTACTTTTTCTATAGAATGGGGATCCTACCAATACACAGTCATGCCATTTGGGATGAAGAATGCACTAGCCATATTTTCAAGAGTAGTCATAGCTGCATTTAAAGAATTCATACATCAGTTTTTAGAAGTATATATGGATGATTGGACTGTATATAGTCTGTTAAAGGACCATGTAGAAATATTAAGGCTAATGTTAGAAAGATGCAGGCAATGTTGGGACATATAATCTGTAAACAAGGTTTACCAGTGGATCCTCCTAATATTGAAGTCATTTTCAATTTACCACCACCAAAGTCAGTGCACCAATTGAGAGAAACACTAGGACATACATGCTATTACAGGAAATTTATAAAAGGGTATGCACAGATTACTACACCAATGGAAAAACTGTTAAAGAAGGATGTTAGATTCAAGTGGAACGAGGACTATCAACAAGGGTTGGACACCTTAAAAGAAAATATGGTCACAACACCTATCCTAGTATTCCCAGACTGGGAAAAGAAATTTCATGTGCATGTAGATGTATCAGCCATAACACCTGCAACAATTCTAGCACAACCAGGAGCAGGGGACTTAGACCATCCTATAGCCTTTGCAAGTATAAAATTGTCAGAATCAGAGCAGAATAAAAACACCACAGAAAGAGAAGGCCTAACCAAGGTATATTCACTTCAGAAATTCAGGCACTATTTACTGGGTAAACACTTTAAGATGTTCACCGATCATTCTTCCCTCAAATATCTAGTCAAGAAGCCAGTGTTGGGGGGGGGGGAGGATCTGTAGATGTCTATTGTTATTTCAAGAATTTTATTTTGAAGTGATAGTCAAACCAGGGAAGCTGAATGTAGGACTTGATCACCTATCAAGAGTAACTAATGGAGAATAACCTACCAATTTGGAAGATAACTTCCCTGATGCACAACTATTTTCAGTACAAGTAGCTAATGAATAATTTTATGATATTATTGAATACTTAAGTACAAGGAGTGTGCCAAAAGAGTTTAGCACTGCGCAGAAGAAAAATATGGTATTCAAAGATGTAGACTATAAACTTATTGCAGGACACTTATATAATATGGGTGCAGATAGTATTTTGAGAAGATGTGTATTAGAACATGAAAGGCCCAGAATTTTGGCAGAATCTCATGAAGGTATAGCTAGAGGAAACTATGCAGGAAAAATTACTGCGTAGAAGATATTGTGCGCAGGATTATGGTGGCCAACCATCCATAGAGATGGAAAGGAGTATTCCCAAAAATGTGATGTTTGTCATAGGGTTGGAAAACCCAACAGAAGGGATGAGATTCCCTTAAGACCATAAGTAACCTTGTAGGTATTTGAAAAATGGGAAATAGACTTTGTGGGACCAATAAATCCACCAGTAAAAATATTAGGAGCTAGATATAGCATTACTGTGACAAAATACTTAACAACATGGGCAAAAACAACACCAGTAAAATACTGCAATGCAGAGACAACAACACACTTCTTGTTTGAACAAGTGATCACCAGATTTGGATGTCTAAGGATTTTGATGAGTGACCAAGGCACTCACTTTATCAACAGTACCATCAAGGCTATGACTGAGGAGTTTGAATTATATCACCAGAAGAGTACACCATACCATCTTCAGGCAAATGGAACAATAGAAGCCTTCAATAAGATATTTTAAAATGTTATGACAAAGATATGCAATGTCAATAGGGATGAATGGGACTTGAAAATACTAGCAGTACTACGGGCATATAAGACCACATGTAAGAAGTTGACATGACAAACACCATTCTTATTGGTGTATGGGCAGAAAGCAGTAGTCCCATTAGAATTTATGGTACCCAGTATGCGTGTAGCAACAATTACCAACATGACAGAAAGAGGCACAATAAAGGACAGGTTAAATCAACTAATGGAGATGGAAGAGGAAAATATTCTGGAAGGATTTCACCAGGAATTGTAGAAAGCAAGAGACAAATCCTGGCATGACAAACATATTAAGAAGAATTTTTTTAAGGAAGGAGACCTAGTCCTGCTCTGTGACATTAAAATTTTTCAACATCCTGGTACATTTAGAATGCATTAGATAGGGCCATATGAAGTAAATACTATCACAGATGTGGGATCAATACAACTAAAGGACTTGGGAGGAAAAAAACTCAAATGAATGATCAATGGTAGTCAACTGAAACTGTACAGGGGCAGTCGACCTCCTAACCCTTAGAAGTTACAACGTAGTGAGAAAGGCATGTAGATAGTGTAATATAACAGAGATTAGGACAAAAAAATGATAAAAAGAAATAAAAAAGGAGAAAACGAGAGAAAAATAAATAAAAAGGAGAAAAAGAGGGAAAAATAAATACAAAAATAAAAAAGAAAGAAAATACTAAAGTACTGGGAAACATCGTGCACATAAATAGTGGAATCAGCGTGACAAAAACAAAAAGTGATTGCACGCAGCATAAGGTTGGCAGAAATAAAAACACCGCACACTAAGGAAAAGTCACGACACACTAAGGAGAAGTACAATGCACCGGAAAAGGGGCCAATGGTCAGAAAAGTGAAAAAATGGTCGTTAGGGAAAAAATGTGTGAATTGGGGCATTTATGGAATTGAATGAAGCGTACTTGACAAGATTCAATGCATTAATAACAACCAAAGAATCTTCTTTGAGACGATTTAGGGAAATAATGACACTCTCTATATAAAGGAGAAATGTGGGCCAAACAAGACTTATTGTGAAATTGCAAATTCGTGGAGCTAGAGAGTACGAAGACGAGAGACAAACATGAGAGTATATAGATTCGAAGTAACCAAAGCTCAATCCAGAAAGAAACAAGTTCCCACAATGGCACCTCCAAAGGTTGTCGCACCAAGCCAAACAACACGCAAAACCCGAAGCAGTCTCAGGTCACCATAAGAAACTGCATAGGCAGTGTAGGAAATGGCACATAGAGAGGGAATTGTCAATGTCGACGCAATTCCTCGCCATAGGTCAAATCAGTGACCAACACACTGGTAGAAGAAGAAGAAAAAGATCCGATGATGGTCAGGATGGAGATTGACTCACACAATAGTGTGTAGAAGCACAAACTAGTCACCATAGGCAACCCACAACAACCCACGAGGGCCGAAGCAACCCACAAAACAAGTGGGGGAAACAGTGAGTAGACAGAGTCTGACGTGATGAGACCACAACTTGGGAAAATATCCACACAACCGGAGGAGGGACAAATTGAAGATATTACAGGGCAGACAGAGTCAGACGGGGAAGAGAGAGAGCAGGAGGTTGGGACCTTCACTGCGCCAATAAGAAGAAAGGGAAAAAAACCCATCGCACGGTACCCACGCAAGAAACCCGACACATCAATTGTGCTACTGAACATTCCAGAGGGGGTGTAGGCCATGCAAACCCTACTGGGGTGTGTGGAAAGGATAAGGTACTCGGACCACGACGTGGTTGATACTGGAAAATTCCCAGAATTTGCGCAACAAGTATACATGGATATCATAGGCACAAGCCCATTTGGAGACCCCATGATGTATCCAAAATAATGGGCGATAGGACTAGAAAACACAAAGATCTTGAATCTTATATAGATTCCCCACTTCGGTAGGGGGAAAGAAGTGAATAACAATGTCAAGCAATTGATGGAAGTCCTCCATGGAGGCTTCTTATGGATAGAAGAACCTGTCTCCATTGATGTAGAACTGATTGCGTTCATCATAAGTCTTCCATGAATGGGAGAGATTCCTACGTAGTACTTGGATGAAAAGAGAAAATAAAAGGCTCTCATTGAAGAAATGAAGAAGACATACGGGATAGAGAGAGGCTTGCATGGGATTATCATCAAAAGAATTAGCGATGCAATGACCACGATGGCCACAAAACTAATGGCGTGCAAATTTCTATGCAAGTGCCACAAGAAGGAAGTCCTTGCAAGGGTTGTTGCAACTGTAGCTTAGTGCGCAAATGAAACCATGCTCAGTTGGGCCCCATATTTTTTGAACTTGTTCCTCGACAACTACTAGGATGTGCAGGACTTGGGAACATAGTTCTACTATTCCTGGCTACTAATTTTGATAGAATTAATTGGGTGGAAGGAGCATCCCTACTCTTATTTTTTCGATAGAATAGGCTGTTTCCGCGTAATGCGGTACATGTCCATGGGAAGAACGTCAGATCCCAAGAGAAGAAGTGGAAACGCGAGTGCCTTTGCACGATATCTGAGTGACATCGAGGACAACATAGCCAACACCTGGAGGATCACTCTGGAAGTGGTCATACAATATCAATGTATAGCCAACTTTAGGTCTATGTGCCACAATATGTGGATCCAAGCATATAGGGATCCAACACAAGAATGGCCGCAAGTTCATTTCTGCATCAAGCCAGAGGAAGTTGGAATGGCGATGCGAGACTTGCAGGATGACTGGAAGATCCCGATCATCACCAAGGAAATACCAAAGGGAAAGGAGGTAGAAGCGGGGTCATCTAAGACACCTACATGAGATAGCACTGCGCCTAAAAAGTCGACACAACAAGGGAAGCCTAGTCATAATTTGGCGTAGCAAAAGAAGGGCAGTGCTCCAAAGAAGGATGCAAATTCATGAAAGGAAACTGCCTCGGTGCAAGAAGAACAAAGAAGGGGGGACACAACAACAAAAGAAACCCCTTCAGAAGCCACTCCACAAGAAACAAGGCCACTGAAGTGCCCAATTATACATATAGGGGGTTCACGCAAGAAGGCCAAGGATCATAAGTTGATACCTGAGTACAGAATCACCGAGGACGATGCCTATCTTGTCACCAAGAGAGTACATGATTTGCTACAAAGGAATTTGAAGAGGTCGAGAACCAAAGGAGTAGGATACAAAATGAGTTGGCTGACATCAGGAAGGCCCTATAACAAATAAAAGAAACACAAAGGCAGGAAAGGGGAACATAACCCTTCCCCTCAGCTACAGAAGCATAGGAAAGCACTACGTCGAGAAAATAACATACCATCCAAACCATAACACAGGTGAGTCCAAGATTCCAAGTAACATCAAACATGCTGCAAATGGACAAGGTTATAGCCCAGACACCACTCAAGGATCTGGCATAGGTACGGTTGGTACTAGAAAATATACCAACCAAAGAACTATACAAGCTGCAAGTTAGTGTCACGGAGGAAGTGCAATCGCGTGCAAGGACAAATGCGGTGGAATTGCAAGAAAATAGGAATGGAAAGGATGCCCTGGAATTGGTAGTCGAGCAGGTAAAGATGAGACAAAAGAGGAGAGACAACATGCATATAATTTATAATAGATGCTAAAGGAATTCTTTACAAGGATTCAAGATAGCGCGTAAGAAACCATGAGCAATGCAGAAGAACATATCCAAATCATCACGCAGATGCTCGAGAACTACAAGAAGGAGATCGAGGAGCTTAAACAAAAACTAACTCCAACTACTCCTATGGAAGTTCTAGATGAAAGGGAACAATAAACATCCCTGCAAGTGGAAGTGATGCATAAAGAAGCTAAAAGGGTCACACAATTGTTTGACAAGACCGCGCAACTATGAACAATGCTGGAAGAAGATGATAGGGTCCAACAACTAGATCAACAAGAGAAGGTAATCAAAAATACAATCCAGGAGCTGAAGTAGAGGTAAAAGTCCATGAGTATCACAGAGTGAGTGAAGGGCGTGCAAGAGATGAAGACCCTATAGGAAGAACTAAAGGTTGTGCAGAACAACAAGCAGGCAAGGCTATCCCAGTTAGAACCTCTCCAAGAGCAAGCAAGGCAAATTATTGCAAAACTGGAGAAGAAAAATATGAGAATGGATCAGGACCATGTTGAGAGTGCAAAATATCTCAAGGAGAACATCACAACGCAGAGGGTAGAAGATCTCACAGAGAAAGTTGTGCATGGCATAGCTAAAAGGGAAGAGCTATAAGGGAAATTCCACAGCGTGACAGAGGGTGTTTAGGGACCGTGCACCTTTTGAGTGTCCTGGGACGAGTCACATGTCAGCGTTGGGGGCCTATTGGGCGCATGCCTATTTTGAGGAAAGACTTAATTTTGGAATGAAAGGCCTAATTTTGGAGAGGAAAAACTGACAGGAAAAACAACACGCATTAGGAAAAGCAACATGCAAGAGGAGCAACATGCAAGGCGAGAAGGCATGCAAGCCTAACCATGATGGGGTTAGTTTTTTTGACAAATATTGTAACGATTATAAGCCTGTAAGATAATATAAATAAGAACCTAGGAGGTCTAGGTTAGGGGTTCAATTGTTGTTCAACAATTGTAACTTCATAATTGTTGATATTTGTAAAAAGTTGTTGAGCTGTAGAAGATTGGAGGAAGCCATATTTTGAGGGTTAGGTCAAAGGCCGAGGAGCATGGTGTGATTTAGTTCACCCCACAAAGGTTCTTGAACCTCTTCATGATTGTATGATTGGAGATGTAATGCGCACAACGCCATATTTTTTAGCAAACCTAATAAAAGATAAGAGAAGCCAAATCTTTGTGGACATAGCCCAGGAGGGGGTGAACCACGATAAAACATGTGTTATCTGTGATGTTTCTTGCATGTTTACTTTCTGTTAATGGTTATATTATGAATGAATGGTTAAGCTAGATATATTAGAATGCATGCATGGGCCTAAAATCTAAATGAATCCTAGGAATATTTGAATGGATAACATGATGAATTCATGAAGAAGATAAAATACCATCCTAGATCCCCACTTATTCCTAGACTGCAAGCACTTGAGCATTGTTGTCACCCATAAAGTTATCTTGGGTGAGAATGCGCAGTGCACTCTCTGTGCCGTGTTTCCTTTTTTTTAACCAGGAGGGTCGATATTTTTAAAGGGTTTTGTTGGAAACCTGTTGAGATCTGAACCTGGGTTAGACCAAGAAGTGGAAGAGATATTTAACCCAACAACTAACAATATATCCATGGGAGTTATGTTAAAACCATACATATGTTATATGTTAGTTATAACATATGTTATTTATAACATATGGTTATAACCATATGCAATAAAAGCCAACGAATACACCAAGGGTTGTGGGGAATATAGCCCCCAACCTCCACCATTTTATCCAACAACTTAACCATTATGCCAACAAACCACATTTAACGGAGATGCCTCTAAATTTAGCATTAAGTTGCCACTAATGCAAATGGAGGTTTAGGAGGTCTGAGCCTATATATTGGGCATGGATGCAAACACATTATACACATCCCAATGTGCATGGATTCCAATGTGGTCATGAATCCCGAGGCCAAGTACAATACATATTTGTCTTGAAGTGTGCGCAAGAGATTTCCTAATTTTTGGAGTTGTCTCATTTTGTGTGCCATAAGACACTTTCTTCGAATGTAGGCAAGTTTATACTCGTTGGATTTGTTCTTACACAATTATCATGAATTTGAAGTCTATTTTGCGAGAACAGGTCATTTTTAAAAGTCTTATCTCAGTTTTTCATGTATGAGACCCATTGTCTCATTATACGTGTAAAAAGGGCTTCTTCGGAACTTGTTCAAAATTTGGTCAACTTTATAGTCAAATTTCTCAGAATTTTGCAAGGATTTGAATGGTGTACTTATTTACTTGTTTTGAGTATTGAAGTTAGAGAGAATCCTTTAAATTGGCTTTTTGCATGCTCATATTGTAATGTAATTTGGTATTTTGAGATGATAGAGAACAATAATGCTATCTAAAGAGACTTTGAAGATGAAGTAATGTGTCATCCATTTAAGTTATTTGAGTTATTTTATTTTCTGTTGTGTCATCTCAATAATATGAAAACCATTATTCAAGTTATTCATCAATATTAATGAAGTTTATGGAAAAATAATCATATTCACATGTGTTTTTGCAAATATTCAAGTGATCTTCATTCACTAAATCCAGTTGAATGTTTATGTGTATTTAAGAGTTATTTTTACATCTAAGGATTTTCGAATCATAAGCTCTAGCAACAATCATATGTAGTTGAGACTATCAAATATTGGAGAATACATGATCATCTATCGCTTTGAGGGCTTGATCGTTGTGCAGTGTCGATGCAAGGTAATATTAATCCTTGAATTTGATGAACAATTCATAGCAAGAAGGAAGGAGAACCTTAGTTCCCATGGCAGGCTCAATATCTTTGTATAAGGGTGGCTGGACAAAAACCTTCTTTAACAAAATCCTGATTACCGGCTCCACATTTTTTAATTGCTCCGCTCATTCTACAGGTACATGTGTAGATGATTTTCCCATATTCATACCCTTTTCCTTTGGAGTCTTCGGGATCGAAGAGGATTAAACCTTCTTGGTGGCATTTTCTAGACTTCAAAAACCAAAGAATCAGATGTAGAAAACAACTCAAACAATCAATTGGCCTTTGAAAAAAATATTTTCTGCACCGAATTCCCAAACATTCGATTGCAAATAAGAACCAAATAGAAACAAGTATTCAATTTAAGGGTTCTACGACCGAATATGGACTCAATTTCAATCATTACAGTGGTGGTCCTATGCATTTGTAGGTTTAAATGCCACGATTTATTTGTTATGTCCAAATTCAAACATGTTTTAATGATCAACGATGCATACTTATTTTATTTTCCAGTTTATCGATGCTTTCAAAATTTGTTTCTTTTGGCGTGCTTTGTTTCCCTCATCGAGAGTCGACGATTTGTGTTAATAAATGTTTACAAAAATGTGCTACTTGACAATTCTCCTTGAACCTTGGTGGAATTTTCCGCGTATATTCATTTTGTTCTATCGATGAGCATCGCCATTTTTATCGATACCTGTATGATAATGTGGCAATTGACATGGACCCATATGATGATGTAGTAGTATATGTGTCACGCTAGCATGGATAAAATGAAGTACAATTGATGATATGTAACGATGATGTGAAAATGTATGGTTGGTGACATGGCATGATGGAGTGGATCCATACGGTCACCAGGGAAATCACCATTCACGTAGAAAGTTCCAACGGTCTAGATTCATTCTTGTTTATAATCGGTTGGTTGTGATTGATCTATTGGTTGTGATCGAAAAAAAATGTTGATATTCCTATTTTCGAACTGGATTGAATTCCTATGATGTTGATGGTTCATCGGTGGTTTTGTTAATCTCTTGTCGGGATCAATTTTTAGGTTATTTTGACTTATCCTTGTTTGCTCTAATCCCAATAGTCTCATCGACACTTCTAAAAACTTTATATTTTAAGATCTTTTTTTACTTATTTTTTTATTTTCCCTTTTCTGCAAATATGAGAGTTTCTTTTGGGAAATTTCTTAAGATTTAGAGATGAAGTAGAAAATCAACAAAAAACACATGAACTTAAAGAAGATAAAAATGTAGTTAAAAAACCAAAACATAAGAACTGAAAAAAAATGGCAGAGAAAAGACAATGATAACCTAAATTGATTTTTTTTTGAAGGGTGTGTTGTGTACTCAACACATAGAAGGTGCATGTTTATCCTATTTGTTGTCATTAATATAAAAAAAACTTAGTTGGGCCTCATTCTATGATTTTGTTAAATGCCTTAACTATGCCATTTACTTATAGGTGATAGGTACTATTGGTATTGTTACCATCCAAATTAGCAACCTTTGTGAAATCCCTTACATTGATGTTATGTGGGTAAGAACACTTGGGAAACATACCATTGTCACCTAAACACAATTTCCCCTTCACTTTAGGCCAACTCCCTGAAGCCATGGGGGATTTCCCAATCTATGGAAATGAACCTGTAAAGTATCTTGTTGTAGTGCATGATACAGTTCACTTCAATAAACACAGACATCAATACATGGTTAGATAGACTAGTGCAAATAAAGTAGTAATATACCTTAATAATATTCAACAAGAAACTAGGGTATAAGATACCACAATATAGAGAGGGTTAGGATATAATTAATAAATGTTGAAATCTGAAATAGAATATGCTATAACAGAAAATACCAATGAACACTATGATGCCACTCTTTGGATGAAGAGACAAGTACCTTTTACCACACATGAGTGAGATCTAATCACATCAACCAAGAAAATATGATATACTTGAGTTACCTATAACACACCCAACCTTGTAAGTATCCCTTTTAAGGGATGGGACATTAAAGTTATTGCTTTTCAAAACTATCTCAAAATCTCTCCCCAATCATACCATCATCTTCTAAATTTCAAGAGATTTCCAATGACTATAACCATGCTCAATTCCGAGCTCATGATCAAAAGTTATGGCCTCCTAAAGTTTTCATAGGCTTTCAAAGTCAAAATCCATATCATTGCCACATGGAATCCATGTGGCACCTTGTCACTCGAGCCACCTAACTTGGCAACTGCCACCTATGCTATCATTCCATGTGCCCAATCCCTTGGCCCATTTTCATCATTGTCGAGATTTCTTATCCCGTGGTTCACTCTCACTATCCCAAGACTTTAGATGACAATATACCAAAGTGCACCATCTCAAGATCCTACGGCTCACAACCCTTGATATCGATAGTTCTGAGCACATCAACGTTGTCTTTTGACACGATAGTTAACTACTAGCTCCCAATGGTTTACATGGTGTGTGGATGTGACCTACGAGATCTATGATGGATATTTCACCTTGTCACTTAGTCGATAGTTGACACCTGTCATCTTAAGGATGCTCTAACTAATTTGCTGGGATGCCATTTCCATCATGATGTCATCATCCGCCTTCGTGTGAACAAGTCTCACAGAAGATCAACGACTGATAATCCTCTCCTATTGGCATATCGACGGTTCTCATGGCATTGCCAATTTCCTGTGTCATCAGCATTCGAGCCTCCTCCCGATTCACCTACCTTATACCATCGATGACAATGCGTCAGATATATACAGCTTAGGTTTTTTGAGGGAAATATTAGATTGATCCAATGATCTAAAATTAGTGCTCGAAGTCCTCTGTTCGGGGTATATTTATTCCCGTTTATCAAAATATTTTGACTAACCCTCTCCGATGGAAGAAATTGATGCACTTACGATCTCCTTGATTGATGGGTGAGATTCACTCAGTGGTCCAGGGTTCTCCTACCCTCTCTATCTAGATCCCGATACGTGGCACTACCATGACCTGCCACCTATCATGAAACGTGACCCTGCCACTTCCTACCACATGACGTGACACATGACACCATCTATGTTCCCCCTCTTGTGTAATGTGGTGAGAAATCAACAGTGTAGAGCTCCTCTCGGAGCCTCTCCGATCATAAAAAACCAACAAACTAAATCTCCTTTTAGAGCATTCCCATCGGAGTGCTTCCACCTCCTCATCTGAGACCACTCTGACCTACCTGCTGTGATCAACGAATCATATCTAACCTATATATTCTAATTGGATCTAGGACTCAAATTTCACCTTAGAGACTCTCCTTCAGATCTTTTCCACAACACTCGAGGGTTCCCTTTGAAGGTTTCACTCCAAACAACCCATCGTGATCAATGATTGAGATCCCTTTAGATCAACGATTGCCATCATCTCACCAAATATCAATGTTGTTATACTTTACACCACTCTGGCACTCGATCGTTCATGATGATGTACCTTCACCAACGAAGGGTTGAGATCCTTCGGTCAACCATATTGACAAATACGATATCTCCTTGGGTTAACACAAGATTTTACGGAAAAACAACAGTCTTCTTTTGGGACTTAACCATTTCATGAGTTATACAAGACTTTAGTCCTAATTTTCAAATAATTAGAATCTAATCTAAGGTCATTACAATTTATTGAAACTTAAAGGAAAATATTGCATGATTTACTGGTTCCCCATATAGGGATATAATATTCTCAAGCACACACAATCCATACTTTACTCATTTCTACGATTACCAGTTCATTAAAAAACATCATAACATATCTCGACCTTCATGCATTCAAGCCATGTGTTTTAAATGACTGATTTTCCTCTTAGATTCAAACATTTACACATGCATATATATATATATATATATATATATATATATATATATNAAGAGGAAAATCAGTCATTTAAAACACATGGCTTGAATGCATGAAGGTCGAGATATGTTATGATGTTTTTTAATGAACTGGTAATCGTAGAAATGAGTAAAGTATGGATTGTGTGTGCTTGAGAATATTACAGTTCTAGTGCAGGTAAACATTTATCTGGTAAGGAAATTGCCAAACACGACTAACTAAGAGAGGTCTCCTTTCCTCCCAACCTTAGGCCTTTTTGTATAGTAACTTCCTACAACATTCCACCCTCGTGCAACACCATGATACCACCACAGAAAAAAACTTAGTAGGGTTCCAATTTTGTGATGATCCAGGAAGGTTACTTTCCTTCCTCCTTTGACACAACAGAAGATTCCACCTTCCACTGAGATTTGAGTCTCCATAGGTTTATCAGGTGGTTTCTCAATTGGATTTCCTCAGCAAAAGGGAGTCCCTTCTTTGCTCAACAGTCCCTCAATGACCTCCCCTTACCAATGTCAGTTTCTATCCAGTAAGCACCAAGTTGTAGCCCACTATTTCTCTAGTTCGAGATCCGAGTCTTCTCTGTTCAGGGTGATCATCAATAACTCAGACAAGCTTCCCAATTTCCTCCAGAAATATCTTCTTTCTCCTTATTTTCCTCCATCAACACATCCAAACCTTTTTTCTTTGTTCTCTGTTTCTCATCTCTGTGTCTTCTATGTTGTCTATGTTTTGTTTTGTTGTGTCTATATTCATGTCTCCTCACTATGTTTTCCTCTTTCGGTCTTCTTCTCTATCCCCATTGGGATTTCCTAGACTTCCTTCAGACGTAACCTGTAGTCTACCATTCATAGTTTGAAGGGACCACCATATGGTAAAGCCCTTGTCAGTTTTTAAATCGACCTTTTTCTCTGCAACCAACTGCCAATATTCAATAACTGCCCCAACCACCTCTTTGACTTCTTTTAATGGTAACATGATTTTCATATAATTCTATATGATGGTAGGTGTAGTATTATGTTTGCAAGCATAGATTAGATTGTTTTGCAAGCTTCGTATGTTATTCACTAATACATCTCATCTCCACATTTCGTAACCGCTCAATCAGTCCCTCAGCCTCATCAATTTCCTATGGTGTATCATGGCCAGTACTGTCAAGGTTTTTCCCTCTCAGTCAATGGTTTGGTGTTTCTATTAATTCAAAACATAATTACATGCCTCATAACATTAATATATGTAGTTTGTGCATAATTACAGCCTTGGGGGAAAACATGGTGTTACATTCCCTTCCCCTTTAAATAAACACCATGTACATACAAGTATACATGAAACAAAAATGGGAATTCCATTTTCATGGCATATTCCAGTTCCCATGTAGCTTAATTTGCCCCAAAGTGCTTCCATTTCACATTGACCTGCATGATGGATCGGTTTCAGAGAATTGTTTCTTTCCTGTCTAAGATGCATTGAGGTTCTTGCTAGAATTCTCCCTCTGGTTCCACCTGTATTGAATTCCAATCAATAACATGATTAGAATCATGTACATATTTCTTTAACAAAGACACATGTAATACATTATGTTCTCTAATAGTAGGTGGTAAGGAAATTCTGTATGTTACTGGTCCTATTCTCTCTAGGATTTCAAATGGTCCACAATATTAGGGAGCCAACTTAGCACACATCCCCATTTTTAGGGAGCTTCTCTTGGGTTTCACCTGGAGATACACGTGGTATCCTACTTTGAATTCCTTGAGGGTTCTTTTTCCATCAACATAGCTCTTCTGTCTATCCTGGGAAATTTGTAGGTTTTGCTTTATCTTAACTATGGCATTTTCCATTTCTTTCAACAATTCAGGTCCAAGTGTGATTTTTTTCACTAGATTGTCCCAACTAATCAGAGCACTGCAATTTCTGCCATACAAGACCTTGAACAAGCTCATCTTCAATGATTCTTGGTAACCATGGTTGTACGTGAATTCTACCAAAGGTAGATATTCTTCCCACTGCGTGTGTTGATGTGTAACATGCATTCGACGTAACATGTCTTCTGACAATATGTTCACCCTTTCGGTCTGACCATGTGTTTGGGGATGGTAGGCTGTGTTGAATGCCACTTGCATTTATAAACCTACAAATAAAATTTTCTAGAAATTTGAGGTGAACTTAGCGTCTCTATCTGAAATTATGGTTTTAGGAAAACCATGCAATCTAAATATCTCTTTCATAAAAACATTGGAAATGTCTATGGATTTATAAGTAGATTTTATGGGGATAAAATGAGCTTGCTTGCTCAAATTATCTACTACAACCATGATTGCATCATGTTTTTTAATTGTCTTTTGTAAACCTATGATAAAATCCATGGAAAACACTTCCCATTTCCATTCTGGTATATGTATAGGCTGCAATAGTCCAACATGGTGTCTATGCTCAAATTTTACCTATTGGCACTCCAAACACTTTGTAATGTAATTAGAAATGTCTTGTTTCATTCCAGGATGTTGGCATAGGGACAGACCCAGGGTTCAATGCTTCAACAACACACCAACAAAAACCTAACTCTCAACCCTTTCGGCAACACCTGCGAAGTAGGTAAAGTCTCACCCAAGGTAGAAGCAGGGGGGTTACAGGACTTAGGTGTCTGTAACCAAGCTGGGACACTGATCTGTGATAATAACACTTCGCGGAGTATTCTAGCAACATTTAGAAGGCGATATGCATTAGTTCATTAGCTTTATTAATATCGCAGAACAAACCCTAATATGGATTGACACAGTAACAACAAAGATTAAGTGCTTCAACCACTTATCACACAACATTGATTTAGATCTAACATTCATTCATCCTTAACACAAATAAATCACTAAGCATCAATAGATCTACCTAAAATACATAATAATCAAAGCACCGAGCATATTCATAACATAAACAACACAACACAAAGCAACCAAAGATACAAGATATACGTGGTTCACCCCAGTGTGGGGATACGTCCACCAATTGCTTCATCTTATTTATTATTCTTCAATCTCTTACATTCATCCGCTCTTGTGTAATAAGCCATAGAGCCAAACTTCGCACCAGACAGGAGATCTGTGCACTGAGCACCAGATCCTCCTTCCCAAAACTAGGTCAAGGCACAGAGCCAACTTCTCTATTGAGCACAAAGCCTTACATACACATTCTGTTTCACAAAGCAACTCATAACTACTTGCACTTAGCCTCTTTTTCCTATTGCTACTCTTCTACAATACATTCTTACTTATACTTTTACAATCCCTTACAATAAGGCCTAATCATGGGTAAACCCATGGACCGACATCCCATAACCCATTACAAAAACCCTAAGGAACCCCTTGCTGGGTCCACATAACCGACAAAATAAATGAGATCCGTGATCTCAGCTCCGCCTGAGAGATCCATCTTCGAAAAACTTGTCGAAGTCCAAAAGTGGTCCAAAACTGACCAAGGTTTCCTCAAAACTTGGTCGAGGGCCAACATGCCCCCAAAACTCACCTCTGACTCATCCCAAGTCACTCAGGTTTGGTCAATGTCGCTTCGAAGGCCTTGAGCTTCACTCGAGCTACCTCGAATTGTTGCTTTTCTTGAGCCTCTTTCTCAATGAGCTCTTGGATAATTTTCTCTGTAACATGATCTTCCAGGTGTTGTTCTGCTGTCACAACCACTTGGTCCAATTGTGAGCCTTGTCCCTCAATTTCTTCGAAAACCTTGCAGGCTTCATCCTGCATAGGTTGTAGCTTCTGCACAACTTCCATTACCCTGCCTTAGATGGCTATAATTTGTTGCTATACTACGTGTTGTTCTTGAGACCTCTTCATTATTTCAACTGCAGTGATCAACTTCATCTACGCCTACACGGAGAAGGCCTACTACTGTGCCTCTTGTAACAATGCTTCCAATTTCCTTAGATTTGGATCTTCTGCGAGGCGTTCATATGTCTGCACACTTCTATCACTCAACGGTTTGCTTTGTGATGCAAGGGCTCTGATCCTTACTACTGCATTCTTAGCGGCTTCCTCCCTCTAGTCATGCACCTCCTGTGGTGTGATCGGTACTGCTTGGATCTCCAACTCCGTTATCCTCGCTTGAAGCTGCTGGATGGTCTCAGCGAGCTTCACCACTTGAACCTCGATTGAATCCTATTCTTCCTATGCCAAGCCTGGCATAAAGTGATATGCTTTGTTCACTACTTCTTCGACCGTAGCTCGTTTTGCGAGCATTTTCTCCTTTTCTCTTTGTAGCTTCACTTTGTCCTCCTGGAGCATCACCCAAAACTCTTCTTTCTCATTTTCATAGGCAATTACATAGTATCACGCTACTCGTAATTTCTCTAAGACTTCCTCTTTCTCTTGTTTCAAGGATTTTTTAGCCTTCTCCTTCTCTTCTTGGACTTTATGAAGTTGAACCTCTATCACATATGCAAGTATTCTCAATTGGGCTGGTTCATCCCCTAATTCTACAATCTGTGATGAGGAAGGCGCAGTAGGTATTGCGTGGATCAATTGAATATCTTGTTGTATTTCCTTCAGTTCCTTCTTGACCCTTCCATACAACTCCTCCTGCTTTGCTCCATATCTATGCAAGATATCCTCGGAAGCATCCTCCATAGCTCCGCGGACCAAGCTGATGTCGTCTTCCATGAGCGTTTCTTCTAACAATCGGGGTGCCTCCAACGATCATATAGCTTTGTCGAGGCGAAGCCCCATTCTGTGCGGTCCTGTTGTTCCAGCGAGGTTCAAATACTGCGAACCTGCCTCCTGCGAGGTTCCAGTCTGTGAAGTCTTCCATCTATTCTCTGTAGCTTCCTGTAGATTTTCTAACTTGGCTTTATTTTTACTGAGCTTCCTTGCCTTCTTTCATGTGATCTGAGTGTCTCTAACTTTTTCTGGATTCCTCTTTCCATTCTTATTCTTATCTTTTCCTAGCATAGTGACTTTGCACTGCTGATGTGCTCTCAAAGGGTTTGAAGTTAATATCCCTTCTCTTATTAATTCCAGGGTGGGTATTCTTCTTTCTTGCATGGATAGGTCCTTCAAACCTTCTTGCGTTCTTTCAACCTTGACAGATAATTCTCTTTCCTTCTATTGCTTCGACTTATATTCTCGTTCTTCTATTATTCGGTCTATTTTTCTAGCTATGAAATCCCTCAGTTCTTTCTTTTTATTTTCTATAGCTTCTTCCTCTACTTTCCTTCTGATCTAATCCTTCTCAATCCAAGTCTTTCCTAACAAAATTGGGAAATGGGTGCTTTAAACAAGCCCATCCTTCCCAATGAAGGTACCACAATAGGCTTTCCCAAAATTTCCCAAGTGCCTTCTATCATAATATTCACTTGTGTTTCTTCATCCAAGACACAATATATGTCGAAGTCTTCTATTCTTGTACTTATGCGCTGTTTTACTTTTAGGATCTCTGGTAAGATGACATCTTTATGATCATTCATTGTTTCTTTCAACTGTGATAATATAGTTTGAGCTTTCTCTGTTTCTTTCTCTTTATGATTCTCTAACATGCTCTTAGTCTCTTGACTTCCTTCATAGTTTCCTTGTCTCATGTTCATTCTTTCAACTTTATCAATCATCCTTGGAAAATCCTCAACTTCATGACCAACAATTTTACAACAAAGACAAATAGGACCTGTACTAGGGCATTCCTTAGCAAGATGTCCCAGTTTTCTGTAGTTATAACACAATGTCAATCCTCTTTTTATTTTATATGTTCCCCAACCTCTTCTGTACTGCGTAGTAGGATCATAGTGATGGACTTGCAATTTGCAAAAAATCTTTCTAGGTTCCTGCATCCACTTATTAGTCCAATTTTTTTTTCTATGCATATGAATAACATATCTTTCTTCATTTCTATTAGCTTTACTTAGATCAACTCTTTCTTCCAACTGCGCCCTAGCTTTCAGACTAGGACATAATCTATTAAACATACTTAAATTCATGCTTTCAGAACAAAAAATTTCACTTGTCTTACTCTTATCAAAGCACAAAGCTTTACCTCTTTTAAGATCTTACCTCTTTTCTTCAGATCGGGTTTCTCTCTTAGCACAGAGCTTCGCAAGTCAATTAGAGTACTGTGCACTACAGAAACAGATCTACGCACATAGCTTCTCTTTTCTTTACTTCAATTCCTAGCAATCATAGTTTCAGGTCCCGACAACAGAACCATTTGTTGGAACAGGGTCAGACCCAGGGTTCAATGCTTGAACAACGCACCAACAAAACCCTAACTACTGGCCCTTTTGACAACACCTGTGAAGAAGGCGAAGTCTCACCCGAGGTAGAAGTAGGGGGGGTTACAAGAATCAAGTGTTTGTAACCAAGCTGGGACACATATATGTGATAATAACACTTCACATAGTATTCTAGCAAAGATTAGAAGGTGATATGCATTAGTTCATTAGATTTATTAACATCGCAGAACAAACCCTAATATGGATCAACATAGTAACAACAAAGATTAAGCACTTTAACCACTTAGCACAAAACACTAAGTTAGATCTAACATTCATTCATCCTTAATAGAAATAAAGCACTAAGCATCAACAAATCTACCTAACATACATAATAAGAAAATCACTGAGCATATTCATATAATAAACAACACAACACAAAGCAACCAAAGACACAAGATATATGTGGTTCACCCCAGTGTGGGGCTACGTCCGCCAACTTCTTCTTCTTATTTATTATTCTTCAATCTCTTACATTCATCCGCTCCTATGCACTAAGACATAGCCAAGCTTCACACCATACATGAGACCTGCGCACTGAGCACCAGATCCTCCTTCCCAAAACTAGGTCAAGGCATAGATCCAACTTCTCTATTGAGCACAGAGCCTTACATACACATTCTGTTGCATAAAGAAACTCCTAACTGCTTGCACTTTGCCTCTTTTTCCTATTGCTACTCTTCTACAATACATTCTTACTTATACTTTTACAATCCCTTACAATAAGGCCTAATAATGGGTAAACCCATGGGCCGACATCCCATAACCCATTAAAAAAACCCTAAGGAGCCCCTTGCTGGGTCCACATAGCCCACAAAATAAGTGAGATCTTCTATCTCAGCTCCTCTTGGGCGCTCCATCTTTGACCAGCCTGTCGAAGTCCAAAAGTGGTCCAAACCTGACCAAGGTTTCCTCAAAACTTGGTCGAGGGCCAACACAGGCCAATAATACAATTGTCTAACTATTGTCACCATCTTCTGGTAACCAAGGTGACCTACATATGGTCTTTTATGGAATTCATCCAAAATCAAGCACCTCAAATCCATTGAATTAGGCACATACAACTTGTTATTGTACAAGATGAGGTTATCAGCCCTTAACTAATATCCTTCATACCTCTTTTCCATAGGTTCTTGTTGCAACCTTTCCTTCACTTGATTGAAGAACTCGTCTTCCGACAAGAGGGTCTTAATCCTCTATTGAATGTCTGACTGTCCTACACTTGCTGCTGCTAAGTGTATCGTTTGAATTCTTTGGATGAACACGTCTATTACTTTTTTCTCTTTTCCTTTTATGTGTTTGATTTTGAAGTCAAACTCACTTATCAATGACATCCACTTGTCTTGTCTAGCATTCAACATCGGCTGGTCAAATAAATATTTCAGACCAAAATAGTCAGTCATGAGGAAAAATCTCCTCTCGAGCAAGTAATGTCTCCACATCTTCAGTGCATGTACAATTGATACAAGTTCTATATCATAGGTAACATACTTATGCTCATGTTCGTTAAGCTTATGTGATTCATAGCCAACCACTTGTCCTTCTTGCATGAGAGCTCCATCGAGACCTTCTTTGCAAACATCTGTGCAAACCAAGAAGTCTTTTTCTGGGTTTCTAATCTTTAAAACAAGGGCATTATTCAATAGTTACTTCAATTGCTGGAATCTATCTTCACACTCTGGTGACCACACAAAATTCTTCCCTTTCCTTTATAATGAAGTAATAGGGTTTTCAATCTTGGAGAATCTCTTGATGAACCTTTTCTAATATCTAACCAATCCCATGAAGGATCTCACTTCTATCACATTTATAGGGGTAGGCCAATCCATGATTTCTTTGATCTTTGCAGGGTCTACTACCACCCCTTCAACTGAAATTACGTGGATTAGATACTAGATTTCCTTTTTAAATAAATCACACTCGCTGAACTTGTCGTACAAGTGATTTTATCTTAACACCTGTAACACTGTTTTTAGGTGTTCTTCATGTTCCTCTTGGTTCTTGGAATACACCAAAATTTCGTCTATGAACACTGAGACAAACTTGTCTAAATACTTGTTGAGCACACTATTCATCAAAAACATGAATGTAACTGGTGCATTTGTAATCCAAAATGGAACCACAATGAACTCATAGTGCCCATACCTTGTCATAAAGGTTGTCTTGTAGATGCCCTCATATTTAATCTTGACTTGGTGATATCTCGACATTAAACCTATCTTTGAGAAAAATATATACCCTTTGAGTTGATCAAAGAGATCGTATATTCCATGTAAAGGGTATTTTTTCTTGATGTTCATCTTGTTCAACTTCCTATAATCAATGCATAGCCTCAAGGTATCATATTTCTTATTTACAAATAGGGTTGGCGCTCCCCTTGGAGACACACTCAACCTGATGTATCCCTTGTCCAACATTTACTTCAACTAAATTTTCATTTCCACCAACTCTGGTGTGCTCATCCTGTAAGGCACTCTCGATGCTGACACTGCTCTAGGCACGAGATCGATTGAAAAATCACGATCTCTTTTCGGAGGTAATCTAGGTACCTTCTCAGGAAACACATCTCTGAACTCCCATAGCACTCGATGATATTCAACTTTCAACTCCTTTCCTTCTATTGAGTTTAATACTTGTATAACATACAAGGGACACCCCTTTTTTCTAATCTTATTAATCCACAACACTGATATTTACCTCATGGAGACTGGCTTCTGAATGGCTTGCAAAATTCTGGTATTTCCTTTCTTATCTTCACATTCTAAAATTTTCTCATAATAGTTTAATTTTTCCTTATGCGAAGTTTAACCAATCTATTCCCAACAACACGTCATATGAACCAAGGGGTAGGAGATTCAGAATTGCTTGGGTCTGAAATCCATCCATCCCAATTGGGAAAACGTCAACTACCTCCACCACTTTCTTCTTTGCTCCAGTGGCTAACTGAACTAACCATGCTTTGATGTGATTATTTCTCTATAATAAACATGTCTCAACCAATCAAGGTGAAATATAACTAACATTAGATCCTGGGTCAATTCAAACAGAGATTGGTTGTTCATTAATAATACCTTCCAATTCCACCATAGAGGCTTGGTGGTTTTCTTACCAATTTTCTACTGCTGCATATATTGTTGGCACACTCCTGACTACATCGTTGGCTGTAGCTGCCTCCTATACATTGTACACTCTTCAATTTCCATGTTGGATATTGGGAAAATCCCTCAACAAATGTGGTTCTCCACATCCTAAAAATTGCAAGGATCCTTTCTTAGTATCCTTTGTTCTTTCCCTTGTCTGCTCTGCTAGTTTATTCCTACTTTGAGATGGTAAATTTTTCTGATGCACACTCCTTCTTGGTTGACCCATCTGTGCATCCTTTCTAAAATTCTTGTTGAGGAAAGACTTGAACCCTCTCTTCTAGAATTCACTCTTGTCCTTCCTTTTCCAATCTTTGGAAGAATCATGCTTATGCTTAGAGTGATTGTAAAAACATTTGGCCTTCTGAATGGTGTCCTCCAATGTATTTGGTTTATCAAACTCAATTCAATATTGGTAGGACTATGGTAACCCACTGAGAAAACATTGGATTCTCTCCTTCTCATCCTTAAGGTAGGAACATACCTCAACAACTCCATAAATCTTTTTGCATACACATCCAGGGTAAGTTGTCCCAACTTAATCTCATGGAATTATTTTATTGTGTCATCATAATATTTTTTAGATAGGTAGGCTTTAAAAAAGTATTTCTCAAATTGTTTCTAGGTCAATTTTCTTTCCTTTATCCTTTTGATTTTTTTGAGGTCTTCCCACCAAATGAAAGCCCCTCTATTTAGGTTAAATACTGCAATCCTTTCCTTGGTATTGTCATAATAATTATGTACTAGAAAGTACTTATTTTAAAACCAAATAGCCATCCTTCGACTTCTTCTCCTTTATTTTTCTCTCCATAAAAGGTAGACGACTTAGCCTTCTTGAATTATTTAGTCAGAAAACTCTGAGAATTCTTTCTCTTTCTCTTCTTAGAAATTCTATATTCTGTGCTGCTACTGGAGTATCCTGCTAAAATAGTCTTCCGACTAGAGGACTCCATGGAAAGGCCTCCACTCGATTCGCCTTTCTTGGTACCCTAATGCTTCCTTTTGGAAGAACTCCTTCCACATGGCTGTGAGCCAGTCCATTCTTTTGAGAATCTGAAGGGGTTTTCAACCTCTCTAACTATTGTAATTATGCATTGCTAGGGCCTTGCTGCAGATGTTTTTGAATTTTGGACAGACTTTGCAGTAGAACTACATTCAACTCCGCCTATTCGACATGGGCTCTCATAAATCTCTCATTATCTTGTTTCAGAATTCTCACAGTGACCATCAAATCTGGAGGGTTTCTTTGTCCCTCCGACCATTAGAACCGTCATCTATGAGGTGAAAGGTGTCGTCCATACTACGCTGCACCATTCACCTATGTGAATTTTTCAATAAATCCTACCCGTTGGAACAACAATCATCATTATCATTTTATGTTAGTATTTTTTAAAAACATGCATTCCAGATAACATAAAAGCCCTTTTTAAATAGTCTTAAACAATATCAGTGACCCATTGAATCCTAGAGTTTGAACTCTGCTCTAACACCACTATGTAACACACCCAACCCCTTAAGTATCCTATATAAAGGATGGGGCATTAAAATTATCTCTTTCCCCAACTATCTCAAAACCTCTCCCCGAGCATGCCATCATCTTTTGCTCATCAAGAGGTTTCCAATGACTGTAACCATGCTCAATTTTGAGCTCATGATCAGAATTTATGGCCTCCTAAAGTTTTCTCAGGCTTTCACAGTTAAAATCTATCTCATTTTCACTTGACATCCACGTGGAACCTCGTCACTTGAGCCACCTGACGTGGGAGTTGCCACCTATGTGATTGTTACATGGGCCCGATCCCTTGGCCCCTTTTCATCATTGTTGAGATTTGTTATCTTGTGGTTCACTATCACTATCCCAAGACCTCCGATGATGATACACCAAAGTGCATCGTACCTAGATCCTATGGATCATAGCCCTTGATCTCGATGGTTCTGAGCATGTCGGTGATGTATTTTGGCGTGGGAGTTAAATACTATCTCGCAATGGTTTATACGGTGTGCAGATGTGACTTGAGAGATCTATGATGGATATTTCACCTCATCACTTAGCCGATAGTTGATGCCTGTCTTCCTAAGGAAGCTCTGGTTTCCTTGTTGGGATGCCACGTCCATCATGGCATCATCATCCTCCTTCCTCGTGTGAACAAGTCTCACATAAGATCAATGACTGATATTCCTCTCGCCCATTGACAGATCGATGGTTTTTTTCACATCGCCAATTTCCTGTGTCGTCGGTGTTTGGGAATCCTCTCACTTCACCCACCTTCTCCCTCTGACGACAATGTGTCAGAGCTATATGACTCAGGTTTATCGAGTGAGAAATCTGATAGATCCAATGGTCGAGAATTAGCGCTTGGAATCCTCCGTTCAGGGTATATTTATTCTTGTCTATCAATCTACTCTGAATAACCCTCTCCGATGGATGACATTGATGCACTTATGATATCCCTGATTGACGATTGAGATTCACTTGGTGGTCTAGGTTTATCCTACCCTCTTTATCTAGATCCCAACATGTGGCACTACCATGACCTTCCACCTGGCATGACACATGACCATGCCACTGCTTTCCACATGATGTGACACATGGCACCATGTACATTCCCACTCTTGCATCCTGTGGTGAGAAATCAATGGTGTAGATATCCTCTCGGAGCCTCTCTGATCATGACAAACCAACAAACCAAATCTCCTTTCAAATCATTCCCATTAGAGTGCTTCCACCTCCTAATTCGAGACCACCCCAACCTACCTATTGTGATCAACGACTCATATCTAACCTCTATATTCTAATCATATCTATGACCCACATTCCACCTCAGAGACTCTTCTTCAGAGATTTTTCACAACACTTGAGGGTTCCCTCTGAAGGTTACACTCCGAACAACCCATTGCGATCAACGATCCAGATCCCTTTAGATCAATTGTTGTCATCCTCTTGCTGACTATCAGTGTTGTCGGACTTTACACCACCCTAGCACTATTTCATTCACAACGACATAACTTTGCTGATGAAGGGTTGATATCTTTCGATCAACCATATCGTCGATTGCGATCTCTCCTTGGGTTAACACAGGATTTTACAAAAAAATAACAGTCCACTTTGGGGACTTAACAATTTCTTTAGTTCTATAGGACTTCAATCCTAATTTTTAAGGAATTTAAATCCACTCTAAGGTCATTACAAGTTATTGAAACTTAAAGGAAAATATTGCATGATTTATGGGTTCCTCATACAGGGATATAATATGCTCAAGCACACATAGTCCATACTTAAATCATTTCTACGATTAGTAGTTCATTAAAAAACATCATAACATATCTTGACCTTCATACATTCAAGCCATGTTTTTTAAATGACTAAGTTTCCTCTTAGATTAAAACATTTACACATATGTGTGTGTGTATATATATAGACATCAACCATAAATGGTTCCAATGCAAGTAAACACTTATCTGGTAAGGAAATTGCCAAACCCAACTGACTGAGAGATGTCACCTTTCATCCCAACCTTAGGCCTTGCTACAGAGTAACTTCCTACAACATGCCACCCCCATGCTAAGCCATGATACCACTAGGGTAACAGACTTAGAAGGGTTCCAAGTTTCTGGTGATCTAGGAAGGTTATTCTCCTTCCTCCTCTAACACAACAAAAGTTTCCACCTCCCACTGAGCTTTGGGTATCCACAGGTTTATCAAGTGGTTTCTCTACTGGATTTCCTCTGCACAAGGGAGTCCCTTCTCTTATCAATGGTCCCTCAACAAACTCCCCTTACTAGTGCATATTTCTATATAGTAAGCACCAAGTTGCAACCCACTATTGCTCCAGTTTGGGATCTGGGTCTTCTCTGTTGAGGGTGATCATCAATAACTCAGACAAGCTTCCTAATTTCCTTGAGAAAGATCTTCTTTGTCCTTCTCTTCCTTAACTAGTGCATCTGAACCTTTGTTCTCTGTTCTCTCTTTCTCGACTCTATGTCTTCTCCGTTGTCTGTTTTCTGTTCTATTGTGTCTATATTTGTGTCTCCTCATTGTGTTTTCCTCTTTCGGTCTTCTTCTCTATTCCCCTCGGGATTTCTAAGACTTCCTATAAACGTAACATGCAATCTTCCATTCAAAGTATGAAGGGGATGTTCCATGGTAAACCCCTTTTCAATTGTTAAATCGACCTTTTTTTTTGTAAGGACCAACTGCCAATATTCAATAACTTCCCCAACCACCTCTGTGACTTCTTTTAATGGTCACATGGTTTTCATATAAGTCTGTATGCTGGTAGGTGTAGTCTTATGTTTGCAAGAATAGATTATCCTATTGTGCAAGCTTCCTATTTTCTTCACTGATATATATAAAATCAACCTCCCATAACCATTCAATCAGTCCCTCAACCTTATCAATTTCCTCTGGTGTATCATGGCTAGTATTGTCAACGTTGTTCCCTCTTAGTTAGTGGTTTGGTGTTTCTATTACTTCAAAACATAATTACACACCTCATAACATTAGTATATGGAGTTTTCACATAATTTAAATCTTGGGGGAAAACAAGGTGTTACATTGCCTCTTGGATGTATGGTAGAAAATGATATATGATAAATAACGCAAAAAATGCAGAATTTGGGTGAGGAAAAACATCTTAAGAGTGCTTAAAAGTATTTGTAATGATAAACCTTGGGTACTTTGGATAGGGAAATGGATATGAAATGAATAAAACATGTAAAAAGATCTCAAAAATGAACGATTTCAAGTATAAATGAATAATAAGCATGCAATTATCTCAAACTTGCAAAGAGAGGTGGTGAATACCCCTAGGGTCTAACCAAAAATATCCAAATTGAAATATAATCGCTATGAAGAACTTAGGATATGAATTTCATAATTATATTGTGTTTCATAACCTTGATAAATAATCCAAGAATAAAATGTAAGCTAGAGTAGGGTTAGAATGCACCTTTTAGGGTTAAACCCTAGATTTAGGGTTTCACCAATTTTGATTTTTCTTGTTGGAATTTAATTTCCAAAATTAGTAAATAGATCAAATCAACCTGTAAAATGTTAGGCAAAATATTTAAGCACAAATGTGGGGGGCTACGTTTCCCTATTAGGGGTTAAATATCAACAATTTACGTAAATCCTTAGACAAAATTGTCTAGAAAATGAAAATAAACTGTTAACTTTTCACTAGACAATGGATAAATATTTTTTGACGGTATATATTTTATATATTTGTATTTATGACATAAAAGAAAATAATTTGAGTTTTTAGAATTTTTGGTTGGTTGTTGGGAGCAATCTTAGTTCCTTTTCTCCACTTAGGGATTATGGGGTCAATAAATATGCCCCTCTATGAATTGGTTATCTAATGTTTATGGATTATAGTTGGAGACGAAGGACTTAAGGTTGGTAGTCTCTTGTCTAATCAAGATAAACCATGGAAAACAAGGCCTACAATAAGGGTTTTCTCAAGGTGAGACCTTCACCAACAAGATCAACAATAATTTGGAAAGAAAACTTAAAACCCTTGCCGAGGAGCATAAAAATAATCAAGACAAGAGATTGAGCACTTACCACATATATTAAGGAGGATGTAAGAGATACAAACCCTATGTGCCCTCATACCAAGTGATACACAATATCCTTCAATGGATCAACCTTGATAGCTTTAGTAGAAGTCTTGTATAATGACAATAATATTTGATGAACTAAGAAAAATAACCAAGAAAGATAGAGCTCCAAAAATTGACACCAAAACACCAAGTAAATATCTTATATTAATGTATTATGAGAATGATCTCCAACAATTTGGAATGAGAGGAGGGCCTTTATTTATAGATGATGCTCACAACTCCTTCTCATTCTTTATTTCCTAAATATAGGTTAAGTAATCAAAACAAAAGTGAATTGTCATCCACACAACTTGGAGACTAAGTCAAATTACAATCAAATGATACTTTACATGCTTGAAACCCTCACAAAGGAGGTGACATTACCCTTATAGGAGGTGTGACTTGCCTTTAGGTTAAAACGTTCCATCTAGAATGCACATGAGAAGCCTTAAAATGATGCAAGGAATGATCCTTGTCGAATTTATCCCCAATTTCCACCTCAAACAAGTAAAATGATCTCTCCAAAATTCAACAAGAGGCATCTAAATGTCGATGGATCCTCCATTTGGGCTATCAAGTCTTCAAATAATGGTTATACCTTAAGTGAGTGCCATATCATATTATCACCGTGAAACATCACTTAAGTGGTCTCCACATTATCCAAGTGGGCTCAAAATAACCCCACGACTGTCATAAGAGGCCACACATGTGGGTTAGCTCTCATTAGTGACAAAAATCAGCTCAAAAGATGTGAAATTATTATTTCACTCTACAATATTCAACGTGGCATGTGTAGAGGGTGTCCATGTGGGTGAAAATAACACATTTGTGCCTTAGAGAGTGTGACCAATGCCTTGAAAAATGTGATATGCTTTGAGAACTGTGAGAATGCCTTGGGAAACATGAAACTTTATAATCACATGTAGAATCACCTCCAAGGGATCATGACCAAAGTGTGTTACATACATAAGAAAAAGAGGGTTCATGTGGGGTACAAAAGGTGTGCTAAACCACAAGTGTGACAAGCCTTACAAAGTGCAATCACCTTTACATAGAAAAATAAATGAATGAGTATTTAGGGCTCCCGTAAATCATGTATCCTAGTAGATCCACTTCAAAATGACTGAATAACTACCCAGGGAATAAATTAGTGACTTGATGGGAGTTACCACCACTAAGGGATAGTTGGCTGAATCAATAGAAACAAGCATCTTAAGAATGGGGACTAAAAGGACATGCCATGACCGCCCATCTAATGGGATGTTGGCTACCAACTAACCAACACTTGTACATCAATTGTCCCAACATGTCCACATACAAATAAATCATTACACTTTGGGATCATCAGAGTGGTCACATCTCGTGAAAAAATGTAGGGTACATTGTAGAGAATCCTAGGTGTAACAACTAGCTCCAACTTGGGGACATGTGCTCATCTCGAGAGTGCATGAGAACTCCATAATCTCTATAAACCTGTAAACCTGAAACATTTTCATAAAATTGATATTAAATTCAAGAAAGGGTAAAGACACAAGTGCCTCATCCCTTCCTTGAGATAGAAGTAAATCCATGCGTAAAATTAAATTAATAAAGCACATAACATCAACTTTTAGAGAATTTGATACAATGTAAGAATCAATTCCTTTTTACTCAAATACAAACAAAATATTTGACTCAATAAAATGAAACACACAAGTAGCTAAGGTTAGAAAGATTACTATAGTACAAGCCTTCCCCAAAGGTATCAAGTATTACCTTGATAGAACAATTTCAAAACTTGCCTATTTACTGGCAAAGCCAACTTATTACCATCCAAATGAATTAGGTAGAGAGAATTAATACTTGCAACATCTTCAATCATGTAAGGACCCAACTAAATACTTTCAAACTTACCATTTTTACCTTCCTTTTCATTTCTTTTATTCCATAAGAGAAAAAGGCCGCTCTTCTGAAAGCTTCATAGGGGATTCTTCTTGTCAAAATTACTCTTCATCTTTTCTTGACTTTGTACCTAGTGATCAAAGGCATGCATTTGGCTCTCATCAAGTTCAATTAGTTCATTGATTATAACTTGCATTACATTTATATTAGAGGATAGTTCTTGCATCAACTTGTAAACGATATCTTCAAATGAACTAGCAATGTTACTTCCATCCTGTAAACTAGCTCAAATGGGATCTTTCCAGTGGAATCTTTCTTAGTTATTATGCTATCACATAAAGCATACTTTATCATGCTATCCCAATTTTTCTTTTTGTCCCCCACTGCCTTCTTGATAATGTTCATCAAATTCTTATTGATTGATTTAACGATACCATTTCCTTGAGGATAATCATTGGAGGAGTGGGATAGGACATTGCCATAATAAAAACAAAAGGTTGACAATTCTAAGGAACCAAATTCTTTGGCATTGTGGTTAGTGATACTTGTTGGCACTTTTAAATGAGTGATGATCCTTTATTCCAAGAAATCCATTACAACTTTATCTGTGGCCCTCTTTGTTGGTATGGATTCAACCCATCTGGTGAAATAATCTATGGATGTGATAATCCACTTATGTACATTGCTTGAATTATCCTTGAATTCGCCAATAAAATCAAGGCCCCATTGTTGGAAGGGTGCTTCCACTACAACTGGTTGAAGATGGAGGGATTCTAGCTTTTTCTTCCCTGTGAAGAATTGACAAGGTTGGAAACTTCTCATAAACTTATTCACATAAAAAAATATGCTTGACCAATAGTAACCACCTCTTAGAATCTTGTGAGTGGTGTTCTTTGTTGCATGATGTCCTACAGAATGTCCTTTGTGAAATTTATCCATCAATTTCTTTGATTCTTCAGGGAATACACATATGAGAATAAATCTATATGTGTTTCTCCATCCAAGGCCCTTGTTAATGAAACAATACCCGTAGGCATTTAATCTCAAAGCTCTTTTCTTATGATCTGGAGGATGCCTTGGAGTTGTAAGGTTATTGAGATAATATATAATATATGTATACCAATCGCGATTCTCCAATTCTTCAATTACTACTAAAATCACGGGGCATGAATCATCCTTTAATTCAAGGGAAGCTTCATTTCCTTCAACTAAAATTTATGCTAAACCTCTACCTTTGATCAATTTAGTGGGCATAGTTTCCAAATCATATCCCTGAATCTTAGCCACCCACTTTCCTTTAGTTCCCAAACAATCTTGTTGAGCTAATATGTCTTTTACAACTGGATGGGAAACACAGGAAATCACCTTGGAATATCCTATATAAGTCCTGAAATGCTTCAAGGATTTGACCAAAGCATAAGCTTTTTTTTTTTCCATAATGGCATATTTCAATTCAACATTCCTAAGAAATTTACTTGTAAAGGCTATGTGTTGTTCTTCACCTTGATCATTTTTTTGAAGTAATACACCCGCAATTGTATTATCAAAAGAAAAATAAAAAATTTGAAAGTTCTTGGAATAATTAGGACTTACCAATACAAGAGACTTTACAATGGCTTCTTTGATTAGTTCAAAGGCTATCTTACTATCTTCATCCCATTTGAAAACTTCATCCTTTGTGATAAAATTGGTTATAGGCTTGGTGATATTGAAAAAATTTGGGATGAATCTTCGGATGAAATTGATCTTGCCAAGAAATGATTATAAAGTATTCTAAGTTTGGGGTAGATTAATTTCCTTAATTCATTTTATCCACCAAGGATAAACTTTTACCCCATATTTTGAAACAATATTCCCATGAATATTTCCTTCAAGAACCCCAAATATTGACTTCTTTGGGTTTGATGAAATTCCATACTTGCGACACCTTTCAAATACCTATCTAATATGCTCAACATGGGATTTCATGTCCTTTAAAAACTCTATGAGATGATATTGACAAATATCAATTATTCTTCCCATGGTATCTCTAAATTCATAATCCATGGCTCTCTAAAATGTAACACTTGCATTGATCATGCCAAAGGGCATCCTCAAATACTCATAAGTTCCCCAAGGCATGGTGAATGCCATCTTATGTTTGTTGTCTTTGTTCACCCATACTTGATTGTAACTTGAAAAAGCATCCAAAATGTTGATGTTTTTATGTTTTTCCAACAGTTAAAGTATTATATTCTTTTATTATTATTTAATATGAAAAAGGATCACAACTGAAAGATAGATATCCACAGAACAATAATATATATCCTCAAGGAAACCCTCAAGGGGGAGAAAACCCTGCAAACTTTCCTCATCATAGATTCCTCCAACATGTACAATGTCATAAAATGCTCTTTCACGAAATCAAGACCAAAGATACCCAGACACGAACCAAGAATAACCTCCTAGATAAGTGAACACTACTCTCTTGTACTTATGTTCAATGAGTGATCTCAAAATGACTCGATATAACCTCTATTTATACTCTAAAATACCTAAAAGGCATGACTTATAAATAAAACCTTTTAGAATTACACTTAGAAATAAACTCTGAAATTACATAAAATCTCAACACTCCCTCTTAATGAGGAAGGTATTCTATTCGACACAGACTCTAACGGTGTCACCATCCACACGAGCTCATGACCATTGACTGTCGAACACAAAAATCTATACATCACAGGAAATCCATAGTGACTTCACATCATGCATCCAGGGTCGGTGGGTAACTCTCTAATAGCTACAACATGTCATCATGAGACTATCCAGTTTCCTGCAGAAAACTCAGATATCTTATGCATGACATTCAGTACCTTGCGATAACATTTGTACCTCGTCTCTTCAGCATGCATCCAAGGCCGGTGGGTATCTCTCCAATAGCTACAACATGACATCATGACATCCACTACCCTATGATAACATCTGAAGCCATTACTCCTTGCGAAGAGGGACTATGCCGAGCTTATCCCTGAATTACTCGATCTTTGTCCTTGAGAATGGATTTGTTAGCACATTCTCAACCTGCTCATTGATAGCCACATATTGGAGCCTCACTGCTCCCTTCTGAACCATATCCTTGATATAGTGATATCTGATTTTGATATGCTTCAACTTATCATGAAACACCGGGTTCTCTGACAAATTTATACAACTATGGTTGTCGCACAAGATACATGTCGCCTTCATTGCAATATCGAATAATCTAGTCAACAATTTCTAAAGCCACATTGCTTCACGACTTGTTGCACATGCTGCCACATACTCTACCTCAGCCATATTGAGTTCTACACATGATTGTTTCTTACTGATCCATGAAATCATACCAGATCCCAAAGTAAAGAAACATCCTAATGTACTTTTCTTGTTTTCAACACTACCGACCCAATTTGAATCCGAATATCCAAGTAGACTGATCTCACTGTTTGCAACATACTTGAGCCCATAATCCACTGTACCTTTAAGGTGCCTCATCACATTTTTTACTTCAATCAGGTGAACATGTCTACGGTCAACCATGTACTGACTAAGGGTGTTCACAATAAAACATATATATGGTCATGTATTTGTCAAATACATCAATGATCCAATCATCTTCCTATATAATGTAGCATCCATGACTTTTGAAGTCGTATCATCCAACAACTTAATATTTGATGCCATCGGTTTACAGTCCAACATCCCGAACCTCTTCAGAATATCCACACCATATTTTCCCTGATTTAGGGAGATATCATTCTTCCTTTGCCATACCTCTAGACCCAAAAAGTAGTGCATAAAACCTAGGTATTTCATTTCGAACTCTGCAATGAGTTTTATCATACACTTAGTGATGATCTTCTCCACTCCTATCAAGAACATGTGTTAGAGCAGGATTTTTTTTGAGTAAGCATAGTTAGAAAGGCAACATGGACCAAAGAGAACAATGTGCACAAAAAATAAGGAAGACTAGAATGACAAAGGGAAAAGGAAGCAACACGTGACAAGATTTGTGGAAATCTGGCACATATGTGGACAAACCTAGCCATGTTAGGGTTAGGGATCTGGAGTAATAATGTAAGGGTTTTAACCCATTTTGTAGTATAAATAGAGGATGGATGAGGTAGATTGAGAGATCTTGGTAGCATCATATTTTATATTTTTGAGCATATATTGGCATGAGCGAAGTACTTTGAGCATCTTTTTGAGTCCGAAGTTTTGTATTGTTGGGAGCTGCGGAGCTCAGAGGGAGTCAAAATTGAGATGTAACTGAGGGTCAGGTCACAAGATGTGGAGCTTGGTGTGATTATGGTCAATCTCACCATTCTTAAATAATATGATGCAATGTGTGCAACACTATTTTTATGAAGAAGGAGAAATAAGAAGAATATCTTTGTGGACGTAGCCCCAGGGGGGTGAACCATGATAAAACCCTGTGTTGCAATGTGTCTAAATTCTTTTGTTATTTATGAAGTTATGGTTAAATGGTTAGATGAATGAATGGTTTTGATTACAATGCACACTAGAATATGCATGCAAAATGAATATTATGAATGAATGGAATAGTAGATCTGATGAATGGTATGATAGAATGAATGTTTAAGTAGAACAATAGTAAAAAGAACATCCTCAATCCCTTCCATGATTGCAGAAATTTTTGTCTTTCAATCACCCATAAACCATCTCAGGCAAGACTGTGCTGTGCACTCTCTGCATGGTGTAGCCTTCCAGTTTACCAGAAGGGCCAACAGTGAAAAGGGTTTTTTTGGAGAACTAAGATATAACATGGGTCAACCCATACATCCAACAAATGGTTCCATTGCTGGCTAGAACTGACAAGGAAAACCTTGAAGGGGTTTGGTGAAGAAGATGCAGTGATACAAAGGGATGTTCAGGCCACAAAATCCTATGAATCAAGAGATTAGAATATGGTTGAAGAAAAATCAAATGGAGTTTACGTAGAAATATAATAAGGGTTCCAGGTATACCCAACGCCAATACTTGCAGAGGTATGTGTTTACTGATTTGCATGAAGCATATTTCTATTATTTTCCAGATTTATTACATGAGTGGATATTGAGGTTGAAATATACCCATCCGACTAATCAGATTAGACTAGTAGAGTGGACTGTTGAAAATATTGCGTGATTCTAAAGGGTTAATAATACATTCACGCGTGCAATGGAATTCTGGTTAGACAATATTATTGTGGGGTTTATCACTAAGTTTAAAGTAGATACAACGAAGTCATATACTGCTACAGAGAAATATTTCTTGAAGGGACCCAGAGGGAGGTACATTAGGTCTCTTTACACATTGTTGTTGGGAAAATCTCCCTACGAACTAGCAAATAGAGTTCAGACTTTGCATGCAGATATGACCGAAGAGAAATTACTTTCTACCTTCATCCCTAGATTTAAATCCCCTTTTCTTAGTAAATGCATGGAAAGATCAACCTACCTCGTTTCCGATGTTTGATGTCGATCCTCCGTTGTGCTTGATTACTTGTTCGCAATACTCCTTCCAAAGCTCACCTGCATCCAAGACAAGCAACAACTATGCATGCATACTACTTATATACTAACGGGTTAGAAATCCAAACATATACTGATCAAACTATAAACAGTTCATGAATTGGGACGGGAAAAGCATTTTCTTTATTACTTTGAATGAGTCAACTTACAAAATTTGAGACCGGCCACTGCTCCTTGAACCTGATCCTGGGCTTCTCTTCTTCTGTCCTCCAACTGCTTTGCTTTGAATCTCCTTTGGCACAAGGAAAGGCTAAAGGGTTGGGACAATGGGAATATGTAAATTGGCAGAGTTTCTTTTCTATCTTTTTCCTTTTTCAAATGGGACCCCTACCCCTTATTTTAAAGGCTAGAAGGAGCTAGGTATTTGGATGAACCCTCAGCCATGCATGGCCGGGAGTTTCAGTTAACTCACCCATAGATTTTGTGCTCTATCAACAACTTTCCTTTTTTCGTGCTTTTTTCGGTCCATGAGGGTTTTTTTGGGTCAGCCAGCATGTACACGTGTGCAGTAATGGATTAGGGCGCGTGGGCCTTTATAAAATAGGATTTTCAAGAGAGTTGTTCGGTAGTGCTTTGGAAAAGAAGGGATATGAGTTGGCCTGATGCCAGGTAAGCATGTGTGGTGAAATTTAGTTTTATAACAGATGCCCCCTAATGTGTGAGGTCAGAAGAGCATTTGATGGTTGAAATACATTACCAATCTTTACTGATGTGCCGAATGATTGAGCCCAAGGATCAGGAACCGGGAGGTGCCGTTTGCAAAATAAAAAATGTCTCACCGAGGTGGGCATACCCATGCTTGGGATAAAATAAAATCATGGCTACCAATCAAATACACTGTAGATCCATGTCAAATAACTATAAAGAGTAGCCGCGAACAATACATAGCGCAACTACATCTCGAAATCAGAAATATATACATATAGAGTATCCATCTTCCAGAAGTTGATTCAGCCTGATGGCTAGAGATGAGATCTTTAGATCTCGAGCAATAACTTAAAAATATTCAAAACTCGGGTAGGAGTGTAATATGAGTGTACAACTACACTACCCAGAGGTCTTCGATGGCTCGTCGATCATGGACTTGATAATCTTGATGATTAGACTGAAGGCTTCAGTGATTTTGAACAAGGACTTGATTGGATGTTTAGGATGGCCAGGTATGAGGACAAGAGACATATTTCAGAGGGGCCGACTCAGGCTTGATGACAAACTTCCCTTGGGCAATAGCATGACAAATGATGAGACTCAAGCAACATGTATGTTAATCATAAGTCTATGAAGCAGGAGGCAACACAAACTCTCCATATGTTTGGAAGGATAACCAAAAGGTGGAGGACACAACTCTATATAGCGAGGAAAGCTTCCTAAGGTCGTACTACATCCCATAGTCTAATGAACAAACAGACAGATGTGCTTTATCCAAGGGTGACTCATTATGTTGCCAATAAAGAAAATACTTTTCCCTTCCGCTTTTTGGGGTATGTTTGATTTTTTTGTTCTTTTCAATAATTGTGGAAAAAAGAATAAAGGAATATTACGTTATAATGGAGGAACGAGTGTTGCAAACATACAAGTTCAAGGCATAAGGACAAGATTGATGTTCTAGTAGAATGATACTCTGGAAAAATCCTCCGGGGGCCAAAGGTGTTAAGACGCAGAAGAAAATCGTTATAAGGCTGATGTATAAGGTATGAAAATGCGGTTAACAAAACACACAATGGTAACGTCCTTCGATGTAAGTTTAACGAGCCCAAAGAAGGTAAGCTTGGTGGTTTTTCATATTTTGAGAGTATGAAAAAACATAAAAGGAGACTCCATTGGGGTACCTTTTTCGAAGATAGTATAGTCGGTTCGAAAAAGGGTAAACTAGCACCGATTAGACGTCGATTCAAAACCATTTTAATGAGTGTGACAAGGACAAGATCACTTTGGCTATTTTTTCATTTTTAAGGAGTCTGAAAAAATCTTAACTATGGACTTCATCAGGAATGTTCTTCTGGACCAATTTAATGAGTGTGAAAGAATAAGGTCACTCGAAAATCTTTTCAATTTTAGGGAGTCTGAAAAGAGATTAACTATGGACTCCGTGGGGGTTCCTTCTTCGTAAGTTTAGTCCCTTAGGTCCGAAAAAGGGATAAAATTATATGTGAGAGTACTCTTCTATAGAGATGAAGTTCCATAGACTATACCTTTATTTGTACAATTGATCGTCTAGACCGAAAAAGGGGTAAACTACCGCCAGACAGACGTGACTTCAAATTTCAGTTTAACGAGCGTGAAAGGCCACAAGATCGCTCGACAATCTTTTCATGTTTAGAGGGTCTGAAAAGGGATTAAAAGGAGACCCGTTATTTTTTGAGAGTCCTGAGGGTGAGATCAAGAGTGAAGAAGAATCATGCAAATGAGGCTCAAACTCATATTCAGGAAAGATTATAAGGACTCCCAAGCCTATAGTGTTTTAGAGACGGCATGGACACCATAATGAAACCAGGACCTACTTAGGGCATCCATGTTCTGGTAAGCTCTACCACCAAGTTGCGACACTTCTAAAGCAAATATGATGGTTCCGTGTCACAACCTGATGGGATCGATCCTATGGTAGAGGAAAAAGACAACGAGACACAAAATTCAGGGTAATAACCTAACCTATATGCTCAAGTTGATTCTTGGAAAACATTTCATGGACCGTCAAAATTTCCTCAAAACTCAAAAAAAGTGTCCCAATACCCGATCAAATCCCTCCCATATAACTCCTAAATCACTCTAAATGGTTTTTGGTATAAAGAAATTGATAAGGGAGGCCAACAAAAATGACAAAAAGAGGCCAAAAAGTCTATAAATAGACGCTGGGAGCTCATTATCACCATTGCTGATTTGGAAATTGACTCTGGAGCCAAAAGACCCCCTTTGATAAAAACGATGATTCCAAGAGCTACAGTGGACGAAAGGAACTTCCGCTTGGACCAAGTAAGTACAAACTCCCCTATCTAGCTATTCAATTCTTTAATTTTTCTTTTGATTTCATTTTTTAGGTGGGCATCGACCTTTAAAAGGTCGGCCCTAGGTCCACGCGGGTTGTCTCTGGACAGGCCACGTGTACACTTGAGCAGAGTAAAACCTGCCCATGTGTACATGCGACTGTCACCTAGACAACACGTGTGGACCCCCCTTTATATATAAAAGAACCAAACAACCCTTACTAACCCTCCTGAACTTTGTTGTGTTGGCAGGATGTATGTCCATTGGAGGGAAAGGGAGCATGAAGCAATTAGTGAGTTGGTTGTGGGAGATCTAAATGTCGTGGTCGCGTTGATGCAATGTGGTTTGCTTAAGTTCTTCCTGTGTCTTTTTATGCGAGCACAACCGAGGCTACTGAATGCCTTGATTGACTATTGGCACCCTGATGCAAAGGCCTTCATGCTAGAGGGGCAATCACTGGTGCCCACCACCGAGGATATCTACTTTTTGACTGGCCTCTCAAGGAGAGGGGAACCAGTCAATTTCAGGACATTTCCAGTGGGGCCGCTTAACATAGTGGACTTGATAGCCCTGCACTGTGAGGCTGGGAAAAACCGTTTGAGCTCCCAGGTGCCCATAAGTAAGATCACTGACCTATTGATGCAAGCGATATTATTTCTTATTGGGCGGATTACCGGTTCAACAGCCTTGCATCAGGCGTCTTGCACACAGATGAACTGTGCTATCCAGTTCTTGAATGCACAAATTTTTGACTGGAGTACCACACTACTGGAGTGTATGAAGAGGCAATTGACAGATTGTCGGTAGCGGACACAGAGGAATTTCGGGTTCGGGATGATTTTGTGTTCATTCTTTTTCGAGAGAGTTCTGAGATTTAGTCCTCGAGAAGTGGTGTGAGGAAATCAGGCCTCTTTTCCTGCAGTATGTAGATGGGCAGTATTACTGCCACAACAGGGTGGTGGAAGGGCCAATGAGTCCTTCGATGATGACTTTTTTGCATGGCTGTCATGACAGATCTCTGTGATCGAGGATTAACCATATGTAGGGATAGACTTTTCTAGAGATCCTGAGATACCCGTGCCTCCTAGTGAGGAGCGAGGGGAGATGGGTAAGTCTCCACCTTTGTAGTTTTTTTGTTGTATATGTAATTTTTATGTCATTTTTGTTATATATATCATTTTTTTTTATATGCCAGAGTATTTGACGGATATACATTTGTTGCATGTAGATGTGGGACCCATGCGACCTGCCGATTATGCATGGAACATGCGTCATCCTCGGCCAGAAGCCGCAGCTGCCGCTACCAGGGGACCAGCAATAACAGGGAACCTCCCAGCCAGGGAGGCTGAGAGGGTACTTAGACAAGTTGAGCGGAACTTTACTGCACTCACTCGCACAGTCCTGATGGCAGAGATAGAGGACCTGCCACCATCCCATGCAACCTCATGTAGTGGGGGCAACTCGGACATGGGTCCGATTTTTTAGGTGTTTAGCCCATGCTGTGGACCATTATAATAGGGTCCATAGGCCCTGAACCTATTTAGACTTTTTATGTTCCACGAGCACTACTTGTATATATTTTTTGAGGGCATAAGCCCTGTGACTCGTTATTGGTCCTATTTTTGAGGCGCTTGCGTCCATCTATGTACTCTGGTTACTTTATGATGTTATATATGGTTTTTTGATCTTTTGTGTCGTTTGGATCACGTGTGAAAATTTTTATTTACGTGCTTATGCCAATGTTTTTTCATATGTGTGCAAGATGCCAATCTAAAATTTGATTAGCTAGAGTATCTGTAATTTGGTTTAATCCCCTAGGAACATGAAAATATGTAATATAATCAAAGTTTCATTCTAAGAGATGCACCCTAAGGAATTGTCGGTGTAAGGTTGGATCACGAACCCGATATACTCTGTTTAGCTGAGACATAACCAGTTGAGCGTTGAGATAGACCTAGAGATGAGAGATACCCAATGGCAAGGCATCACGAAGAAACTCAATAACTACACTATACTCGACGACATTATTTGTGGTGTCACCTAAGCATATACCTCTGAAAGATAACAACTGGCCCTGAGGTGTAAATATTACCCAAGCTACGGAGGCAAGCCTTCGAGTGTGCCGACTAGCACCATCTGCATACCCAACGAACACCTCAGAATCACTTGACATCTTCCATATTGATGAAATATAACATCAATGACACATCCATAACATTTAAAAGAAACTAAAAAGTAATAGTACAAAGACTATACATATGTTACAAAAAGTTACCCACAATGACCCGCCTATGAGTAATACTTCTTGACGTAGAGCCCATTCCTAGGCTCCGCCAAAGCATTCCCTTCAAAATCAACCAGACGATAAACGCCCTTTTTTAATACCTCTTTTATGATGAAAGGTCCGAACCGCATGGGTTTGAAATTTCCTGCCCCCAGGGGGTCCTTATCTTGGTCATAGACTAGGACAAGGTCTCCTTCAGAGAAAATCTGAGGATGAACGAACCTATCATACTGACACTTGACCTTATGTTTGTGAGCCTCGTTGGCTAGGGCCGCATCACAACGTTTCTCAAGGTGTACTAACCGTTCTCCAAGTGGATAAGTGTCTGGAAATAATTGTACTGCCAATTTTAGAGATGGGATCTGACATTCGATGGGAAATACTGCGAAATCGGTTGCAGTCTTAACAGATGTTTGGTAATCCCATAATGCCGAGTATAACATCAAATTCCAATTTGACTTGGCTGAGTTGATAGTTCACTGTAGAATAGTCTTAAGAGTTTTATTTACAACTTCTACCTGCCCATTGGCTTGGGGGTAGTAGGGTGATGAATTCTCTTGCCGTAACCCAAGATTTGATGTTAACTCAGTCATCATTTGGTTCTGAAAGTGACTACCATGGTCAGTAACAATCTCTCTCGGGACGCCGAACCTTGCTATGATCTGGTTGAATAAAAAGAGAGCTACAGTCTCTCCATCATCTTTAAACGTTGGCATAGCTTCGAACCACTTAGTGAAGTAGTCGACAACTACAATGATATAGCAGTTCCCCCTTGCTGAAGGGGGGGTTGCAAGTAGTGTAATCAATCCCCCATTTGGTGAAGGGACCAACTGTGATGACAGGAAACATGGGAGCGGGATGTGCCCTCATCTTCTGAGAGAAGATTTGGCATGGATGACACTTCTTGACCGATTCCATACAATCTTTCATAAGTGTCGGCCAGAAGTAACCTGCTCGTAGAATATTTTGGGCTGTTTCCAACCCAGACATATGATCGCCACAAGCTCTGGTGTGGAAATTGTTGAGCATGATGACTGCCTCCTCATGTGTGAGACATCGACGTAAGATGCAGTCTACACCTCTCCGATACAATGTATCATTGAGTATGATATAATTCTTATCCTGATGGTGTATATGTCGACGCTCATCATGAGAAGTAGAAGTGGGGCACTTCAAAGTCTGGATCTAAAGATGTGATAAAAAACATATCTCCCTGGATAGGCGATTCTTTAGGCACAACATCAACTGACTCAACCAGAAGTTCCAAAATAAGCTCTGTGAAGACCAATGACTTTTTGGACTTTGCTGAAACGAAGTCTATGTCAAACTCCTGGAGGATGACTATCCATCTACTGATTTTTTTGCCTATTAGCCGTCATGTCAACATATACTGGAATGGATTCATGACAACAATGACGGTGGTCTTGCAAAACAGAACATAATGACAGAACCGTTGAACAACATGAACTGCTGCCAACGCAAGTTTTTCGATATGAGAATAATTGAGTTCCGGTCCTACGAGGCCTCGAATCAGGTAATAGATCACATATTCTGAGAACAAATCATCTTCCTGAAATAAAACCATGCCAATGGTTGACTCTGCGGCAACCAGATATAATAATAAATCTTTTTTATAGTTAGGTGGCCGTAGCAGAGGGGCCATTGTGAGGGCATGTTTTAATGCATTGAAAGAGCACTGAGCAGCATCGTCCTAGTAAAAAGGAACGTCTTTCTTCAGTAAGCACATAAATCCCTTGGTGATTTCAGCATAGTTGGCGATGAAGCGTCGTAAAAAGTTCTCCTTGCCTTGTAGACTTTGAAGTTGAAGGATTGTGCATGGGGGGGGGGGAACTGGATTATTGCCTCCACCTTTAGAGGATCGACCATGATCCCTGTTGTTGATACAATGAAACCTAACAAACGTCCTGACATTACACAAAAGCTGCACTTGTTTGGATTCAAGCGAATCCTAAAGTAGCGACAACGTTCGAAGATTAGTCTAAGGTGTGTGGGATGATCCATTCTCTTGTGAGATCGTGATGCTAAATCATCTAGGTAGGCCTCGACTATATGCTTGAGATCATGAAAATCAAAAGACATGGACTGCTGGAATGTGGCTCCAACATTTTTAAGACCAAAAGGCATCTTAGGATATGCGAATGTACCCCAAGGACAGATGAATTCCATTTTGTGTTGGTCTTCGGGTTTGATTTGGATTTGATTATATCCCAAAAAACCATCCATGAAGGAAAAGGCTTCACAACCAGCACATTCATCAATGATCTGGTCGATGAATGGTGTTGGAAAATTATCTTTTGGACATGCCTTGTTCAAATCACGGAAGTCGGTACATACACAAATCGTGCCTTGTTTTTTATTAATCGGCACAGGATTTGACACCCATTGAGTCAAATGGATAGGATAGATAAAACCTGCCTTTAGAAATTTCTCAACCTCAATATTGATGGTTGCTTCTTTCTTGGGATTAACTAGATGAAGCTTCTATCAAACAGGCTTGACATCAGGATAAGTTATGATTTCATGTTCAACTATTTTTGGATCGATGCCTGACATTTCCTCATAAGACTAGGCAAAAACGTCCCAGAATTATTTGAAAAGATCCATATAGATTTGAATCTCTTCGGGGGAGAAATCCTCTCCAATGAAGACGTTCTCCATGATGCCAGAGTTTCGGGAGATGTTGATTGGTATAGTTTCAGCGATAGTTGCCATATTTCCCTCAACATAAATTTCATGTGTAGCTAAGAGATTATTAGGGCACGACTGATCTCCCATCATGGTCATGGTGAATTCTCCTGCTTTGATTCGGCTTAACTCTAGGAGAAAATATGATCTATGATGAAGATATTCCCAAGGTTTGTCTAAACTAGTCATTGCTTCGATTACTGCTTCATCAGAAGGCAAGACTAAGTCTAACGAATCAATGTCAGCGAGAGAATCTTGAGCCCAAATAGGCTCTAGAAGTGGATCTAACTCTTGTGCAGGAGTTGGATTAGTGTTAGCTGAAGCTTGCTGGACTAAAGAGTACGCTACTTTAGCGACAGACAAGGGCATGGACATGCATGGGTGCCATGTCTCATCCATAGTGGCCGATGGGGAAGGAAGTATCCATGGATCCTCGAAGTAAGTCGTGCGGAACGACGAAACTTGAAAAATCTCAACCTTATGGTGATTGGATATAAATTTGATATCGCCGTGAGGAGGTGGTTAATCGAAGGTACCCATCAAGGATGGGCACAAACCAACTCCTATGTTGACGACACCTGGTTGAGGATTATCAATCATCAGGACTATGGATGCCCCCAAAGATGGGTCAGGTCTGGAGAAAGACAATTGATCGATGGTCACTATTTGGCCCTCGTGTGGAAACAACAAGACCCGAAAAACTGTAGCAACCACAAATTGCATAGCATAAGTCCAATTCCATCCTAACAAGAGGTTATAATTGAGGGGAGCATCGACTACCTCTACTTCGACACACACGATCTTCCCTCCTAACTGCACGGGGAAAGAAGGAATGATGCCATGTGGTCGAAACGAACGACCGTCGAAAGTAGTGAGGAGAGTAGGTGATGGAGACAAAATGGGCTGGCCAATGGCCTTCCAACATGAAAATGACATAATGCATGTCGAGGCACCCTCATCGACCACCATGCGAAAGATATTTTGAGTAAAAGTTTTCATGGGATAAGCCACTACTATCTGAAAAGCTACGTGGTAAGGCATACAAGGTTTTAAGTTGGTTGTATCTAACATGATGGTACCCAGATTACAAGTCTCAATAGAGCCCAAAGTGGTTAACAAGGCTTTCCTCTGAGCAAGGCAGCTTTGGAGGACCTCCAAAGCAGACATCGCACAAGGGGTTTGTGATAAATCTTCCACCACAGAGTAGTTCTGGGCAGCCCTTGCATTTGGGTTATGATAAGATTTTTTAAATGCACCTTTTGGAATGCGTGTCATTGTTTCTCCCAACATCTTCTCAATCTGTAGAGGAAGAGATGGGAGATTAGCTTCTCTACCCTTCTCAGAAGCGCTTGGTTTACTATAATCGTGCGCTTGAGTCGATATGAAAGAATCACCCCTAACCATATATATGTTCGTGGATGCATGGTTGTTCAGAGGTGGGCAGGTTTCTTGGATGCCCCCTTCCGTGCTTGTAGAGGCTTGAGTTAGATTTTTCCCATGTTGAAATGGATTAGTCAACACTGTTTTCTGTTGCTGTGTGACAAATTTTTGGGCTTCTGCAAGTCGAGGACATAAATGGGTTGAGTGGTCTTCCACGCACAAGTTGCATGGATACCTCGACTTCTGTTTTTTAGTGTTGTCCCCGCCAACATTATCGTTGGGTTTTTTGTCCCCCCTTACCCTTCTTTCGTTGTTTTTTCTTCCCTTTAGGGTGCTGGGTGGCCTTTGGGTTAGTCGACTGCACTGTGTGTACTTCCGACATTTTGGTAGGGGGAGTAGCCAAAGTAGTAGTTTGGCTGGCCGCTGTGTGTTGTATGGATAACTGATGCAATTGCTTTGTCAATTTCTCAACGGGCTTGGTTTGTGATGAACCGACAATACCATTAGCATGTGGTCCATCACTTTGTATAGTTTTATCCAGTATTGAATGTGGCGCATCTAGCAAGATGTTGTATAATAAACCGAACTGAGAATAGATGAGCTCAAACTGTTGAGCCCTCATGATGGCGTCTTCTTCGGAGAAAACTCCTGACGTTGCAACATCTTTGGATAACTGTGGGACCAAAGACTTAAGAAACCACTCAAGCAGGAATGCTGGTGGGATTGGTACCTTGATTAAACTCTTTCGACATCTCCATTCTCGGATGTGATCAGAGATATGGTCCACTGTTGTCTGTTCGAAATTGGCGAGCAGCTCTGTGCCAGCATCATATCTCACAGGTAACTGGAAATGGTTTAGGAAAGCCATCGCTAGTTCACCAAAAGAAGAGTATCTTGAGAGATCAAGCTCAATGTACCATTTCATGACACTCCCAATGAGAGTACGTTGAAACAATCGCAACTGTACATAGTCATCTTTCAATGAGTTAGATGAGCACCAAAGATGGAAGGTAGTCACATGATCTCCTGGATCTTCATTAGGCTTGCCTTCGAACTTTGGAATGTCTGAAGGCAACTTCGTCGGCATAGGAGGCCAATGCGAATCGTGACAAATAGGGTCATTCAACAACCTTGTCAAATCTGGCAAGTGTAGAGTCGCCAGGAACGATAGTTTGGGTTGCTGCTGATAACCTGGGAAAAAGGGACCTGGAGTTTGACTGGCACCAGGTTGCTAGGAAAAGTTTGGCTACTGGCCCAGATTCTGGTAGAAACCATGGACCTGGCTAGCGTAAGGATTTTTCATATGTGGAGACATCATCGAATGATTTCCCAAATATGACATAGATTGTTGGGCATGCATTGTATTCGAAGGACTTTGGGAGGGATTACCCCATGCCGGTCCCGTGGGGATAGGCATAGTAGTTTGTACGGGGTTCCATTGATTGTGGAAATAATTACCCTAGATCGACATTCTGGAGGAGGGAACGGATCCCTACCCTGAATTCCAAGGTCCTGCTAGGTTTTCCCCCTATGCAGGAATAGTACCTTGCATAGGAGTAGATTGTCCAAAAATGGGGTTGCCCCCAGTTGGGAAAGTAGCTGACGAGAAGGTGTTTTTACCAAACGTTCTGTTCAAAGAAAGTGGTGTCAAACCTACCGACATACTATGTGAAGGTGGTCCTTGACTCCTGTTAGGTCCACACAATGTACCTTTTTGCCTATACTTTTTGCCACTATTATACTCTTGATCACCCATATTTAGACTCATACTATCACTTTATCTGATCATCCCAAAGGTATACAACGTCCCTTCTCATTACTATACATTTAATCTGTTTTGCATAATATTTTACATCACTCTTGTACTTGACCATTGATTAGAAATGCATAAGTGTTCAAAACTGCAGATTAGCATTTGAGGCCTATTGCTGAAACACAGAACTGTCCAAGGTCGCTGTTGCTGAAACACATAACTGATGCTGAAACACAGAGCTTCTATACAGTCCGAGGTCGCAGATGATGAAACACAGAGCTGCTATACAGTCCGAGGTCACAGATGCTGAAACACAGAGCTGCTATACAGTCCAAGGTCACAGATGCTGAAACACGGAGCTGTTACACAGTCCAGAGTTGTAGATGCTAAAACACAGAGGAAACCGCCAGGACCGACGATGCTGAAACACAAAGGAAGCCGTTACAGTCAGCGGTCAACAAATATCTAACCGTCGCTCCTACAGAATAATGCCGACACAGTCAAGAGCGCAATTCATGTGGCTGAAACAGCCCACGAATTGCGATGCTAAAACAACATCAGCAGCAACGAGAAGAAGCTGTTACACCAGCCATAACAACAATACCTCATTCAGCTCCTGTAATAGCATTCTGTTGCGCGAGACTAGGACATCCTATGTTGGTTTAGAAAGTAGATCCGACTAAGGATAAGACTCAGATACACATTGTAATTTATTGTATCGAAGGGGTTCCCTCTTTAAATAAGAGGAAATCATCATTCGAGGGATCCAAGTTTTATGTATTGAAGAAGCTTCAAAGAAGAGGGACGTACTTCATTTCCAGATTGTAATATGATATTTTGACAGATGAATAAAAGACTGCTTTGAGTATCCATCTCTAGCTTTCTCGTTTTAGGGGAATCTTGTGAGAAGGGAGGGCCCACCTTCTTCACAAGATTCACCCGTTAGTTTTAGAATTGTGTTAGTACAATTTTTGTTTATGCTTTGATTAACTTTTGTTTGCTGAAACACTACTTTTAATGAATTCCGCTTTGCTGAAACACTACTGAACTCTGTCTTAGTTTATTGAATGAAATTCGTAATTCTTTTTATTAGCAATCTTGTGTGATGATTTTATGAGTCTAGCCAGAGATTGGGTTAAGGGTTCCTGCTTAGAAAGGAAGGGATCAGAATATCCTGTTCTCTGTAGATTTCAATTACTTCTGCAAGTGTGCTAGCCAGAGATTGGGTTAAGGGTTCCTGCTCGGAAAGGAAGGGATCATAATATCCTGTTCTCTGTAGATTTCAATTACTTCTGCAAGTGTGCTAGCCAGAGATTGGGTTAAGGGTTCCTGCTCAGAAATGAAGGGATCGGAATATCCCGTTCTCTGTAGATTTCAATTACTTCTGCAAGTGTGCTAGCTAGAGATTGGGTTAAGGGTTCCTGCTCAGAAAGGAAGGGATCCAAATATCCTGTTCTCTGTAGATTTCAATTACTGCTGCAAGTGTGCTAGCCAGAGATTGGGTTAAGGGTTCCTACTCAGAAAGGAAGGAATCAGAACATCCTGTTCTCTGTAGATTTCAATTTACTTATGCAAGTGTGCTAGCCAGGGATTGGGTTAAGGGTTCCTGCTCAGAAAGGAAGGAATCAGAACATCCTGTTCTTTGTAGATTTCCATTATTTCTGCAAGTGTGCTAGCCAGAGACCGGGTTAAGGGTCCCTGCTCAGAAAGGAAGGAATCAGACTATCCTGTTCTCTGTAAATCTCAATTTCACAAGTGTGATAACAGAAATAGGGCTTAAGGTTCCTGCTTAGAAAGGAAGGAACTAGATGGCCTTGTTCTTTGCTAGATAGAGTTAACTTTTTTTGCATTACTGTTTTCATGAAAGAGTGTTAGTACTGAAGTCTCTGTTTGAGAGTAAGGGTCATGTTCTCTAGTTGTAGAATAGTTGTTCTTTCCTATTGCAAGTGTTATTTTAATGTAATCCAGGATTCTTAGATTAATCTTTAAGATCTGCAATAGGGAGGTTGCTTTCCTGTGATTTAATTCAGAACTTCAGTTCATTCAAAGCAAGTGTGATTAGTATAAGTTTCTTTAATACAACTCTAATTTGCTTTTGGAATTGAGCATATATAGTGCGTGATTATATTTGAAATAAAAATACTTCCCTGGGTTGAAAATTCATGTATCACTTGATTGTTTGAATCAATTAAGCAATTATAGTGACCAACATTTTGGCGCCGTTGCCGGGGAATATAGCTATAGATTTCAAAATAACTTGTGATTTCTTTTCCTTAGATAAAAAGAATGCATGGAAGACCCCAAAGACACTAACCCTACAGGTGGCAAGGGAAAAGGAAAAGGAGGAAGAAAGACTTACATTGACGAGATTTTATCAAAGTCTGAATCTGCTGCTCAACGACCAAACCTTCAAAAACAGAACTCCCAGCCTTCATTT
>ML779547.1:106971-127002 GCA_009831015.1 Picea engelmannii
CCAAAGGTATACAACGTCCCTTCTCATTACTATACGTTTAATCTGTTTTGCATAATATTTTACATCACTCTTGTACTTGACCATTGATTAGAAATGCATAAGTGTTCAAAACTGCAGATTAGCATTTGAGGCCTATTGCTGAAACACAGAACTGTCCAAGGTCGATGTTGCTGAAACACAGAGCTAATGCTGAAACACAGAGTTGTTATACAGTCCGAGGTCACAGATGTTGAAACATAGAGCTTCTATACAGTCCGAGGTCACAGATGCTGAAACAAAAAGCTGTTATACAGTCCGAGGTCACAGATGCTGAAACACAGAGCTGTTACACAGTCCAGAGTTGCAGATGCTGAAACACAGAGGAAACCGCCAGGACCGACGATGATGAAACACAAAGGAAGCCGTTACAGTCAGCGGTCAACAAAGCTCTAACCGTCGCTCCTACACAAGAATGCCGACATAGTCAAGAGCGCAATTCACGTGGCTGAAACAACCCGTGAATTGCGATGCTGAAACAACATCAGTAGCAATGAGAAGAAGCTGTTACACGAGTCGTAACAACAATACCTCATTCAGCTCCTGTAATAGAATTCTGTTGCGCGAGACCAGGACATCCTATGTTGGTTTAGAAAGTAGATCCAACTAAGGATAGGACTCAGATACACATTGTAATTTATTGTATCGAAGGGGTTCCCTCTTTAAATAAGAGGAAATCATCATTCGAGGGATCCAAGTTTTATGTATTGAAGAAGCTTCAGAGAAGAGGGACGTACTTCATTTCCAGATTGTAATATGATATTTTGACAAATGAATAAAAGACTGCTTTGAGTATCCGTCTCTAGCTTTCTCGTTTTAGGGGAATCTTGTGAGAAGGGAGGGCCCACCTTCTTCACAAGATTCACCCATTAGTTTTAGAAGTGTGTTAGTACAATTTATGTTTATGCTTTGATTAACTTTTGTTTACTGAAACACTACTTTTAATGAATTCCGCTTTGCTGAAACACTATTGAACTCTGTCTTAGTTTATTGAATGAAATTCATAATTCTTTTTATTAGCAATCTTGTGTGATGATTTTATGAGGCTAGCCAGAGATTGGGTTAAGGGTTCCTGCTCAGAAAGGAAGGGATCAGAATATCCTGTTCTCTGTAGATTTCAATTACTTCTGCAAGTGTGCTAGCCAGAGATTGGGTTAAGGGTTCCTGCTCAGAAAGGAAGGGATCAGAATATCCTGTTCTCTGTAGATTTCAATTACTTCTGCAAGTGTGCTAGCCAGAGATTGGGTTAAGGGTTCCTGCTCAGAAAGGAAGGGATCATAATATCCTGTTCTCTGTAGATTTCAATTACTTCTGCAAGTGTGCTAGCCAGAGATTGGGTTAAGGGTTCCTGCTCAGAAAGGAAGGGATCAAAATATCCTATTCTCTTTAGATTTCAATTACTTCTGAAAGTGTGCTAGCCAGAGATTGGGTTAAGGGTTCCTGCTCAGAAAGGAAGGGATCAGAATATCCTGTTCTCTGTAGATTTCAATTACTTCTGCAAGTGTGTTAGCCAGAGATTGGGTTAAGGGTTCCTACTCAGAAAGGAAGGAATCAGAACATCCTGTTCTCTATATATTTCAATTTACTTATGCAAGTGTGCTAGCCAGGGATTGGGTTAAGGGTTCCTGCTCAGAAAGGAAGGAATGAGAACATCCTGTTCTCTGTAGATTTCCATTGTTCCTGGAAGTGTGCTAGCCAGAGACTGGGTTAAGGGTCCCTGATCAGAAAGGAAGGAATCAGACTATACTGTTCTTTGTAAATATCAATTTCACAAGTGTGCTAACAGAAATAGGGCTTAAGGTTCCTTCTTAGAAAGGAAGGAACTAGATGGCCTTGTTCTCTGCTAGATCGAGTTAACTTTTTCTTCATTACTGTTTTCATGAAAGAGTGTTAGTACTGAAGTCTCTGTTTGAGAGTAAGGGTCATGTTCTCTGGTTGCAGAATAGTTGTTCTTTCCTATTGCAAGTGTTATTTTAATGTAATCCAGGATTCTTAGATTAATATTTAAGATCTGCAATAGGGAGGTTGATTTCCTGTGATTTAATTCAGAACTTCAGTTCATTCAAAGCAATTGTGATTAGTATAAGTTTCTTTACTACAACTCTAAGTTGCTTTTGGAATTGAGCATATATAGTGCATGGTTATGTTTGAAATAAAAAGATTTCCTTGGGTTGACAATTCATGTATCACTTGATTGTTTGAATCAATTAAGCAATTATAATGACCAACAACTCCCTGCTCCAAATAAACTATTGTGTGTAGGTTGCCCATCGGAGTGCTGATGCGAGCCACCGAGTGAAGGGGATGAAGGAGGGACATGACCTCCTCCGTAATGGAAAGCGTTAAAAGGAGCATGAATGCCCCCCATGTGACCTTACAGAGGAGCACTAGAGCTCCCTGCCCCCAGACCCAAAGTCTGTAAAGTGGAGTAGGAAAGTACAGGACTTGTACCTAAACTAGGCATCCCGTATGAGAATGGAGGGCCTGTCGCACTTGGTGTAAAAGGGGTTGTGTCCGCTGCCAAAGATGAAATCAGACCACTGTGCAAAGTAGTTGCAGTCGAGACCATGGTGGCTCAGACCGACGATGGTGGGTTAAGAGATGAAATCTCTTCTGTGGTGAAAACCATGGTGGGAATTGAAGAATTCCCAGAAGGAGTAACAACATTTGTTTGCATTGCTGTGTGCGACACTGTCTGACACTCGTAAAATTGAATTGGTACAATGAAAGGTGCAAATAAATCAGTGGTTGGGGTTTCAACCAGGCCAAGAGTGGTTTCTTCAAGGTCCAAAATGGTCGATTACTCCGGGGGTTGTTCGGGCACAATGGTTTGTAACCCGGTCGCTTCAAAAGACCCTTGTTGGTCTAGCTTTCGCCTTAATGGTGGCGGGGGTGGATCCAGTGTAACCGACGGCAGGCTAAGAAGCCTTCGTGACTGGCAGAGCTCAGGATCCTCCACTGTGTGAGAATATCCAAGACACTCTAAGGTAGTCTAAACATTCAAAAGTAACATACACTAAAAAAGTCCCTAGAAGATAAGACAGGCAAACACTAAATTAATTGGAAAAACAGTTACAACAACCAACACTAGAGCAACTCACCGGTGCAAGTGCAACTCAAACACAGAAGCACCATCCAGATATACTCTGCAAAGCATGGCTCTATGTATGTCCTAGGTACCGCAGTATACCCCCATAGTCACCTGTGTATGTCCCTAAAAAAAGATTGGCAACTAGGTTGCCAACACACAAACAGTCACCAGGTGGGTACAGTCAAAAGTCGGGTAGACCACAATGAGCAGGGTATCGAGCCCGAAACCTGTCAAGGGTATCGAGAGAAAATGGTCCAGAAGACAATTGAGGACCTCAAACGGATTCGAGACCCACGAAGCCCCATGGAAAATTCAAACGACGTAATCCCAAAACAAGCCCTCTATATGTGTTCTCCACTATGATTGGTCCGGCTTTGGAGAGGTTATCTCCGCTACCTTTCCGCACGTGACCTCGTGATTATCCCCTATGTTAGAGGGGGGTCCTGGATAACTTTCACGACACTGGACTTAGACACTCCCTATCTCAGACTCCAATGTTTGATTTAAAATGGAATTGAAGAGTTTCCTCTCCAACCTAATCCAAGGCCCTAGTCCTGAACTAGTTTGTGAACCCTATAAACATAAAAGTCTAGTAGATTTTAAATTTGGCATTGATTTTATGGCTTTGTCTTATGTCAAGGGGTATGAAGGTGAAACTAATGATGTGTAAAAGACGAAAGCAAAAAATGAATAAAAATCCTCTAAACAAAACTTTTACTAAATGCAAAATTTCAACAACTTTTCAAAAGAAATATTTTTAATTTTTTAAGATTTTGGACAACAAACTCGAAAGAAATTTCACTTGACTACAAGCTACATATGCTCTAAGTAAACTGCAAAAACTTATGAAATAAATGACTTTTCTTTGGCTAATGATGCAGAAACACACTCTTCAACCAAATAAGAAAATGAAAAGAGATTTTATTTATTTATTTAAATGCTAGTAAAGCAAGAAAGAAAAAATACTGACAAGCAAAAACCAAGAAAAACAATTCTGGCCTAATCGTAGATCACAAAGAATCAGGTTAAAAAAAATCACACATTAGCAATTTAAAAAAAAATGACTCTCACACTTGTCTAAAAACCGTAGAAATTATTTTATTTTTATGACAACTTTTTAACTGAGAAAAAGCAGTCTAAGGGTAAGATTACTGACTGCTCAAACAGAGATTCAAACACTTGAGAGGAATAATTCTTATCAAAGGAAAGGATGACTACCTTATCCTCAACAAAAAGTATCCTGCACAAGCACATGACTGCTACTCAAACAACATGTGTGTGAACGCGTGTTGGATAGAGACAGAGGGTGTGTACATGCGGGCTGACCTTGTAGAGGTCACTTGTATATCTAAATTCTGATAAAAAATGAAAACAGACAGACCAAACCAGGAAGAGACCACTGATATTGATAACCAAGATCCTTTGAAGGCTTGGACATTCTTTTTGGCAGAAAAACAAATAATGTAAGGAAAAAATGATAAGGAAAAAACAATCTGAGATAGGACTGCTAGCAAACAAGACTCAGATAGAATTCCAGAAAACCCCCTGAGAATGTGTGATTCTAACAGGGAAGAGGATGACTTCCTCTGAAGTTATCTGAACTCTACATGCTACTGCTACCTCTTCAGCTAGCATTCACACGCGCGCTGTAAGAGAGTAGGGCACGAGCACACGCGTGCATACCTTATGCAGGTTGCGTGTACCTCTGTGGGTCCCGAAAAACACAGTCAAGCAAAAGACAGGGAAAGCTGGTATGGAAAAACAGACTCCCTTCTAGCTCAGACCTTACAAAAACTAAAAAGAAAAGATAGGCAAGAAAAACTAGTCTTTAAAACTACCCAAAAACTAAAAAAAATTCCAAGATCCCTAGAGAGTCTCCCCAATATGGTCGCCAATTTTGTTGTTGGGAAAATCTCCCTACGGACTAGAAAATAGAGTTCAGACTTTGCATGGAGATATGACCGAAGAGAAATTACTTTCTACCTTCATCCCTAGATTTAAATCCCCTTTTCTTAGTAAATGCATGGAAAGATCAATCTACCTCATTCCCGGTGTTTGATGTCGATCCTCCGTTGTGCTTGATTACTTGTTCGCAATACTCCTTCCAAAGATGACCTGCATCCAAGACAAGCAACAACTATGCATGCATACTACTTATATACTAACGGGTTAGAAATCCAAACATATACTGATCAAACTATAAACAGTTCATGAATTGGGACGAGAAAAACATTTTCTTTATTACTTTGAATGAGTCAACTTACAAAAATTGAGACCGGCCACTGCTCCTTGAACTTGATCCTGGGATCCTCTTCTTCTATCCTCCAACTGCTTTGCTTTGAATCTCCTTTGGCACAAGGAAAGGCTAAAGGGTTGGGACAATGGGAATACATAAATGGGCGGAGTTTCTTTGCTATCTTTTTCCTTTTTCAAATGATCCCTACCCCTTCTTTTATAGGCTAGAAGGATCTAGGTATTTGGACGAACCCTCGACCATGCATGGCTACGAGTTTCAGTTAACTCACCCATAGATTTTGTGCTCTGTCGGCAACTTTCCTTTTTTCATGCTTTTGTTGGTCCACGCGGGCTGTTTTGGGTCAGCTAGCGTGTACACACGTGCAGTAATGGATTAGGGCGCGTGGGCCTTTATAAAAGAGGATTTTCAAGAGAGTTGTTTGGTAGTGCTTTGACAAAGAAGGGATATGAGTTGGCCTGATGCCATGTAAGCATGTGTGGTGCAATTTAGGGTTATAACACACATAGATCAAGATATTATTACATGATAAAGGCATGATGACCATGGAATCAGAAAACTAGATCACTCTGCACACTTGGGGGATTTCGGGGAAGCACTAAGGAAGATTTGAGAAATGGAGAAGGCTTTGTAAAGTATCCAGAAGGGGGAAGCAATGGACCCCATCATGATGGATGATGAGAAGACTAGGGAAACCATAAGGAACGCAGGTGTGACACGCAACGGATGATCCTACCGATATAGGATGAATAACAAGAAGAGGGAAGTAGCTGAGTGAGAGGGCTTGGACAATGATGAGTAAGAGGTAGAGGATTCCCACACCACGAGTCATATTGAGGACATATTGCATGCCACATATGAGAGGAAAACTAGAGGTCATGGGTCCGACGTAGAAGAAGGATCTCCATTCCATATCTGTATTAGTTTGGAACCCACAACCCCATGTGCGACTAAGACATCTGAAGAAGAAAGACCAGTTAACCAACAAGTGATTAGTGGTAGAATAATTGTTACATGATGTGGGTTCAGTAGCAGAAGTACAAGTTCAACAAGTAGCAGTCAAGTATCTACATCATGCAGAGGTGGTAGTTCAACAAATTTAACAATGGCAGGACAAGAACCAACTATTAGGTTACCAGAGTTCCAAGGGGAGGGATTAGATGATCCAAAAAATAATTTGTTTAGCTGTGAGAATATATGGGCAACAAAGTAGATTACAGATGAAGATACAAAGGTTGTGCAGTTGGAAATCACATTCAGATACCACACATTAGAATGGTACATGGATCTCACAACAAATAATCCAACATGAACACCTACAATTGTAACCGAGGTGAAGAGGTAGTTAATAAATGAATTTCAGAAAACAAGCCTAGAAGACCAATTTATGAATGAAATGATAGAGATCAATCAGAAACCAAGATAATCAGTCTGGGAAGTGGACTAGAAGTTCAAGAGGATAAAAGGTAAGTTAAAGTACACTATTATTGATACGCAACATATACATTTGTTTTATAATTCTCTGTTGCCACACTTGAAGTATCCTTTGAGACAACATAAATTCCAGAGCCAGGCTGAGGCTATGTAAGAAACATTGCAGCTAGAGGAAAACCAATACAAGCATATAGATCCAGCTGTGGAAGAGCTGAAGCATGATTTGAAGAACTTAACATTCCAGTTGAATCAGAACAAAGGAAAGGAAAAAAGAGAAGATGTTTGGTGTACAATGTGTAGGACACAAGTCTATCACAAGAATGAGTGTCCATTATTTGCGCATTATATTGGAGTGGGTATGCCAAACCCTTTAGATTCAGGAGGACCATGGTGTGAGATTTTCAAAATACATGGGCATGATCCCTATCGCTTCCCCTTGATGCAAAAGTATCAGACAATACTGAAGAACACATTTTATGATTTTTGCAAGTCAGTTGGACATGAAGACAAGAACTGTAGAACCTTGGAGATGATGAAAGAAAGGATTGCAGATACATAAAGGGTATAGGCTGAACATATAATAGGAAAATATGTGTAGTAGCCACAATATAAAAATTTGCAACAACCCTAGTATAATAATGCACAATAGCTGTAGTATAACAATGTGCAACAACCATAATATAATCTCATTCAACAATTTCAAGCACAATTGTAGTACAATAATGCACAATAGTTTGGAACACCACTGCAATACAATAATGTGCAACCACAATATAACCAAGGACCTCAGTATAATACATCATGTAGAGATAATCAAGGAAAAAAAGGAGGCTTCATAGGAGGAGGTCGTGGAGGAAGAGGCTTTGGAGGAGGTCGAAGACCAGTTGTTTTTCATAACTGTAAAAATCTAGGGCACTATGAAAGAGACTTCCCACAACCACCTGTGACATGTATGTATTGTCACATAATAGACCATGAAACATAATACTGTATGACACTCCTGATAAAAATACAAGACAAGAGGAACCAAACCAATCAGAATGTACAATGGATTGGGGTGGAAAACAAAGAAGAGGACATGAAGAATATTAACATAGTTACTAGAGGTGGAGCTAAGATAGGAGAAGAGGTAGCCAAAAAGGATCAGAACTAGTATTAGTGGGTTAGGAAGAATACAATGCCGGAACAAAATTTTGATGTGCACAAAGAGAAAGTGATATTCAAAGAGGTGAGGCAGGAGATTATGAAAGAGCATATTGCGTCTACTTCAGGGACCAAACATGAAGACGAGATACCAATGTATGACATGCCTTCATTATTTTATTAGACCAATCAAGAGAAGTCTTCATAACATGTAAGTAACTTAAGAAAATTTTTGGGAGTTTGTGTCAAATTGTTGAACGATTAAAAATCCTTACAAGTACTGCACAATTTGTTAGAAAAGTATAATTTTGGGGAAGAAAGGGTAAAAAAAGTAAATCAGGTCTGTAAGAAGAGAAGAACCGACAAGGAATTTAGATTGAATTCCAACATAGGAGATTTCAATGTGGGGGATATCATACTAGACTTAGGGTCTAAATTGAATGTTTTGCCAAATAAGACTTGGGAAGCTGTGGGCGTACCTCAACTGGGGTATTCACTTATTCATATGAAATTGGAAAATCAACACAGTGTGGTGCCAATTGGTAGGCTAAAGGGGATTCGAGTAGATCTTGATGGTGTGTGCACCATGGCTGACTTTGAAGTCATTGACATAGTATAAAATACTTCTCCATATCCAACTTTGTTGGTCCTGGATTGGTCTTTTGATAACTAGGATATTATCAAATTGAAGACAAGATTTTTGAATCAGGAGAGTACAGAGTTATTGTGCCATTTGATCCCTTAGAAGGAGGAAGGCATGTGGAACCTGCGACAGACAATATTTTCATAGAATATGTAAATCAGTTATACAGAACAACCACACGCAAAGAGGATTATATCAACCCAACTACAGATTGAATGCTTAGTTGGAGGAGTATTAGTTCTTGTGCTTCATACTCTGACACAAAACTGGAGAAATTGAAACAATGACTACATGAATTATCCACAAGAAGATGTGTCAGAATGATGTGTGTGCTGAGATGGATTGGTTCAAATTTTACAGAGCCTCCTACCTTTTATGGTATGAATGACTTTGAATAGTTTTTAATGAAATTTGAAATAGAAGTAGTAGAAAGTTAGAGACTATCAGTATTAGATATTACTTTAAAAGCTACAACTGCAATATGGTGGGGTACACACAAGGCAACGATCAACAATTGGTTTCAGTGCAAAAGGTTACTTTGCATTAGATTCAACACAAATCAGGAGCATAGATATGAGGGATTTGTGCAACCTCAAGAACATGTAGATAAGTGCATAGTTTAATGGAGATTAGTACCACTAGAAGAATGGCCACACCATTTCATTCACACAATAGAAGGAATTCTGAAGAACTGGTACACATAACATGAACAATGTAGAGAAACTGCTAACTGGGAAGAGATACAACAAAATTTATAGTTACATTTTGCTTTGAGAATGAAAGTCCATATATAGATACAGTGCTGAAAGTGGTAAGAGACATGATATTTGAAGAACTAGAATTTGAAATAATCCCAACATATAAGAAGTAGGCTAGACATATAGTTAAAAAATTGCTACATTGTTATCATGTCATAGACGAAGAAGATACAACATAAGATAATCAACACAATATACATATCCCATAAGTGGAAGGTGAAAGGGAAGTAGAAGGTCCAAAGCTAGATTAAGAAGATTATGATGCACCATTAAATATTAAGAAGTTAAACATTCAGACTACAGAAAACCCAAAGATGAAAGTATTGGAGATTATTGGGATAATCAGATAGTAGAAAGGATCACACAATTACTGCATGAGTACAATGACTTATTCCCAATGACATTCTTAGATATGAAGGGGTTAATAGGAGAGCTAGGAGAGATGAATATCCCTTTGAATCCAGAAGCAAGACCTATCAGACAAAGACCTTACATATTGAATCCAATATACAAATATAAGGTGAAGACAAAAATTGACAAAATGCTAGAAGTTGGTGTCATAGAAATTGTAGAAGAGTTAGAATGGATCAATGTTATGGTAGTGCAGGAAAAGAAGCAAGGCACGTTCATGATTTTTGTCGTTTTGAGAAAATTGAATGATGATTTCCTACATGATCCTTTTCCTACCCCATTTATAGACGAAGTTTTGGAAAATGTAGGGGGTCAAGAAGCTTATTCTTTTACAAATGGATTCTTAGGATATCATCAACTAAGGATTGCACCAGAAGATAGACACGAGACAACATTTTCTATAGAGTGGGGATCATTTCAATATCCAGTTATGCCATTTGGATTGAAGAATGCACCAACAAGTTTTTCAAGGGTAGTAGTAGAAACTTTTAAGGACTTAATTCATATGTTTTTAGAAGTTTACTTGGATGATTGGACATTTTTCAGTTTGTTGAAGGATCATGTTGAAGTATTAAAGTTGATGTTGGACAGATGCAGATAGTGTCATATATCATTGAACATTAAGAAATGTATTTTCAACGCACCTTCTGGGATTTTGTTAGGACATGTGGTGTGTAAATAGGGTATACTGGTTGATCTTGATAAAATTGTTGTCATAGTTAACTTACCACCACCAAATTCAGTGTGCCAGTTGAAGAGTACATTGGGCCATACATGATATTATAGGAAGTTCATAAGAGGATATGCACAGATCAATGCGCCAATGGAGAAGTTGTTGAAGAAGGACACTAAGTATTAATGGAATAATGAATTCCAATAGAGTTTGGATATTTTGAAGGAGAATATGGTTATTGTATCGATTTTAGTATTTCCATATTGGGAAAAATAATTTCATGTGCATGTGGATGCATCTGCAATAGAATTAGGAGAAATATTTATCCAACGAGGAGAAGGTGATATAGATCACCCTATTTCATTTACAATCAAAACATTATCATATTTAGAACATAACTATAACACTACGGAAAGATACGGATTAGATATGGTGTATGCATTGCAGAAATACAAACATTACTTGTTAGGGAAACATTTCAAGATGTTTATAGATCATTTTTCTCTAAGATATTTAGTCAATAAGATAATGATGGGAGGAAGGATATGCAGATGGCTAATTTTGTTCCAAGAATTTGATTTTGAAGTTGTGGTGAATCCTGGAAGATTGAATGCAGGATCATATCACTTATCCAGGATAACTATGGAGAAGAACCTAGTAATTTGGAAGATAACTTTCCAGATGCACAATTATTTTCAGTACAAATAGTTGATGAGTATTTTGTTGATATTATTGAGTTTTTGAGTACAAGATTTGCACCAATATAATTTACTACTACACAAAAGAAAAATTTGGTGGTCAGAGTTGCATATTATCAGTTGATTGCAAGTCATTTATACAAACTTGAAGTAGATAAAATCTTAAGGAGATGTACATGAAGGGATTGCTAGAGGACACTACACAGGGAAAAGTACCATGCAAAAGGTATTTCACGCAGGGTTATGGTGGCCAAAACTTCACAAGGATTCAAATGAATACTACAAGAAGTTTGATGTTTGTTAGAGAGTTGGGAAGCCATCCAGGAGGGATGAGATGCCACTGAGACCGCAGGTTACTCTGAAAGTATTTGATAAGTGGGAAGTATATTTTGTAGGTCCAATTAATCCACCAACAAGAAGATCATGAGCCAGATACATCATTACAACACTGGAATACTTGACCAGATGGGCTATGGCAGCACCAGTAAAGGATTGCAACAAAGTTTTTATTTGAACATGTAGTAACAAGGTTTGGATGTCCAATAATATTGATGATCGATCATGGGATTCACTTGATTAACGATACGGTTGAGGAAATTATTGAAGATTTTAAGATACATCACCAGAAGAGCACTCCTTATCACCCTCAAGCAAATGGAATAATGGAAGCCTTCAACGAAATTTTGGAGAATTCCTTGACAAGTATTTGTAATGTGAACATAGATGATTGGGATTTGAAGGTATCAGTAGTAATTTGGGCTTATAGAACTACCTGCAAGAATTTAACAGGGAAGACACCCTTTAGATTGGTGTATGGACATGAAGCAATAGTTCCCTTAGATTATTTGATACCAAGTCTGTGCATTGTAGCAATTACAGATATGACAGAAAGGGGTGCAACACAAGAAATATTGGCTCAACTGATGGAATTAGAAGAAGACATAATCATAGCAAGTTTCCATCAGGAGGTATAGAAAGCAAAGGATAAAGCATGTCATGATAGACATATCAAGAAGAAGAATTCTAAGGAGGGAGATCTGGTTCTCTTCTATGAAAGTAAGTATTTGCAACACCCAGGGAATCTTAGAATGCATTGGTTAGGGACATACATGGTAAAGTATATCATAGATGGAGATGTTGTACAATTGCAAGACTTAGAAGGAAAGGAAGTTCAAGTACTGGTGAATGGAAATCGACTAAAAATATATAGGGACATTCGACCCACTAATGCTTAGTAGTTGCAGTGAAACAAGTAGACTTGTACATATTGTAAATAGTAGGAGTCAAAAGAAGAAAAAGGAAGAGAAAAGTAGAAAAATGAAGAAAAAGAAAAAAATAAGTAGTTAGAAGAATAAGTACTAGATAGATAATAAAGGATGACAATGTGCAATAGATAGAAAGTTAGGGAAACTAGAAATGAAGATACTGTGCATAGGACAACTATAATGAAAGGAAGTACAAGTTCACAAGATATGTAATACAGTGGAAAATTGCAGCGCACCAGAAAAATGAAATAGTTGGGAAACGAAAAATTGGTCACTGAAAAAACGAGGCATGAAACACATATTTATGAAGCATGTACAATAAGATTTGGAGCGTTTATGATAGTTAATGAAGTGTGCTCAGAAATTTTTGGACATTTATGAAAACACTTTAGAATCAAAATTAGGGTTCGACAAGCCTCATTATGAATTTGAGCAAATGCAAAGTTAAACAGTGAGAAGTGAGAACGAACAGGTGATTTAGAAGACATACAATGATATTTATGACAAAAACCCATCTATATTCTATCATGATGACACCACCCAAGGTTGGAGCACCAAGCCATATGTCGAGAAGAAGTCGCAGGAATAAAAGGTCATCACCAGAGCCAACATTAGAGGTTGAAAACCCTACACATAAGGAGGGAGTGGTGGATGTTGATGCCATTCCTTCCTTAGAACCGGTGAGTACCACCTTGGTCGAGGAGCAACCAGAACAAATGCAGATTGATCCACCAAATACATCAGTCGAGCCAAACCTAACACAGGAAAAAATCATACCCACACCAGAAGTAGATGAGGAAAGGACTAAGTCCGATGAGTTGAGGACTCAACCTAGCACATAACAAACAAAACAAGAACAATTACCATTTTATCTCTCTGTAAGTTCCTTGGCTGATGAGGAAATAGGTACATGAGTAACCTCAAACCAACTTGGAGATGGAGGCTAGCCCTTCCAACCAGAGAGGGATCTCTCTCTTCAAATCCACCACTAAAAGGATTGCTTTGGTTTAAATCAAAGTCTATATCTCTAATATAAATGAATTTATAGGGTTGGTGGCAATATACACATAATGTACATTGGGCTATGGAGTCACTAAAGTCGAAAGTCAAAAAAAACTTGTTGGATACCTGGTAGATTTAAGAAAGGACTGAACAAAGGCAAGATAGAAAATAATATTTTAATCCAAATATATATATTGTAGACAATAGGTTTATAGAGAAGACAATAATCCTTCAAGGCATCTATCAAGGATGAATCTCAAAGAAACTATAACAGAAGTACAATTTGAACTACATGCAATAGAGCATCTCATAAACATGAATTCTGATACATATATTTCATATCAACATAGAGAATAAATCATACAATATCAAGTATAAAACATGAAAGCAAAGACTGAGGAATCACATGCATAAAATATCACAATCACATGTATCGCTGTGGTCAAAACTCAAGGACTTATGATCGAACGATTTTTTCATTAAGAGTAAGGAGAAATTACAATATCTTCAATAATATTCCTATACACACTTGCCAACCCTTTAGTTTTCGTGGTTGCCTGGATATATATGAAAACATATGTCTATAGTATCAAATTCGGATCTAACTATGATCCTACAAAAATGTTAGCAATTTCACATAATTAGCATGAGATCTTTAACGAATTGCTAAAAACAAGGAGTCAACTTGGACTCATTGCAACGACTTTGATATGACAATAAATGAAACCCAAAATTTGCGATTTCTACTACTGATGTTCGTTGGAGATGGGCTGTCACACTTGTCGAACCATTCAAACTGAGTTGGAGGTGTTCTAGTCATTCTATCATTGTCACACAACAAGTCCGCTGCGCAACCACCACCTACGAGAAAATGCAACAGAGTTGCGCAACAACAAGTGGTCTGATCAAACCTGTGGGTAATATAATGCCTCTTTGATAATATAATATTCTTTTCTATGTAACCTTTTGCAAAAAATATTCAAAATTGAAAAAATGACAAAAATGTGTCAAAAAGGTTTCAGTGGTTCAGTTCTCTGCTGCTTTAGCTAGCAAGTTAAGATTTCCCTTCTTTCCAATCTCCACATGCTGCAATCTTTACTTGAGGGCCTTGTTCTCCTTCCTCAAAATGAGGTTCTGTTGAAAAAAAATCTTTAAATGTCTGTGTAAAGGCAGGGTATTTCTCACCATTGATGCAACTTTGTGTATTGCGGGTCCACAATCTCTTAGGTGTTCAACAAATTTCATTTTGGATTTCTTATCTTCCTCCCTGAGTTGAAATATCACATTTTGGGCTTCTCTGAGTTGTTTATTTAGCCTCTTGAAAGTGTGTTTTCCTTCATCATATTTCTTTTCTTCTAGTTGATTCTGTGTTGAGATTTTCTTTTGATGCTGCAACGTCCTAGTTGCAGGCCTTTCTACTATCGCAGATGTATCTTTCCTGAAATCTTCTTTGGAGACTTCTTCTTCAATTCTCTATTTTCATGTTGCAACTGTGCTATAACAAGGTGAACCTTCTTCAACTGTTCTTGCAACTAAACAATTGAAGTGTCTCTGTCATATGAGAGGGTTTATTGTATGAAGGTTTCTGGAGTCTCACTAATTTCCTGTGATGTATGTATAACAAGCATTCTCTTTGCTGCAGATTTGGTGAGTGGTTTTCTAGGATCTTCAGTCACTTTTGGTGAAAACTGGAGTTTCTTCCCTTTCTTTTTATCCTGCTAACTTTCTATAGTCTCTTCAGTCTCTTTTACCCTTTTCTTGACAGAACTCTTAGGGATTGATGTTGCATTTCTTTCTGTTGATGAGGGTGAATTTCTAAAACTTTTGTGTGCTTCCTAGGGAATCTACTACTATGCTTAATGAATTTAGAAAAGAATTCCAATCTTGATTTCTCTTTCTTAGTTCTTCCACTATTAACAGTTTGATCAAAGAAAAATGGAAGAGTCTAGAATCTCCTTGCTCCTTTCTTAGTTGTACTCTATCATCCATTCTTCCTAGACTTTTGAAAAGGTAATATGGCAGATTCAAAGGCTTCTTACTAGTGAAGTGCATTAATATCCAGATATGGTATTGGTAAACCCTATTAAATGTCCCCTCACATGTAAAAAACCTCTGGATAACTCTCAACAAATCACTATGACTTTCCAATAAAAACTCTCTAGGCATGGTAGCTCTGAATTTAGTATTTCTGAATTCAGGCTTCAAAAAATCATTATGGTAATATAGATCTAGCTGTATACCTTTGAACCACTGTTCTCCATGAGCAGGGATTTCTGTCATAGAAACAATGCTATCTCTGGAAACCTACAACTGGATATTTCCCACCTTATCCTTAACGCCATAAAAATTATCTACAAATTCCCTCGCCACCTGTTTGCTGTACCCCTTAAGTTTTTCATAAAACCTGATGCAACCCACTTGTTCAAAGGATGCTCTGATTGCTGGGTCAACGTTTACTAAATTTAAACCTTTTGGCTCAAACCTCACGAAATCACTACCCTTTACATTCTTTCTTCTATGTTATGGAGTTGTCATGATGCTGGTGTGTGTCAAACTTCGATGTAGCGTGCAACAACGAACATACCAGGGAATCGTTCACAATAAATGAGAGTAGAGTACTCTGCATAGTAAATGAAAATGGTGTCTTTTGCGTAACAACAAACAACAATGTCCTCTACTCGCTTTCCGCAACAACGAACATAACAAGGACTTGTGTGCAACAAATTTGTTCAAGAGGTTTTGAAATTACGGATGAAGAGAAACGTTTTCTTAATGCTTTCTTTACTTGTAGGGAGGATAAATTTGAAAGATAAAACTTCAATTAAAATGTGAATTATGCCATCATACCTCATCGTACTTCCATACACAACATTGAGACGTTGTACAACAACTTGCGTTGCGCGATGATTTCTTGAGGATGCCACATGTCCTTGATAGATTCGAATCCATGAAACCATTAGAAATTTGATAAGACTGACTTTGAATTTCTTGAAACAAAATCATGAACCTTTAACGACATGACAACCCACATCTTGGAAAAAAAACCCATAAGTTACATGGTTAAAAAATAAAACCTGACCCATGACAGACAAACCTATGACTTATGATTTAGGAAAAAATCCTTCAATGTTTTTATTTGACCCAAGACATGACTTTATCCTATAATTTTATTCAAAACCCTAAAAACCTATTTATAGGACACTAACACATGCTCCAATGGGTATGGGATCCTCCCTGTGAGGTGCCAAAGAATAGACAGACTAGTAGCCTTATCCATTGGCTCTTTATTTTCTACTAAAATGACCCAAACTGACTTGATATTTTATGTAAAAACACACTTGAGATTATTCATCAGACCTTAGGGCCTTCTCTTTGGGCTTCAAATCTATTGAGTAGCACCAAAAAAAAAAAAAAATACTAAAGAAAATAGATATTTACAATGAAGTGAAAAACAAATGAAATACTTTATGTAAAATAGTGCTTGAGAAACCTACCATTAACAGGTACTCCATTGATGTATCCTCCATTGAGCTCTTGTAATAATAATGCATTATTCCCATAATATGTTGCAACCTTGTATGGCCCCTTCCAAATATTTTCAAATTTAGAATGTTTACCCTTGTCTTCAATCCTTGCATCCCATTTTAAAACCAAATCATTGATCTGAAAGTCATCAGCCTTAGTTCTCTTGTCAAAAAATTTCTTCATTTTGTCTTGATATAATTGAACATTCATAAAATCCTCTTCTCTCATTTTATGAACATGAACTAACTGACTTATTCTTCTCTAAACATGGTTTGGTTCAACATCTACTTCTTGCAACAATTTCATGACTGGTAGTCCAATAGAAGTAGGAAGAATTGCCTCTGTACCATAAACAAGCTGAAACGAAGATGTGTCGATAGAATTATTTGTACTCACTATGTCTGCCCAAAGTGCAAAAATCAGCTTCTTGTACCAACATTTATTGTTTTCCTACAATAAATGTTTGATGATACTGATCAAACTCTTATTAGATGATTCAGCCAAATCATTGCCTTGTGGGTAATAGGTTGTTGAGTGACTGAGCATGATACCATAATTTGTGCATAATTCAACTAGTTTCTTAGACTTGAAAGCAACAACGTTATCTGTGATAATCATTCTTGGACAACCAAACCTTGAGAGTATATTTATTTCTAGAAATCGTATGATGATTGAATCAGTGGGATGATGGGTAGGTACAACTTCTATTCATTTTGTGAAATAATATGTGGCTGTCAAAATCCATCTGTGCTGAGATGATGATGAAGGATGCACTTCTCCTATGAAATCCAAACCCCATTGTTGAAAAGGAGCTTCTACAGAAACTAGTTTTAGAGGAAAAGGTAGAAGTTTTATTTTCCCTTAAAAAATTTGACTTTCATGGCAAGTAGGAACCTTCTTATATACATCATCAAATATGGTAGGCCAATAGAAACTTGATCTTAGACTTTTATTAATTGTTGTCTTCCAATAATGATGGCCTCCACAATCAAATTCATGCAACTATTTCATAGTTTTTTGAGCTTCAACTTCTGTAATACATTTCAATAATACTCCACCCAGGTATTTTCAATAGAGGGAATCATTAAGCATGCAAAAATTTATTGTTTTTTTCTTCAAAAATCTGCCTTTAGTTTTTGACAATTCAGGGGGGGGCTATAAATTTTGTAAAACATAAATGATGTCACTGTACCAAGATGAATTCAAAAAATTATGTCTCATTTGAGGAGGGGCTTCTTCTTCTATATCTTGTGAGATATAAGCAATAAAATTTACTCCCAATAACTCAAAATTTGATTGAGTCATCATTTGAGAAAGATATTGTCCTTTGATTAATTTTGTAGGATTAATTTCCACATCATATTCCAATAAAGCTGAAATCCACTTACCTCTCTTTCCCTCAAGATCAATTTGAGTCAAGATATATTTCACAAAACTATTTGGAACATATGCAAGGACATGAGAGTGTAAGACATACATCCCAAATTCTTTCAAAGCCTTAACTAAGGCATAGGCCCATTTCTCCATAATATTGTATTTGAGAGTTGAATCTCTTAAAGGCCTACTGAAAAGGAAATAGGTTGTTCCCGGTTCTAATCATTTTTCTGCATTAATACTCCTGCTATAGTGTGCTTTGAGGAAAAAGAAAAAAACATTAAATCCTTTGCAAAATCTGGGTTGATTAACACATGAGCTTTGGTTAGAGATTCTTTCACTTATTCAAAAGAATGTTTTGCATCTACTATCCACTTTATTTCATTTCCTTTCCTCAACATATTTGAGATATGTTTTATTACTTCAGCAATGTTAGGGATAAACCTTATTAAAAAATTTAACCTACCTAAAAAGGATTGTACCTCTTTTTTTCCCCTTGGAATGTCAATTTTCTGTATTGCAACCACTCTGTTAGGGTCAATTTTAATCCCATCTCTTGAAATAATGTGTCCCAAGAGTTTACCTTCCTGCACAACAATTTTTTTTTTTGGGGGGTTGAGAGAGATCCCAAAATTTATGCATTTCTTAAACACCTGTTCCAAATGTTGCAAATGTTCACTGTCAGAACCTTAATACATAGTTGTATCATCCAAGTAAATCAAAATGAATTTATATTTCGCTTCAGAAAATGCTATGTCCATATCCCTATGTAAAGTTTCCCCTGCATTCATGAGTCTGAAAGGAATTTTAGCATACATGAAAGTTCCCCATGGGGTTGTAAATGTTGTCTTCTTTTGGTCATCCAGGTGCACCATAACCTGGTTGTATCTAGAAAACCCATCCAACATTTACATTCTCAAGGAGCCCACAATATTTTGCAGGATGTGATCCATCTTTGGCAAAGGATAATTTACTTTAATATAAACTCTATTCAAATTTATAGAATCTATACAAATCCTTATTTCTCCATTTTTCTTTCTGACCGGTACAAGGTTAGATAGCCATTTGGAGAATCTCAAATAAACAACTATCTTGGCATCAAATAACTTCCTTATCTCTTTCTCGATGAGTGGCAACAAGAGTGGATTTATTCTTCTTAATTTTTTGCTGAAAGGTTTCCAATCTTCTTTAATTGGTATTGTATGTTGAATGATGCCTTTATCATAAATCTTCAAGTATTCATAACTCCAAGCAAACACATCAAAAAATTGTCTCATTAACTCAAGATATTTCTTTCTATTTTCATAGGATAGGGACTTAGACAACTTGACAATTTTAGGTTCTTTATGTTGATTAAGGTTGGTTGTCATTGATTTCAACCCTTGAAGAAAGACCCATAGCACAAAGGTTTGGGTAATGGAACCAACCGTTTTTGATGTAAATATGAATCATTATTGTTTTTTCATGGTTGATAAGAAGTAAATATGGATGAACTCCAAAGTGGTCCCCTTATGGTGAAAGCCCTCACGGGAAGGTGCTTTGTGGAGTAAGAGAACCCATGCTTAATTGTGGAATAATGAGACGAAGGAAAGTGAATTTGTCAGGGAAAATATCCTAGATGGATAGTTCTTGTCATTTCATTTCCAGTGGTATGTGGAACGTCACATAATTCCTCACGGTTAGAGAGTTATGGCCATGAGAAGTTGGAGACCCCAGGTTTGGGT
>ML779547.1:136860-216612 GCA_009831015.1 Picea engelmannii
TGGGTTTCCACGTAAAACACTGGTGTACTGTGTATGTGTGTGATTGTTTATTTATTACTATTCATTATTGGATAATAATTCTACATTGATATAACATTTGAAGAAAAAGGATTATAATTACGTTATTACTGATTCACCCCCCCTCTCAGTAATCCAACACTTTATCAGTCCCTATATTAAAGTCATCAATCTCACTTTCATTTTGACTTACCCTGGGATTTTTGGCCACATCATTTACATCAAACAATGTTTCCATAGGTACAAGACCCTTTGAAATTGTACTGTTCTTTAGTTGGATAATCTTCCTTCCTCCTATCTGATTTACATACCAATCTAAGATTGATTCATGATTTTCATTTTCATCTTCATCATAAAAAGTTTCTTCGTAAATTTGGACATTTTCATATTCTTCTTCTGACTGCAGAAATATGATAATATGTTTGTCATCTTCAAATACTTGCTAGTGTTTGACATTATCTGGAATAGATGGCCTGTGTTTTACTTCAATTTCAATTTCATATTTCTTGTTGGGATAAATTGGAATTTTAAAAATTCTTGTTGATGTGGCAAGAGCATCTGCAATCCAATTTTGTTCTTGTGGTACCACTCAAATGTTATATTCAGAGAAATATTCAAGCAAATCGAGGACCTAATTCCTATAGGTTCTCATTCTAGGATGCTTTGTTTGATATGTACCTTTAATTTGATTGATTATAAGCTCATAATATCCATGCACATATATCTTCTTAGCCTTCAAATCCTTTAAAACCCCCAATCCTAAAATGAGAGCTTCATATTCATCCATATTATTGGTGCAATCAAATGCCAATTCATAAGAACACAATTTTGAAGTAGTATCAGGTGAAATGATCCAAACACCATCTCCTACTCCCTCTTTTCCGATTGCTCCATCAAAATCCATATTCCATACACCTTCATCCTCTTTTTTGTTTTGTTCTGAAACTAATCCCCTTTTTTGATCCTTTGAAACAATCTGATCATCTTCTTCAAAACATAAATCATTATAGAAAATAGAAGATCCAATGTCTGTCTCAATTGAGCTAATATGATGATTGTTGGGTTTATATTTGCTTCTCACCATGTATTTCAAATGAACCTCCCTGTATAACCTTCTGTCTTGTACGAAGATAGGCACTATGGCATAAGACATGTACATTTGCAAGGTACCCTTGAGTTTAGCAGCCCAAGATATTGATAGTAACATTCCAAATTTAGGAGGAATGTCTGCAATAACTACATCCATTATCATAGTTTTTGATGGGATTTGAGCTAAAGTAACAACAATATCTTTAATTAAATCCTCACATTTCACCTTTCTTGAATAAAAAGAAAACAGATCCCTGTATGGTTTGGTGATATCCAAACCCAACTCTTCAATGATCACTTTTGGCATCAGGTTGTGAGATGCTCCTGAATCTAACATTGCATTATGAAGAGTTACATTATGGATATTTAGGCTAACATAAAAAGGAGGCACATCATCATCTTTTCTAATTTATCCAACCTCGTGACCAAATAAAATAGCAGGATGATCACCTTGTACATTAAGGGCATCTGAGGTCTATTCCATTTTAAGCATGTTTACAATCTGAATTTTGTATTCCATATTTATGATCAGATCATTAAAAGGTACACAAATCTTAATCTTTGCCATTTCATTTTCAAAATTAAAGGAGGGTTGAGCTTTTTCTACTTCCTTTAGGATTGTTTCTCTTCTTACCTATGGAATAACTCTAGGAGGATTTTTTTTTTTTTTTGGAGGATCTTATTTCTATTTTCCTGTATCCTTCTTTGGAAAAACACTTTCTTGATGTCTGGAAGAGGGAAAGTCAGCTCTAGGATCCTTTGGAGTACTGGATACAACTTTCTTATTTATGAGGTTATATTGTTTTTGAAATTCCATGATGGCATTTTGATATCCTTTCCTGTAATCCTATTTCTCCTCTAATTCCTCATCTTGCATAAACATATCATGTTCTTATTTAGTTAATTAAACTTGTGACCCTTCTAGGCCAAAATAATGAATATCTTCAGGAGGTTCCTCAAACAAATCTGCAGCATAATTATTTTGGAAAGGAGGTCTAACTAGATGATCAACTGGAATCCTTTGTTCTCTCTGTATTATCTGAGGAATTGGAGGTCTCATGAAATTTTGATTTATGGCTTGAAGGTCATGAGGTCTATCATCCAATGACAATTTTTCTACCAATTTATCCATATTCTTTACCATTAAGTCAAAATTTTCATCCGAACCTTGAGAAGTAGAAGGTAGTGTTTCCTCTTTATCTTTCTTTCTATCAACTTCTATTTGGAGCTTGATCTTCCTTGATACAACTAAATTCACTTCCACTTTGATTGCATCATTCATGGTATCAGTCAGAGAAATGGACATTCTTTCTCTTAGTAATAGGGAAAATTCACGTTCGAATGCATCAACATAATGGAGTTGAGAAACTCTTGGGGGAGGATTTACTTGATTAGGAATGGAGTTATAAACCTTCATGAATCTATTGGAAAAATCATGTACTGTCTCAGCAGGGAATCTTTTTAAATGGTTGTATTGTGTCAATAACTGAAAAGGGTTTTTCTTACTTCCCCATATCCCAAGAAAAAGAGTTTCAAAATTTTCAAATTTAGGAATGCTATTCAATGAGAGGGCGTTAAACCATTTCCTAAGTGCTCCTGAAAAAAATTGTGCAAATAATCTTGTCTTAACATCTTCATCATCTACTTATTCAAGATCTATGAAATCAATGAATCTATATACATGTTGTTGGGTAGTCACATCTCCTTCCACATCAAAATGCTTGATTATTTGTGCATAATTTTGTGGTAGATCATGAAGTGCAGTAGGGAGGACTAATGGGGCAAATTTTACTACCATAACTCTAGGAGGAATTTGACCTGACCGTATGATCTGACTGGGAATTACTACAACTTGGATAGGAACAACATGAATAAAGGTTTGAATTTTTTTTCATCAAATAGAATTTCAGTCAAATCAGATTCTGACTTAGATCTAAATAAGGACTGCTCAAATTTAATATCGAATTCAAGGTCATCAATTCTTTTTACTGCACTTTTAGGAAATGACGAAACTCTGTACAAAAAAATACCTGATTGAGTTGTTTTTTTGTTGATTTTGCGCAAAATTCCTTCTGGTTTGTCAATGGTTTGTGGTGGATCTTGAACTGGATGATGCCTTGAGTATTTTCTTTGGGTAGCCATGATTTTGTAACAATATTTATCTTCAACAACTGATCTTCAAATTTGGAGTCGCCAGAGTGAAATATTAGCCAAAGTTGTGTCTAGTTCACTGTCACTCTCAGGAACCAATTTTTGAAATTATTGTCGTTTTCCCAGGGAATATTTCACCTTCGGTCCCTGGCAATGACACCAAAATTTCATCTCTCTGTAATTTCCTTGGCTGAGGAAGAAATAGGTACAGGAGTAACCTCAAACCAACTTGGAGATTGAAGCTATCCCTTCCAATGAGAGAGGGCTCTTTGTCTTCAAATCAACCACTGAAAGGATTGGTTTGGTTTAACTCAAAGGATAGATATATAAGATAATTGAATTTATACAGTTGGTGGAAATATGAACACAAAGTACATTGGGCTATGGAGTCACTAAATTCGAAAGTCAATAAAAACTTGTTGGATACCTGGTAGATTTAAGAAAGGACTGAACATAGGCAAGATAGAAAATAGAATTTTAATCCAAATAGATATATTGTAGATATGGGTTTACAGAGAAGACAATAATCCTTCAATGCATCTATCAAGGATGAATCTCAAAGAAACTATAACAGAAGTACAATTCAAACTACATGCAATAGAGGATTTGATAAAGATGAATTCTGATACATATATTTCATATCATCATACAATATCAAGTATAAAACATGAAAGCGGAGACTAAGGAATCACATGCATAAAATATCATAATCACATGTATCTATGTGGTCAAAACTCAAGGTCTTCTGATCTAACAATTTTTTCATTAACAATAAGGAGAAATTACAATATCTTCAATAATATTCCTATACACACTTGCCAAACCTTTAGTTTTCGTGGCTACCTGAATATATACGAAAACATATGTCTATAGTATCAAATTCGTATCTAACTATGATCCTACAATAGTGATAATAGTTTCACATAATCAACATGAGATGTTTAACGAACTGCTAAAAAGGAGTAAACTTGGACTCATTACAACGACTTTGATATGACAATAAATGAAACCCAAAATTTGCGATTTCCACTACTGATTTTCATTGGATATGGGATGGAACACTTGTCAAACCATTTAGGCTGAGATGGAGGTGTTCTGGTCATTCTATCACTGTCACACAACAAGTTCGGTGCACAACCACAACTTACGAGAAAATGCAACAGAGTTTTGCAACAAGAAGTGGTCTGATCAAACTTGTGGGTAATAGTGTCTCTTTGATAATATAATATGATTATGTATGTAACCTTTTGCAAAAAAGGATTCAAAATGGAAAAATGACAAAAATGTGTCAAAAAGGTTTCAGTGGTTCAGTTCTTTGCTGCTTTATCTAGCAAGTTAAGCTTTCCCTTCTTTCCAATCTCCACCTGCTGCAAACTTTGCTTGAGGGCCTTATTCTCCTTCCTAAAAATGAGGTTCTGTTGATAAAAACTCTTCAACTATCTATGTAAAGGCAGGGTCCTTCTCACCATTGATGTAGCTTTTTCTATTGTGGGTCCACAATCTCTTAGGTGTTCAACAAATTTCATTTGGATTTCTTATCTTCCTCCCTGAGTTGAAATATCACATTTTGTGCTTCTCTGAGCTGTTTATTTAGCCTCTTGAAAGTGTGTTTTCCTTCATCATCTTTCTTTTCTGCTAGTTGATTTTGTGCCAGGATTTCCTTTTGATGCTACAACTTCCTAGTTGTGGGCCTTTGTACTATCACATAGGTATATTTCCTGAAAGCTTTTTCTAGAGACTTCTTCTTCAATTATCTATTTTCATGTTGCAAGTATGCTATAACAAAGTGAGCCTTCTTCAACTATTCTTGCAACTCAACGATTGAAGTGTCTCTGTCATCTGAGAGGGTTTGTTATATGAAGGTTTCTAGATTCTCACTAATTTCTTGTGATGTATGTATAACAAGCATTCTCTTTACTGTAGATTTGGTGAATGGTTTCCTAGGAGCTTCGTTCACTTCTGGAGAGAGTTGGAGTTTCTTCCCTTTATTTTTATCCCACTGACTTGCTACAAGCTCTTCAGTCTCTTTTAACCTTTTCTTGACAGAACTCTCAGGGATTTATGTTGCAGTTCTTTCTGATGATGAGGGTGAATTTCTAAAACTTTGTGGGTTACCTAGGGAATCTACTACTATTCTTAATGCATTTAGAAAATAATCCCAGTCTTTATTTCTCTCTCCGAGTTATTCCAATATTAATAGTTTGATCAAAGAAAAATGGAAGAGGCTAGCATCTCCTTGCTCCTTTATTAGTTGTACTCTATCATCCATACTTCCTAGACTCATGAAAAGGTAATATGGAAGATTCAAAGGCTTCTTACCAGTGAAGTGCATTAAGAGCCGAATATGGTATTGGTAAACCCTATTAAAACTCCCTTCACATGTAAAAAACCTTTGGATAACTCTCAACAAATCACTATGACTTTCCAATAAAAACTCTCTAGGCATGGTAGCTTTGCATTTAGTATTTCTGAATTCACGCTTCAGAAAATCATGATGGTAAGACAAATCCAACTGCATACCTTTGAAACACTTATCTCCATGAGCAAAGATTTGTGTCGCAAAAACAATGCTATCTTCGGAAACCTGGAACTAGAGATTTCCCACCTTAGCCTTAATGCCATCAAAATTCTCTGCAAATTCCCTCGCCACATGTTTTTTTTACCCCTGGAGTTTTTCACAAAACCTGATGCAACCCACTTGTTCAAAGGATTCTATGATTGATGGGTCACCATTTACCAAATTTAAACCATGTTTCTCAAACCTCACGAAATCACCACCTTTACATTCTTTCTTCTATGTTCTGGAGTTGTCATGATGATGGTGTGTGTCGACCTGCAGTGCAACAAATGAAAATAGTAACCTTTGCATAGCGTGAAGCAACAAACAGAACAGGGACTCCTGCACAACAAATGAGAGTAGAGTAATCTTCATAGTAAATGAAAATGGTGTCTTCTACACAACATTGAACAACAACGTCCTCTGTGCCCTTTCTGCAACAATGAACATAACATGACTTGTGCACAACAAATTTGGTCGGGAGGTTTTGAAATTACAGACAAAGAGAAATGATTTCTTGATGCTTTCTTTACCTGTAGGGAGGAATAATATGAAATATAAATCCAATTAAAACATGAATTATTCCATCATACCTCGTTGTACTTCCATACGCAGCATTGGGATGTTTTACAACAACTTGCACTGTGCGATGATTTCTTGATGATGCCATATGTCCTTGATGGACTCAAATCCATGAAACTGTTAGAAATTTGATAAGATTGACTCCAAATGTCTTGAAATGACATCATGACCGTTTAGCAACATGACAACCCACATCTTGAATAAAAAAAACCCATAAGTTACATGGTTAAAAAAGAAAATGCGACCCATGACAGACAAACCTATGTCTTATGATTTAGGAAAAAATCCTTCAATGTTCTTATTTGACCCAAGACATGACTTTATCCTATAATTTTATACAAAACCCTAACAACATATTTATAGGATACTGACATACTGGATGAGTAAGTTACAACACAATAAGATTCTGGTGGAGAGGAACAGGAGGAAGAACACACATATCAGAAAGCAGGGCCTTCGAGTCTGCCAGTAAAGGGGAAAGGTAAACAACAGGTCCAGAGATCCCCGTGCAAGTAGCCAAAGGTAACCATTGTGTTACTGTGTGTTCCAATAGGGGTAACAATTATCACAGACTTACTTGGATTCTTAGAAATACTACACTATTCATATCATGATGTCATCGATATAGATAAGTTCCCAGAGTTCACACAATAGGTATACATATAAAGAAGAGGTGTCAACGTGAAGGGAGTTTCCATAATGGAACCTAAGTAGTGGATACAAGGGTTATACAACACAAGAATCATGAACTTTCTGGAGATACTGCATGTTGGCCCTTGACCAAGTTTTGGAGAACTTGGGTCATGTTTGACCAATTTTGGGACTTCGACAGGCTGGTTGAAGGTGGAGCGCAAGGCGAAGCGGAGATCGCGGGATCTTGGCCCTTTCTTAGGGAATTTTTGGGTTTAGGGTTTATGTAATGGGTATGGGATGTCGGCCCATGGGTTTACCCATGTTTAGGCCCCATTTGTAATGTATAAATATATAGCTAGGCGATGTAAGAAGAGGCCAGTGTGCTAAGTGCTAGAGTTTTATCTATGTGATTGAAAAGGCTTTGTGCTTACTGTGTGTTAAGAAATTGTAGAGCTAAGTGCAAGTGATTGTAAGAAGCTTGTGTGCATCTTGTAAGAAGTCTTTGTGCTTAAACCTAGCTCGGGGAAGGAGGATCTGGCGAGGTGTGCGCAGATCTCCTGTCCTATGCAGAGTGGGTTCTTGTGGCTCTGTGCTTGTAGAAGAATTAAAGAAGACAATAAAGAAGAAAAGAGTTGGTGGACGTAGCCCCACATTGGGGTGAACCACGTATTTCCTGTGTTGTGGTTTCTTTGTGCATTATAACTATTATGTTATTGATGTGATGCATGCTTAGTGCAATGATATATGTTATATGCATCTAATATAATAGCTTAGTTCTTAGTAATGTGAATGAATGCTAGATCTGATCTATTTCTATATGCTAAGTGTTGGATGTATTAGATCTTGTGGAATACTGCGCTTCTTTGTAACTAGGATTTCGATTTGTGATGTGAATAAGGGTTAAATGATGATGAATGTTAACTGCTAAGTGCTTTGTTAGTGTTATAATCACAGTTCTGTGTCCCAGCTAGGTTGCAGACATCTGAGTCCTTCAACCCCCTCGCCTCTACATTGAGTAAGACTTCATCTGCTTCGCAGGTGTCGTTGAAAGGGTCGGAAGTTAAGGTTTTGTTGGTGCGCTGCTGAAGCATTGAACCCTAGGTCTGCCCCTGTGCCAACAAATGGTTCCATTGCCGAGACCTGAAACTTTGATTGCTGGGAACTGATGAAAAGATAAAGCTCTGTGTGTAGATCTACTTCCCTAGTGCGCAATATTCTACTTGACTTGTGAAGATCTGTGCTAAGAATAGAATTCTGATCTGAATAAAAGAGGTAAGATCTTGAAGGTTTGTGCTCTGAGAAAGGTAAGATAGGTGAAATTTTTTATTTCGAAATAATGGATCTAGGTATGTTTAAAAGATTTGGTCCTAGTCTGAAAACTAGGGTACATCTAGAAGAAATAAAATTTGATATGAATAGATATGATAAGAATAGTGAAAGATGTGTTATTCCTATGCATAGAAATAATGTTTGTACTAACAAATGGATGCAGGATCCTAGAAAGAATTTCTTGCAGGTCAGTTACTGTGATCCCAATGCATAGTACAAGAAAGGTTGGGGGTCATTTAAAATAAAAAGAGGGTTAACTCTTTGTTATAGTTGCAGAAGACTGGGACATATTGCTAAGGAATGCCCTAGTAGAGGTCCTATTTTCCTTTGTTGTAAGGCTACTGGACATTAAGTTTTGGATTTCCCTAGAATGATTTCCAAAGTTGAAAAGATGAATATGAGACAAGCAAAGAAACTAAGGATATGATAGAACCCCATAAAGAATCAGAGATTGTATTATTACAGATGAAAGAAACCCTAAACGATCACAGAGATATTAACTTATCATAGATCTTAAAAGAGAAGGAATTCATCTAAACAAGAATAAAATACTTTGACATAGACCGTGTCCTGGATGAGGAAACACAAGTGAATATCATGACAGAAAGAACTTGGGAAATTTTGGGAAAACCCGCTATGGTTCCTTCATTAGGAGGAATATGATTATTTAGAGGAAAGTTGATAACCCTATGTGGAAGACTTACCTAGAAATCTATGAGTGCTCATGGAACTTTGACAGAAGAAGAATTTGAGATAGTTAAGTTTGTTGAGAACAACGCCCCATTTGCTATTTTGCTAGGAAAAACCTGGATTGAGAAAGATCAGATATGAAGGAAATAAGAAGAGGAGGATCTAGAATAGAAAAAGCAAGAACTAAGAGATTTCATGGCTAGGAGAATAGCGCACTTACTGAAAGAAAAAGAGGACCATTCGAAGCTACTAAGGACCAGAGATCTGGACGTTGAAGTTAAAAGAACATAGGAAGACTTGAAATACCTGTCTGTACAAGAGAGTAGAGCACCTACCCCAGAAAGAGAAGAAGTATTACCCTCGAACCTTATGAAAGAACCTCCACAGTGAAAAGTTACTATGCCAAGAGGAGATAAGAACAATAATGGAAAGAGGAAACCAGTGACTTAGACTACAGGAAAGAAAGCTAGAAAGCTTAGCAAGAAGAAAGCAAAGTTAGAAAAGTTATAGGAAGTTCCAGGGAGCACTCTGCAGAAAGAAGGTTTGCAAAACTGGAACTTCACTGGGATATCAGAACAATGAATATTGACACTTCGCCATGACAAAGCAATATGACCATTCGATGTGTCTCGACCATTAGAACGATGCTCCAGAATGACTAGAAACACAGTTATTGCTGGAACGTTCGCCACTGGACCATTGGGACCGCGCCATAACGAATGGAATAACATTGATTGAGGCATTTCTGCCCGTTGGAAGAGTTCATTACAACGTTGTCTATTTATCCCGGTGAGCTTTGCACTGAGAACACTTTTTCCAATTGTGATTATTCGAGACCAAAGAGAACTAGTTGCTTTCACAAATTGATTGTTGAGACCTTGCCATCCATTGTGTTACATTGAGTTTTGTTTATCAAAATGAGATATCAGATCTCAAGTGTGCATGTCGGACGAAATTAGCACAGTAGAAAAATCTGTCGAAGAGATTCTAATAGACCTCATGCCTGAGAAAGTGATGTCCACAGACATCCAAGCCTCGTCGATGAGAGGAGTGCAAGCATCCCCGTCAACTGCTCGTGGATCTGGACCATCCTGAGCTGCGACAAAGAAATGAGTGAAGCATCATGATGACTTAGTGAATGCGAATCTCATCCCATCTATCCTTCCTATCTACATCCTGCCTCTGTTGGCACGGTGAGTCATGACAACGTCCCGAGGGACTTCAACTACATAGTCATCACTTCGTACCTCCCGAAGGGGATACGCATAGTCAGACCATAGTTGGAGAGGATTCCGACATTGAAGATCAATGACTATAACTTAGGAGACCACAATATCTATGTCATGCTCGCACCATACAAGTATTTGACCAGGACCAAGGGGAATAATTCGAATATCATCCCCTAGCCATGGACTATGGACATCGCGAGGTCCACCATCTTGAACGTGATGAAGATACCACACTTCGGAAGACATCAGGAGGTTAACACGTGCATTAAGATTTTTCTATCATGCTTCCATGGTGTTTATCTATGGCTGGATAGACTCATCATCGTAGATCTGACACTGATCCATCGGATCATCGAACTAAGTATGCAAGGACTAGATCCATAAGAATTTTATCCAGGGAAGGATGCAGATCACATCGTAGCGTAGACAATCAAAGACACCTACGACGATGTGGAAAAGGGGAAGCGGGGCTACAAGGTAGCCTCCATCCAGAATGGCGCAGTGTGCCTATCCTACTAGTTGATTGTTGGTAAGCTAGTAAGGAAGAACAAACCCACGCAAGTCACAAGGTTTTTCGTCGACCTCGCAGGAAAATGCATGGAAGGGTTACAAATGAACTGTGCGAGCTTCCTCGTCAACTAGTTAGAGAAAGACTACTGCAAATCTTAGGATCAGGGCTATGAGTTCCATTTTAGTTGGTTGTTGATCCTTATCACCTTCATTGCTTGGGAGATGCCAGAAGGTGCGACCTTCCCTAAGATTGAGCCATCAAAAACCTTAGCTGTGAAGTTCACCACGCTTTGGTATTCAAGCGACATGGCTAAAAAATGGCAGTCAAAAACGGTGTTCCACACCTATTACCTGTAGTTGAAGAGGGATATTGAGTCTTCCCCTCACATGACACCAAATACCTTGCACAGGTTCAGACCATTTTTGAAGTTTCGTGCAGATAAACATTTTATTTATATCACTGCACGAGGAGACAAACATAAAGAAGAGCTCCAATCTCACTACAAGATCATTGAGGAGGACATGGAATAAATAACTAAGGAGTGGCCCACAAAGCTCCTTGTACCAGTTGACTGGGCAGAATTGTCCGACCCTGACCTAATCAAAAGTCCTCTGGTCACTCACGAAGAGTATTATGCACCCAACAATAGCATAAGGAAGAAAAAGGAAGAGGTACAAAAGTTGAACAACGCATCAGAAGAGACTGCTTCAGACTCACCTGGAGGGGGAGGTGACGACGAAGTAGAAAAACAAGAAGACAAAGGAGAAGAAGACAAGCATAAACAAGGCAAAGTAACACCACCTAGGGACCATATGGACAAAGATGATACCTCCAAGAAAAGAAAGGTTTCCCCCACAAAACCTACATCGTGGAAGAAGTCTAAAGCTACTAAACCATAGATCTAGACTATGCTCATGATGGATGAAATAGATTTCATCATCGCCGCTATCTCAGATACCTCAGAAGATATCTTACAACGCAGTGAATCCAAACAAGAGACCATGTATGAAAGAATTGAAGTAGAGATGAAAGGGGTACGACAAGACCTCCACTCCAGCCGCCCAATGTCTACTACGCCCCCATCATTAGAAGGAACAAAGTTGGGAGACGAACCTGCCCAGCTCCGCCGAATAGCAGATGCGACTGAAGCTTGCCTTTATTGTGTTCAGGAAGAAAAAGAGCAGGCCACAGAGGCCTTAAAGCAAGAAAAAGAGGAAGCCAGAGAACAACTTCGGGTTGCGCAACAGGAAAGAGATGACATCCAAGCCAAGTTTGTAGAGGATAGAGTGCAGATCCAGAAGGAGAAGGAACAATTGCTCGTAGAGCAGATTGGAGTTAAAGAAGTAGTCATTAGAGAACTTCGCTCTGTGATGGTCTTAGAAAATATGGATGAAGACATAGTAGAAAGATAAGTAGGTAAGCTTTCCCAAGCCATTCAGTAGCTCCAACCGAGGATAGATGAACTAGAGTTACAAGAAGTTCCAAGAACTTCGTAGGAAGTGTGAGATCTAAGAGAAGAAACTGCGAGGAGTGCAGTTGAGAGAATCAAGTCATTAGCCTTGGAATGCAAACAACTTAGCAGTCAAAGTGTGCAGACCTACGAGTGCTTTGCATAGGACCCTGAGCTCAGGACACTGGAGTCACAGCTCCAGGAGGAAAAACAATAAGGAGAAACAATGCAAGCATAGTTGAATCAACTATCACCGGTCGAGAGGATGAAAAGAGCCCAGGAACAATGCATGGTTCAGCAATAGGCCCATGTCGTTCAGATAAAGGTCATGGAAGTGACCCAGTGAATCCAACCAGTGCAGGATGCAACTTGCATACCTTTTGAGGAGATTGATGAACAAGGTGCACAGTTAGAACAAGTAGTCACCTTAGTCGAACAACGATTGAAATGACCTGTCACCAAGAAGGTCATTCAAGAGTTTGACGAGTAGGAGGCTCTAGCGAAGCAACAGGTCAAAGTAGCTCGAGCCAAGCTCAAGGCATTTGTGGCAAAGTTACCCAGATCAAAGTGACCCGGGATGAGTCACAGGTGAGTGTTGGGGGCCTATTGGCCCTTGACCAAGTTTTGGAGAACTTGGGTCACATTTGACTGATTTTGGGACTTTGACAGGCTGGTCGAAGGTGGAGCACGCAAGGCAAAGCGGAGATCATGGGATATCAACCCCTTCTTAGGGAATTTTTGGGTTTAGGGTTTATGTAATGGTTATGGGATGTCGACCCATGGATTTACCCATGTTTAGGCCCCATTTGTAATGTAAAAATAGATAGCTAGGTGATGTAAGAAGTGGCCAGTGTTCTAAGTGCTAGAGTTTCATCTATGCGATTAAAAGGATTTGTGCTTACTGTGTGTTAAGAACTTGCAGAGCTAAGTGCAAGTGATTGTAAGAAGCTTGTGTGCAGCTTGTAAGAAGGCTTTGTGCTTAAACCTATCTCGGGGAAGGAGGATCTAGCGAGGTGCACACAGATCTCCTATCCTATACAGAGTGGGTTCCTGTGGCTCTATGATTGTAGAAGATTGAAATAAGACAATAAAGAAGAGAAGAGTTGGTGGATGTAGCCCCACATTGGGGTGAACCATGTATTTCATGTGTTGTGGTTTCTTTGTGCATTATAGCTGTTATGTTATTGATGTGATGTATGCTTAGTGCAATGATATATGTTAGATGCACTTGATATAATATATTAGTTCTTAGTAATGTGAATGAGTGCTAGCTCTGATCTAGTTCTATATGCTAAGTGCTGGATGTATTACATCTTATGGAATACTGCGTTGCTCTATAACTAGGATTTCAATTTGCGATGTGAATAAGGGTTAAAAACTGATGAATACTAAATTCTAAGTTCTCCGTTAGAGTTATAATCATAGATCTATGTCCCAGCTAGGTTGTAAACATCTGAGTTCTGCAACCCCCCCTACCTCTACCTCAGGTGAGACTTCATCTTCTTCACAGGTGTTGCCGAAAGGGTCGGTAGTTAGGGTTTTGTTGTTGAGTTGCTGAAGCATTGAACCTTGGGTCTGCCCCTGTGCCAACATCACACTTTGGAAGGGGCACCGAAGTAAATAACTTCGTCAAGCAGTTACTGGAAATCGTGCATGGAGGTATTTTGTGGTTATATACATAGGTTTCAATAGACATTTATTTGATAACAAAGATAACAGGTCTTCCCACCAATGGTGAGCCACCTGCGCAGTACCTTGACGAAAATACTAAGGAGAAGGCCTTGGCAAAAGAGATGAAAAAATGTATGGTACATAAAGAGGATTTAGGGGGGTCATCATCAACAAGATTAGTGAACCAACAACAAGACTAGCCAAAAAAATAATGGCATGTAAACTACTTAGAAAGTGTCGCAAGGAGGAAGTGACAATAGACGTTATAGCAGCGAATGCATAGTGAATGAATGGAACTGTATTAATTCGGAGCCCGTATTTATTAAATATGTTTTTAGATGATTTTAAGGATGCACAAGACGTTGGGACATAATTCCACTACTCATGGCTTATTATTTTGATTGCATTAGTGGGTTGGAAGCACCCCAATTACACCATATTTCTTTAGAGAACTGGAAGGTGCCACGTAACGTAGTAAAAATCATTATGGCACACCATTGTTGCAAAATCCAAACAAACAAATACCATCATCTTCAAGACATACCTTGAAGAAATCTAGGAGAAGGTGGCAAAGACCTGGAGGATCCCACCAAAGGTAGTGGAGTAGTACAAAATGATAACTAACTTTAAATCCTCGCGACATAATATGTGGATTTAGGTGAAAAGGGATCCAGAAAATGAGTGGCTACATATGAGGTATTGTTCCACAATAAAATAAGTCGAGTGGGCAATGAAAGACTGGTAAGAAAAATGGAATATTTCAGTCGAGCAAGCAAAGTATAAGCAACCAACCAAGGAAAAACAACCAACATAAGCAGGTTCATCTCAAACGAAAAGTACCCCAGTTCGTAAAATAAGGAACACAACACAGATTAAGAAGAAAAAATTGGGGAGCACATCAACAAATAATAAGCCTATCCCAAAGATGGTCACACAACATAAAGACCACATAGTTGCTATTAATGGCTCAACACAGAAGAAAGAAAACATCTATGCACATGAGGGACAAGTAGGAGGGGACATACCAGATACCCCAGGAAAAACACATCCAACAAAGTCAAGGCCACCAAAGAGACTAGTTTTATAGATATGTGGGGTGTGAAAGAATATGAAAGCACACAAGGAAGTCCTATAATACACCATAACCGAAGACGATTCAAAACTAGTCACAAAGAAATTTCAATACCGCGCCGCTAAAGAATATGAGGAGGAAAAAAAATGAAGGGAAATGATAATGCAAGAGATGACAAAGGTTAGACATGTATTAGAGAAGATACACTTGACCAAGACCAAAAATGAGGAGACAACACAATAGAAAACAATGTAGGGTGAGGAAGCAATAGTGTAGATCACAACATTGTCCAATAAGAGCTTTAATTTGACCAAAGAAATGATGTGGATAGACGAGGATTTGGTGCAGAGACAACTTAAGGAAATAGAATAGATGGAACTGGTATTCACTAAGATACCAACAAAATCATTATATAAGCTGCAGATGAGTGTAGTGCAAGAAGTTCAGTCTAGGGTGAGGATAGATGCAACAAACCTGGAGACAACCAGGGAAGCTAAGGAAGTAATGGAGACCGTTCTCACAGAGGTGTGACTGAAACATAAAGAAGACAAACACCACACATACATATTGGAGGACATACTTGAATAAGTCTTCCAGACAATTCGAGAGAGTGCATTAGCAGGGGAAATCAATGCAGAAGAGAAGCTACAAAAGATCACGCAGGATATGGACAGGTACAAGAAAGAAATAAGAGACTTAGTGAAGAAGATAACACCAACCACACTGCCAGAGCTCAGAACAAAAAGAGAGTAGGAAGCTACAGAAAAAATAGAGTAAATTTCCCTCGAAGTTAAGGATATAGAATAACTTTATGAAAGGAATGCAAAAATTTGGACAATCCTAGCAGAGGATGACATGACCCAGTAGCTACAACAGAGAGAAGAGAAGGTGATCGTTGCAATTCAAGATTTGAAGCAACGACAAAATAAAATTCCCATATCGTAGATACTCCGGTTCGTGTAGGAAATAAAGAACCTACAGATAGAAGTGAAGAAAATACAAGAGGAAAGGCAGACTAGGTAGGCTCAACTGGAGCCCCTACAAGAGCAAGCAAAGAAAATGATAACAATATTGGAAATAGAGAAATATAGCATGGAAAAAGAACATTCATAAATCATACAAGTTCTAAAGGAGAATGTTACAATGCAGGTTGTGGAAACCCTCATAGAGAAGAACATGCAGATGAAGGAAAAAGGCGATGAAATAGGAAGGAAGTTCCAGGAATTACAGAAGTCAGTGCAGGAGGCACACATTACATGAGTGGCTCGAGATGAGCGATGGTTTAGTGTTGGGGTCCTATTGGAGCAGGTATTTTTGGGAGTAAGCACAGTAATCAAGGAAACATGGACCAAAGGGAACAACATGCGCCAGAAAATAAGGAAGACCAATGCGACAAAGGGCAAAGGATGCAATGTGCGGCATAATTTGTGGAAATCTGGTGCATATGTGGAAAAACCTAGCCATGTTAGGGTTAGGGTTTGGGAGTCATAATGTAAGGGTTTTAACCCATTTTTTAGTATAAATAGAGGATGGATGAGGTATATTGAGAGATCTTGGTAGCATCATCTTTTATATTTTTGAGCATATCTTGGCATGCACAAAGTACTTTGAGCATCCTTTTGAGTTTGAAGTTTTGTATTGTTGGGAGCTGCAGAGCTCAGAAGGAGTCAATATTGAGATGTAATTGAGGTCCAGGTCACAATCTATGGAGCTTGGTGTGACGCTGGTCAACCTCAACATTCTTAAAAAATATGATGTAATGTGCGCAACACTATTTTTGTGTCCTTTTCGTCACTCCAATGAGCAAAAGAAGGGCATCTACAAGTCTAGTTGGGCCTGCTAGACATGACATAGGTTAGTGTATGAATCAAATGAATCAATCAAATGAAATAAACAAACAACCAAGCTAACAAAAACTAAAGAAACAAAACTAAAATACATAAGGAATTTAGAACCAAAATCAATCAAAAAATTTACCAATATTCATGCCACCAATGGAGAAATTATATTAGTGGGAAAACACCAAAGAAAAAGGGGGACTTATGGATCCCCTCTTCCTCCAAGGGAGGGTTCTTGAGTTCCCTATGTGAGATCTCTTCTTACAAATGGAAAACTAGAAAGTAAATGGTGAAGAAATCCAAGATTATTCCCTTAAGAGGTGAGGTGAATAGCTTAATGAGATGGTGCTAGTATGCTCCAAGAAGGAAAGAAGTTCCTTGTAGGAGAATATAGGCATCATAACAATACAATGTGATTCTTGAATTCATAGTGCACCCATGGCCTCTTTTTATAGCAAATATTTGAGGCATTATCCAACCAGTCTTTAGTGTGAACAAGGGGCCCTTTAGGGAACCCTTGGGTCCTTGACTAGCCCCCCATGTAGATTCATCTCGGATTTGAGGGTCAAATCAAATTGGGAGATGAACCAGAAGTGGGTGAGCATCCGACAATAACCATAAATGCGTTGTTCATAGGAGTGCACAACTTTTATCGTACATAGTCGCGCATCAGCCGCATGTGCTCTCTTTTGACTTCTTTGGCCTGTGCACATGCGTGCTCTTCCTGTAGTGTTTCTACACATGTTAATTTTATAACCAGTTGTATAGTTTGTGCGTTTTGGAAATTATTTTTGAGACTGTAGGTGAACTAATAGGTGTTTGGAGATGTTGGATTCCTATGACCATTTGTGGATGAAATTTCAGTGATAACAGATGCCCCCTAATGTGTGAGGTTAGGAGCATACGTATAGCCTAAATACATCAATGTTTCTTCTACTGAGAGTACCATTGTAAGGAAGAGTGTTGAGAGGAACTGCAAGAGAAACCCATCGGAGGGAGAGGGGAAACTGTGGGACCAAACCTTTCTCTTTGTGTGAAAATAAAGTCTGTATACAAATGAGGCGGGCATGCCCCATGCTTGTGTCATGTAACTCAAATATGTAAGACAATAACTAAAGTTGTATGTTGATGTAGATAACTGCAGTGCCCTCCGAGGCAGTTTGATAATGGTAGATGACAATTTAGATGGTGAATCATACTTTGAAAATAGGCGAGGACACATGTAAGAAGTGTCGATGACTCGTAGGCATTGATGGCCCAACAAATTTAGAGGTTGTCGGCTAGTATAAAGCAACTGCAATAGTCACAAAGTAAGACCCACCGTAACATGATATTGTGTTGAAGTCGAATGCTAAGGGGGTCAACCACAACAAAGAGTAATGATGGTTCTCTCTGTGCCATCTGAGGCTCCTCATTGTAAAGGTAATGAGATTCAAGATACTGTCGCCCTTTTGGAAACTGTGCTGATGTCGACAGAAAGGGAGACACAACTCCAAGAAGTAAAAGGGATTCATGAAATCCACTGGATTGAGATCAGGAACTGATAAGGAACATGGATGAAGTCAAGATGTGGTGAGACTCAAGACTTCCCTTGGTTGGGGATATATGTGAAGTATGAGTGGCAACAACCATGAAACGAGATCTAATGTTAGGGGGACGACTAGATGAGGGTTAAATTGTGTCAGAGGCGTGAAAAAGTGGAAAAACTTAGAGATCAAAGGTACATGGACTGTGGGATACTTGGGGTTTATGGACTATGTCAACAAGAGTAGAAGGTAATGAATGCCCCAACCAAGGGAAACATGGGTTGCTTTACCGGGAAAAGGAAGGTTGCCAAGGGAGACAACAAAAAGCTATGTAAATACTGGAAACAAAGTCTTTGTACAATTACCAAATGAATAAAGAATAACTTGGGATAAGTGTGCAGATACAAAAATGAGTGCCCCAATGCAAGATGGCTTGGCTCGTGAGGGCACAAGTTGCAGGGAGAAATGGTGGAGGTTGGGGGCCCCATAGGTGGGTTTCTGTATGAGGTAAATGAATGGAGGGCAATATGAAGATGGGAAAAATGACTATGGATGAAATGGAGGGTTAATGATACTGCGGAGGTGCAGTCAAACGATAACCGTGAGGATACATCCTAGGATTCCATTGGGAAAGCTAGCATAATGAGGAGAAGGAGTATGTGGCTGATTCTCGAACATGCGTAAGACTATCATGACTCCCATCCCTAGGGGGGTGAAGCAGCATGAGTGTCAAAGTGCCAAAGGGGACTATGAATGGGACAACTCATGTAGGGGATAGTGCTACCAGGTGACAATACTTGAAATGTAGCGGAGGTGATAGTACTGCTGAGCCGAATGTGAGGATCCTACAGGAAAATATTGGAGGGCTTGACTGGGATATGCAATTGATATTCAGAGGGAATGATTACATGCCAGTGTCGATCATATTCCTGAAGGGGTTGTGTTGGTGTGTGATGACCAAGTACTTGCATACATGAAAACCAAATATCCGACGTGAACAATATCTGAAGATAAAGAGCATATAACAACTATTTGATAATTATGAGCATGTGTACCTGGGCGTGATGTGAGAAAAATGATCCCCCAGGGTTGAGGATGGATGGTGACCCAGGAATGTGACTGTGTAGGTGGCATGATCCTGATCCTATGGCTGAAGATAGATCATAAAATGGATGCTCCAAGGTCCTGTAATTGAGCATGGGAGTTTGGAAAAATGGACTACATATAGCTGTAGGGCCCACAATGCCACCTCATTTGTACCTGCTGCCATAGTGAGTTGATGAAATGTTTTTATAGGATATTTGGATATTACGAGAGTTCAAGCCAGCTGATCTAGGATTTGTGAGCACCACGTTAGTGGTCTCATCCTCCTTCATAGTAGTTAGGGTTTCATTTTTGGGCAGGGTCGTACGGATGGTCGTACTATGGGTTTTTGCAAGGGTGGGCCCCCAAGTGCACGAGCAATCAAAGGATACTTGTGCTTAGGTGCATGATTGTGTTGAAGATAGCCATGCATCGGGGCACATGAGTGAGGAAAACATGTGTGCTTTGGATGCACGTCTCTTCGAAGTACAACTGCGCATAGTGTGTAGCTGTGTAGAAAACAGGGGCACATGAATGCGTGCCTGTGGGTTTGATAGATGCGCATTGATGCACATCTGTTTCTTTGACAACTGCAAATTTATGCACAATTGTGCGAAGAAAATGTGTGCATATGTGTGCGCCTGTGGGGGTGATAGCCTCACACATAAGGCAAAGCTAGGGGGTTTTGAAAAACTTGTATTTTTTGTATGATGGTTGATCGAGTGTTGTTTGTGTGAATCCAGGGAATCATCGCATTATATTAGTCCATTAGAGAGAGAGGGATTGGGAGCACCTTAGGAAGGCGGTGAGAGATGAGCCAAGCATCCAGAGACTTTTGGTAGCCTGTGATTTGATGAAGTTCTTCGACTACACACTGATACGGGCACATGAGTACATGTTGCAGTATTTGATATCAATGTGGAACACTGATCTGTAGTGTTTCATTGTGCAGGGAGAGTAGTTGAAATTCTTTGTGAGGGAGGATGTGTATTTCTTGATGGGGCTCCCTTTTCGAGGAATGGCCCTACCTGCTGATCCCTAGTTTCCAGCGGGTGTCCACTTGGCAGATGTGGCAAGGAAGTATTGCTCAGGACCAAACACTATGTCAGGTTCGATTGTCCGTATCGAGGCGATGGATGATTTGTTATAGCAGTGCATCGCATCTATGATTGTGAGGATCTACAGGTCCTTGGTGATGCAATAGATCAATGGTGGTTAGTTGGTCATCATGCAGAGAGTGTTGGATGGGGATTTCTTCGCTTGGGGGTTGTTGCTGCATGCCAAGATGATTGGGAAGATTAACTAGTGTCAAACTGCCAACTCCGATGATTTTTCCTTTGGATAGATCTTGGTGGCGTGGTTTTTGGAGAGGGTGCCCATGTTGTGCCCTAGGGTGTCTCTGCATGTGGCTGAGGCATGAGAGTCGCTTATGATGCAGTGGGAATTAATTTTATTGTGGCATGGAAGTGGGGAGGGAGGCCATTATTTTACAGACGATATGGCACGTGTGTGGTGCTAGATGCCACATATTATATTGCAGTACCCATATGGTGGGATGGACTACCGTCAGGACCTAGATATGGTGTTGTCTCATGGGGAGGTTTGGGACCAGAGAGGTATGTTGGTGTACTTTATGTTGTGTTATTTTGATGGTCTAGCATTTGTTTATATTATGGATGGATGTTGATGCTATCATTTGGTTGTGTTTTTGCAGATGTGGGGCCGCAAGGCCGAGAGGCAGAGGTGGTGGCAGAGCCGACTCGTTAGGGGTTAGTGAGACCATTGCAGGTGGGGGAGAAATGCCAGAGGGATGAGGCTAGTGTGAGGCCAACAAATGACGTGAGAGCTTACCAGAGGCGTCAATTTGATGACCTCGATGGAGGGCATCACATGATCCTTTGGTAGAGGCCAATGGGCTGTTATGGGACTTCCGTCGTTGGTTGGAGGTGGTGCTATAGGGAGTGTCCAAGGGCATGTGGACTCAGATCTAGGATGAGGGAGTCTTGGAATAGTGCGCGGGTCTTCTGGCATAGTTGCAGACCTTGATCCGTAGAGCAGCTGTAGTGGGGCAGCTATGACTGGGCGACTGCTCTCGGACCTGGAGGACCCCCAGCTGGTGGGGCACCTCCTCCAGATAGAGGACTTGGTGGTGGTGCTCTAGAGGTACCATGAGTGCTTGATGTATATTTTTTTGTATTTATATAGGCCTACGTGCCCATAGTATAGGGTAGTGTGACACCTATTTTGTGCTCTTAGGGGTGAGGGGGATTCACTTGCCTACGGGCTACGTATAGTTTGTACCATTTTGTAAACATTGATGATACATTGATCATTATATATATATATATGGATATACAATGTTTATGATCTCCGTAATGTTCACATGTGATGGTGTTTTTGTGATTCCTTTTATGATGCCTAATCTATATGTTGTGACATACTTTTGATGTTTTTATGTATGTGTGATGATGTCTTGATGTGATTTATGCCAATCTAACACTAGGTTAGCCATATTATCTGCTATTTGATTGAATTTTCATGGAATATGTGTAAATGTAATTGAATCAAAATGTCGAGATAAGAGTCTAACGTGCAGGTTTTTGCGGAAGAGTTAAGGATCACATACATGGTACACATTGTTGAGCTGCAGGACAACAAGCTGGGAATCTAATAAGACTCTAAGGTGATGAATATGGTGGTGGCTGGCCTCAACAAGGAGGCCAATGAAAACTGTGTATTCTAATTGGTTGTTGGTTGATGAGCCCAAACATATGCCGCTGGAGTGGAAAAATTCATGTGAGGGGGTAAGAGGGCCCAAGCAATCGAACCGAGATTCTGTGTCCATCGACTAGCTCCGTCAACATAACTGATGTGGTAGGCCAATGGAGGAGACATATGTCAATAACACAAATGGTAGATTAGACATAAGGCATGGAGGGAAAAAAGAAAACTAAAAACTCTACGTATGTGTACAAAAAATAAAAATCCTAGTGTAGAATGATCACACTCAGGCGTAAAATATCTTTAAGTACAACCCGTTGATGGGTTCTTTGAGAGGGTAGCCTTCTAGAGAGGCCAGGATGTATGCACCTTTAGTGAGGCAGTGTTGGATGATGTAGGTTCCATGCCATAATGACTCGAATTTTCCATGAACAAGGGTATCGTGAGTGATATCGTAGGCTAGGATGAGGTCTCCTTCGTTAAATGAGCGAAGGTTGACATGGCGGTCAAAGGTTGCCTTCGACCATTTTTTAGCTACCTCATTGTTCTGTAATGAAGAGAAATTTTCTTCATCCAGTGACTCTAAGTTCAACAAGCACTTCTCCGTTGAAGCAGTGTCAGGTAATAACTCGATGGCAGTGCGTAAGGTGGGAATTTCACACTCGATGGGGAGAGTGGCTTCGAACCCATGGATGAGATGAAATGGTGTAAAAACAGTGGCAGTTTAAACTGCCGTGCGATAAGCCCATAGTGCTGAAAAAAACATATGATGCCAATTGGTCTTATGTTTGTTAACAGTGCGCTGCAACATGGTTTTGAGGACTTTGTTAACAACCTCGACCTGCCCGTTGAACTGAGGGTAGTATGGGGAGGAAAAATCATGGGAGAATCCTAACCTTTAGGAGAGTTCGATGAAGATCTCATTCTCAAAGTGTTTACTATGGTTAGAGACTAACTGTAGTGGAACTCTGAAGCGGGAAATGATGTGGTTGAAGAAAAAACGCTTTGTTGTGTCAGCGGTGTTGTTGAAGGTAGGCATGGCTTCGACCCATTTGGTAAAGTAATTGACTACCACGACGATGTACTTGTTCCCATTGTTAGATGGAGGGTTGCAAGTCATGAATTCAATGCCCCATTTTCAAAAGGGGCCGAAAGAGATGAATGGACGTAGAAGAGTAGGTGGCGCTCGTGCTTTATTTGCATAACACTGGAATTTGTCACATCGCTTCACAGCGTGGATGCAGTCATGAAACAATGTGGGCCAGAAGTAGCCCACTTGAATGAGTTTTTGGGTAGTGTACATCCCTGAGAGGTGACCACCGTAAGTGCTGCTATGGCACTCTATCGAATTCGTCGATTATCAAACATAGATGGAGTATGGTGTCAACCCTTCGTCAATATAAAATGTCACCGATAAGGATATATCGAGGGGCCTGATGATGAATGCGTCGACAATCGTCTCGGGAGAGGTGAGACCCAAACTTCTGTGTTCGAAGGTAGATGAGAAGGTCGCCATACCAGGGGTCATCCGAGGGGATGTAGAAGAGGTGTTTGTTGGAAAAGTCCGTATTGACGTGTGAACTAGCAGCATCTGAGGTAAATTCTGTGATGAGTTCGTCGAGGACGAGTGATTTCTTTCTTTTGGGAGTTGAAAATTTTGGGTTGTATTCCTGAAGGATGACGATCCATCGGGAAAATTTGCCATTAATTTTCTGTCGACTAAGAAAGTAATGCATGGGGTTGGAATTTTCCACAACTTTGGTAGTGCGAAGAAAGATATAATGACACAGTTTTTTTACTGCGAGGACAATTGAGAGGGAGAGTTTCTCTTCATGATTATATTTAAGGAGTGTTCCTGAAAGGTTTTTTCTAATGTAGTAAATAATGTGCTTGTGGCCATCATCCCCTATTTGGATGAGAACTCCTACTACTAAGATGACTGAGGCCGATAAGTAGAGGATGTAGTCGCGATCATAGTCGGGTGGACTAATCAAAGGGGCATTGGAGAGTGCCAATTTTAAATCATCAAAAGCGGTTTGGGAATGATCATCCCATCGAAATGGGATATTATGACGCAATAAACGAAGGAAATCATGCATGCGAGTGGCGTAATCTGGGACAAGCGTCGCAAAAAGTTGGCTTTGCATTGTAGGCTCTAGAGTTGGCGTAAATTTCGAGGTGGTGGAATTTATGTGATAGCTTGGACTTTGAGGGGGTCCACATTTATGCCATGTTGGGAAATGATGAACCCAAGGAGGCGTCCGATGGTGATGCAAAATACACACTTGAGGGGATTCAAGCGGATATTGTACTAATGACACCTTTGAAAGAAAACTCACAAGTCATCTAGATGTTGAGTTCATTTCTTGGATCGAGCAGTGTGGTCGTCCAAGTAGGTGAGGATGATGCGAGCGAGATCATGGAAAACATAAGTCATGGCCCATTGGAATGTCACACCTGCGTTCTTGAGTCCAAAAGGCATGACACAATAAGAAAAAGTACCCCATGGGGTAGTGAATGCGGTCTTATATCAATCTGTTGGATGGATTTGGATTTGATTGTAGTCAGAGAAACCATCCATGAAGGACAGAGCCTCGTGGCCTACATAGGAATAAATAATTTGGTCGATGAAAGGGGTAGAGAAGTTGTCTTTGGGACAAGGATGGTTGAGATCGCGAAATTTGATGTAGACGCGAATAGTTCCCTATTTTTTGTTAACAAGGATAGGGTTGGAAACCCATGATGTGTATGCGATGGGGTATATGAACCTTGTAGCGTGTATTTTTTCAATTTTGGCTTTGATAAACGCTTCTTTGGATGGGTGTAGTGGGTGTTGCTTTTGACGTATAGGGTTGACATCTGGCCATGTGTCGATGCAATGTTCAACGATAGAAGGATCGAGGCCGGACATCTCTATATATGACCAGGCAAAAATATCTCGGTATTCCTGAAAGAGAGATTTGTAAGCTGTGAGTTCCTCAGGGGAGCATGCAGTGCCAATGGTGATTTCCTCTATGATTCCTGGTTTGATGGAAATGTCAATTTTGATAGTGGGGGGAATTTTGGCCATGTTTCCTTCTTCAAAATCATCTGGGATAGGGATAGGGTTTTTGAACTAGTCTATATGCCTGGATGGAATAAAATACTTGGTTTCAATTACACATATGGAGCCTTGGCTAAGAGGGTCAAAGGATTCCCGTGAGAGAAAAAGCACTCTGTGATGGAGGGCATTCCATGGGAAATTGGGGGTAGTTAGTTCCTCGAGGATATCTTCATCGTAGTGGAAAATGCGAGAATATAGGGGATCCGGGGAATGAATATTGGTGACTGTCACTGCGAGATTATCTTTAGTTGGTGAAGATGTAGAGGGGGTATCACAACTATGGTGTGATGGCATGCTTGACATAAACCAAATGTTTAGACAATGTGGGTTGTAAACTGTGGTTGAGGGTAAAATTTCCTAAGGGAAATGAACCGGATAATTAGGAGGATTTGGGGGAAAATCCTCATACAATTGATCCATGAACCATGGAGGGGTAGGAAGTGAATTAGGTTCAAGGGATGTTGTAACACCCCTGTTTCCCCCAGCTTGTAATTAATCATAAAATAGGATTTACCATGCTAAGGAATGTGGGCAGTGTAAATGTATTATTGTTTGAGTTGCCAATAACTGACTGTGGGGGTGAATCCTTGAAAGTAATGGACATGATATCACTAGAGGAAAGAATGTGAAAACTATAAGGGAGGGTCATTATATCAAATAACCCCAAATTCCCTTGATGAGGATAATAAACCTCCTTTGGATCCTAAGGAGAGAAATCAGTTAATGATGAAAGGACTAGTGGTTGAATTATCAACCAATCCCATGAATGGAAGCATGGCCAAAACTGCAGAATGTCAACTTGAAGTACCACTAGGTATGATAGGCCAAGCTGATCAGAGTTCCCTTATGACAGAAGGAACAGGATGGGTCGAGAACCATCCTGGAAGAAATATATACAAATGGATACGGAGAATGTGCAGAGCTCTCCAGCGGATATGAAGAGAAGGTTGTGAGCTTGATGCTGAGTGAGCATCTGATAAACCTCACCAATGCCATAATAGAGAAGAAAATATATGAAAATTTGTAGAGGACAGAACCTGAGCAGAAGATTAAACAAAAAAATAATCCTTGAGAACTACGAGAGTTTCCTGGTGATATCATGGCTTGGCATGGGGGTCTCCATAGTGATAAGAATGAATGCCTCTGAGCCTATGGTCGGGTGGAAGGATGAACACCCACAATCAGTTAGTTGGATAACACCTGTAATATATAAGTAATCACATATCTTGTGTGTTTAAGTGGTACTGTGAATTAAAGTTGGATATCCTATGAATGTTGTAGGGATGGATATGTTTTCTTAATGATTCATATTGTATCCCTTTTTGCGTCTGCTTGATTGTGTAATTAGGCAAGTAGGAAATTATATGGATTGGACATGTTTAATACTCGTAAATTCTTGCACCTTGTGGTGGCTTAAGCTAGAGCCACAAACTATGAGTTCGTCGACCCCCCTAGTTGTCCTGAGGCACAGTTTCATGTATGCATGTCGACTCCCCTAGTTGTTCTGAGTCCCTTCGAGGAAGGAGTTTTCTAAAGCTCAGGAGAGATAGTGCATGTATGCACAGGCTCTCTGCGAGGCAAGTAGATACCAAGAACCACTTAAGTTCTAGAGATTAAGGAATGAGTGTAAGGGGTGTGTGGAAGAATTCTTCCAAGCATTACATTTAAGAGAAAGAGCACAAATCTCTTAATCCTTTCAGATCCAACAAAGCTCAAGAAGAATAGCGAGTTTGAAGTATCGAAATTGAAGGTTTCTTTGTTTGGATGATGAATGAACGAGAATTGTTCGAGAAGAGCCAAGGTCCATTGTGACCATGGGATACGGGAAGGAGTGTGAGATTCAACCCCTTGAGTCCTTTGGACTTTGCAATTTCGACAAATTGAGAAAGTTTGTCGTAAGGGAAGTAAAAATCCCTGAAGTCCCGAAGTCTCGAAGTTAATCTGGACCTTAGATATGAGGATGCCCAGGAACCATCCCAACCATCATATCTATGAGGTATTCAGTCCGATTCTGACCAACTCTAGGATATTTCAATTGAGGAGTGACTCAACCTCCCGAAGTCCCGAAGTACCGAAGTCCATCCTAGACGTTAGGGCCAGGAGACACGTGGAACAAAACATTTCTCTTCGGAGGTTTAGTGCTCTGGAGGAAAATGGATTGTGTGAAGTGAGAACTTGATCCAGGTGGATATCGGTGGCCACCCACCTTTTCCAAATGGCTCAAAACAATTTTCTGGCCATTTTGGCAATTTACTATTTTTCGTAGGTTTTAACTTTCGGGGCCATTTTGAGGGTCCAAATGAAGGTTTTTCAAGATAGAGGTTCTCAATGATATCCAAAAGAATGATTGCGACCCAAAATTAATCTCCTCAGAAATAACTTTCCAACGAGCTATCACACGCCTAAAACGGAGATCGTATGCAAAAGTTACGACCCCGGGAAGTTGATGCACCAACTTACCCAAACGGGGCCCACATGAATTTTGACGCTTCATCTCCTAGGGTTAGGTTTTTGGATGTCTAGGACTTTTGGCATTCCCGCTTATTGTAAAAGGGCCTTCAGAGCCTCATTGTAATTATCTTCTTGCGAATTCAAGTAGCCGTCACATCTCTTCTCAGAGATAAGATGCCACCATTCTAGCGAGTCTTTCACTCTGTATTTTTACAGTCTCTGTACATTTCTCTGAATAATAGAAATCATGTATTACTGTATATCTGTGTTTATGGTTGCATCTCTGATACATTTCTATTATATTATTGAATATTTTCAATATCTCTGTACATCTCTTTATTATATCTCCGCTCTCATTTCATGCCGAAAATAATCCGGATCAGTGGTATCAGAGCAGGCTACTCCTGATCGTTTTTTAGTGCATGTCCCCGACGAGGTATGAGTATATAAAGTTGGGTCTCGAGCTTGTCTCTCTCGAGGACAATCTCTCTCACACACCCAAGAAACCCTCAATGGAGGAAGAAAAGAAAAACGATGGAGCAAACGATCTTATCAGTCTGTTGCTTGAGCAAGATCTCACGCGACAGAGGGAGGAAATGATGGAGAATTTTTCTCACATCCTTCAACGCCTGCCGATAGAATTAGGCACATCTTCATCAAGAGGCCACTTTGGAGGCACCTCACCTTTCAAGGTACAGTTTAATTTTGATATTCCCATATTTGAAGGTCAAATAGATGCAGATGCCCTAGATAAATGGTTAAATCTGCTAGAAGGTTATTTCTCTGTTCATAATTTTTCAGACAAGGAAAAGATCACCTTCGCACTCCTTAAGGCTCTCCCCCATGTTAAACATTGGTGGGAAACTTACTGGGAGCAGATTTCCACAGAGGATTCTGGAATATATGGGGCCGAGCCCACTTGGGAATTTTTTGTGAATGCGGTAAAGGAACAATACTACCCTGTTGGAAACTATGAGGACCAGTACATGAGATGGACCACACTATGATAAGAGAAGGGCCAATCAATTCTGGAGTTCACCAATAGCTTCCATACCTTGCGCACCAAGCTGGGTATCAAAGACTCTGAACGACATTTGGTTCTGAAATACCGTGGGGCTCTACACAGATACATCCAAATTGAAATGTATTTTCTGGACATCTCATCACTCGGTGCTGCCTATCGATATGCTGTTAAAATCAAGCAGAAATTTAAGCACTAGAAAAAAAGGGAGTTTGGGTCTGCAAATCCACAACCAAAGTATGACAAAGACAACCCTAACAAACAGTCTCCTGAAAACCAGTCCAAGCCACAGTAAAAGAAGGGTCATGGGAAGATAAAGAAGGACACCGGAAAATGGTGCGATTTCCACAAAATCCCCTGGCACAACATCGATGAATGTCACTCAAAACAGTCATTGGTGGCCGAGATCAAAGATAAGGAGCCGAACCCTGATTCAGAATCTGATTCTGAAAATACTGGTAAAAGACAGATCATCGACGTATACCCCACTGCTATTGTCGCGACCACAACAATTCAACCAGAAGAACCAACAGATCCAGAAGAGGGGGAGTGCCTTTTTCATTCACAAATGTGGGTGAAGGGGACCCCGCTGCATTTTATTGTTGATAGCGGAAGCCGGAAGAACCTCATCTCAATAGAGGTCGTCAAATAGTTGGGATTATCGACAACAGCACACCCGCAACCATACATCATTGGGTGGCTTCGCCAAGGACGAGATCTTCGTGTCAGCCAGCAGTTTCGATTGTCATATGGCATCCAACCCTTCAAGGATGAGGTATTATGTGATGTTGCCCCACTGGATGTCTGTGATGTTCTCTTGGGCCAGCCATATATGTGGAAATTCCATGCTATCTATGAGTCTTGACCCCGTAGTGTCATTATTACTCTTGGGGGTCATCTCTACATGATACCAGAGGTAGTTCCAACTACTGCCCCACCTAAACAGTGCCACAAGGTAGTATCTCATACTACAAAATTCATCTTCTCCACAATTTGTTCAAAAGGTGAACATAAGGACACATCAACCACTACAACCTTGCCCCAAGCACCTTCTATCCAATAGAAGAAGGTCGACAAGGCTGCGGAAAAGTGAAAAGATTTCTTCTGCACATCGTCCTCTCATGTATCTCGACTTGTTGAACAGCCTCAACCTCAACAGGTTCGTGACAGATTCCCAACAACTGAGCAACGCGACGTCTCCAGCAAGACAAGCAGCTCACCAAGATGCAGATTCAACAAACGCTTTTCCCTCTCCCCCGGGAACTCAACGCAATGGATACCATTGATTCCTAAGGAGGGAGGATTGATCCAGGTGGATATCGGTGGCCACCCACCTTTTCCAAATGGCTCAAAATAGTTTTCTGGCCATTTTGGCAATTTACTATTTTTAGCAGGTTTTAACTTTCGGGGCCATTTTGAGGGTCCAAATGAAGGTTTTTCGAGATCAAGGTTCTCAATGATATCCGAATTCATGATTGAGTCCCCAAAATGAATCTCCTCGACAATACCTTTCCAATGAGCTATCACACTCCTAAAACGGAGATCGTATGCAAAAGTTACGACCCCGAGAAGTTGATGCACCAACTTACCCAAACGGGGCCCACATGACTTTTGACGCTTCATCTCCTAGGGTTAGGTTTTTGTATGTCTAGGACTTTTGGAATTCCCACTTATTGTAAAAGGGCCTTCAGAGCCTCATTGTAATGATCTTCTTGCGAATGCGAGTAGCCGTCACATCTCTTCTCAGAGATAAGCTGCCACCATTCTAGCGAGTCTTTCACTCTGTATTTTTACAGTCTCTATACATTTCTCTGAATAATAGAAATCGTGTATTACTGTATATCTGTGTTTATGGTTGCATATCTGATACATTTCTGTTATATTATTGAATATTTGCAATATCTCTGTACAATTATTTATTATATCTCCGCTCTCATTTCGTGCCGAAAATAATTCGGATCAGAACTCCTGAAGGCCGAAGTGCCAAAGTTAATCTTGACCATTGGTAGTAGGGGATGTGTGTCTGGAGATATGACACTCCCGGAGGATTACACTCTGGAGGTTTGCGTTGGTGAGCACGTTGAGATTATCGAAGCACGAAGCCCCAAAGTGATATGTAGCCATCGATTCATGGGAGACACGCATTGATAGATCATGAACTCCAGGTGAAAGCATTTTGGGAGAAGGTGAGTGTGGAAAAGTAGAAAATATCGAACGCCAAAATCCCAAAGTAAACCATGATCGTCAATCGCTAGAATTGTGCGTGGCGATAGACCGTGAAATCTGGGTGGAAGCACTCTGGGAGAACATGAAGAAGAAGAGTTTGAAATCACCTAAGCCTAAACAATTGAAGAAATCAGGAATTGTCAATCTGCAGGAGGACATATGTCATCAGATCGTGAAATCCGGGTAAAACCATTCAGGGAGAAACAATGTGTGAGGAATCCTCTTACTTCGAGGGGAAGTGAAGTTTGATATTTGATATCTCGGAAGTCTAGAGACCCGAAGGAGATCTTGATCATTGATCGAGAAGGGATCCAAAAGACCGTTGATGTGGTTGAAAGGGCCAAAGTCCTGAAGCGGAAGAAAAACCGTTGGATTGGGAGGTTGGGTGGCAGATGATCTGCCATTTTGGAGAAATCACTCCGGAATAAACGAGAGTTTGAGAATTGAAACTCCCGAAGTCTGATCTCATAGAGAAGATCATAGCTACACATCTAAAAGGACAGGTGTCAACATATCTTCCATTTCAAAATATTGTCATACGGAGAAAAGTAAATATTTGAGAGTGAAAACACCGAAACACGAATCCTGAAACAAATCATGTCCATTGATTTGAAAGGGTCAGATCTAATCCGTAGGTTTGAAAAGGAAAGATTTGAGCCGTCAGTTTAGAAGTGTTTTCAAGATCATGAGATCAATGGTCACATCATATTGTGGGGATAGAAGGTGTTCGAACTTTAAAAAGGTAAGGGCGGGCCGCAATCAAGACCACAATATTGAAAAAAGGACACGTGGTGGATCATGGTGAATTGCAGGGAGAAAAGAAGTTTGGTTCCAAACCACTCTTGGTCACACCTGCAATCGTGTAATTGGCATTCGGTCGTAACCCATGGTCATATGCAATGGTCGACAAGAGAAAAGGGGCTAATGCCAACGCCGAGACTTCGTTGAAGCACAAAGGAGAAGTTCATGGGTATCATAAGACCTGCACCGGAGGTCGAAAGGGCCAGTGTTTGATTAAGAGGTGAGACTATCAAGGTCTCAAAGTCTCATTTGACTTAGAGAATCAAAAAATCTTGACCGGAGGGTCGGGCTGAGTCCCGGACTTTCCAAATTATAAATCCTGGATGGAGAATTTGTCCATTAAGAAAATATTTTTTTTTACGCTCCACCGTGGGTGTGTTACAAATTGGTATCAGAGCATGGTTACAACACTTGGCCTACTTGGGATCATGTACGAGTCACGTAAGGATATATTGTTATCTACATTTACTCCTTGAGGAGAAGGATTGCAGATTGAACCTGTGAATTTGGGAATTCTTGTTGAATCTCAACAAAAGAATTTCTTTAGGCCTTGTCAAAGTGATAACTACTCTTACCAGAGTAGGGATATGCTAATTAACATTTATAATAAGACTTTAATGTGGATAGCTAAAGGTGGTAGGGTTCTGTCACGAGCAATTGAAGCTCGAAGGACGGATGACCTGGTGTTCATAACACTGATTCTAAGCATGAACAATTGGAACTTTAGGCACTGATGATGGTGAATTATATAATGGTTAATACCTTTGTGGGATTAAAGGAATATGATAGGATTAGGTAGGATCCCTGGAAGTTATAGTTACTTCTTTATATTAAAATCGGAGTATATAACTCCTCATGACCAGAGAAAAGTGAGATGGGTAAAACCCTATGGACGTCGAGGCAAGAAGGTTTTCTTGCTAGACGTTGTCGCATAAGAAGGAAAGTTACCTTGGTTGGTTATTGCATTGAGATTAGGCAACATCAATATCAGATATGACTGTGAGATTAGTCCTGTAAGTGACTGCAATCTCAAACTAAAGGACACTAATGATGAAATTAAACTATCAAGCGAATGCATGAGGTAAAAAGGTGAAAGAGATGCACATACTTATACATGAATGTGTATACATGATCATAAGGATGATTGGAAGATCCTTGGTAAAAGGATATAGAAGCCTGATATGTCCATGTGTGTGAATGACATGGAAAAGGTGCAAGCAATAAGCTAGCATGATGAATACTTATCCATGTTTAATTATGCCCAAGTGCATGGGTTTAATGCATTGTGGAGCTTCCTAATATGAAACCTGAAATTAATACTAGTTATGTATGAATGATATTAAACGTGCAAGTGATGCACATGTATGATGTAAGAGTATAGTTATAGGTACAATATGGTTTCCCTGATGAGTGAAATATAAAGCAATAATTTATCTTGCCCAGAATAAATGAATACTATGGATGCATGGCTGACTCCATTCCGAAGAGTCATGAAAGTTCTATCCCAAATAATAGATTGAGGGGGAATGTATTCCCTTTCCTTGGGAAATCCTAATATAATTAGCTAAAAAGGGTAAATGAGAAAAGACGCTTTGTTGTCATAATAAGAGGCAAGTGATTATGCCTTTGAGGATCACAGGAGAAGGATTGTGAACAATCATGAGTCGACTGATCTTAAAGGTAAAGATGTAGGTGGGCTGTGAAACATACCTATGACCGCTACAGACAGGTTTATGATTATGAATATAGTTAAGTACATCATGGATGTAAGTTAACAAAACCAAAGTATGTATGGATACATAATTTGGGTACATGACAAAGGTGCATGTTTATATTCCTTATGGAATATTGGGTAAACCGCTAAAGCTAACTCAAGGCTGAGTCCATCATAGATAGTGATGGACATGCAATAAGGAAGTTGCATGCTGAGGGATTTTCCTGAGGAAGAATTGTGTGAAAACTCTGTCAGGAGGACATAGTCACAACCTTAGTAACTGTTGAGAAACTAAGCAGTGGTCTAAAATATTATATATATATGTATATATATATATATACCAGGATCCTAGATTACATTTTGAAAAACATCATGTAAAGAATAGAAGACTAATAAATGAATATTGACCATTCTGATAACTGAATGGTAATGTGTAGGATGCACAGGTTCATGATCCATTATGAACAAAAAAAGGGGGGGGGGGTTGATATTAAAGCATGTTGTTGTATTCAAAAAAGGTTAGGGTGAGGCCTAACCAAGGCTGCTCAAGGAAAAGAGAAGGAAGATCCCAACATGGAGTAAATTGCAAAAGTAGAAAAAAGACAGTGAGGCCTTAGAAATAATTCAGCTGGGCTGAAAAGTCCTAGGTGATGTAGAAAGAATTTGAAGAAGGGGAGAACCCTAACTCCTTTCTTGGTATGTGTTATGTTTCCATTGGAATAAGAAAGTGGATTTACTAATGAAAGTAAATGTTTTGACAACAGAGTGATGAGGATTGTATTACTGCAGAAAACCGTTGAGAACTGTCAGTATGACACTCATAAAAACATTAAGGATAATGTGATGAAGTGCATAAAGATATGTTACGACATGTCTGAAAATGTTTTATTAATTTAAATGCTATGGTACTTGCATTTTTAATTTACATGACGACTAATGTGTTTATGATGTATGTTATGTGTAGAAAGAAATAGATTGGAACTGTTGAGAAAGATAGTTGCCAATAATGAACAACCTCAATCAGAGGATGAATATGAGAAGGTTCTTGTTGAAAGATTGTTGAAGGGAATTTAAAAGTCCCCATGGAGCACCACTGATGGGATAATATCAGAGGGGGTGTTAACAGCCAAAACTAATATAAAAATGTTCATGCCTACGTGGCACAAGGTATGAAGGGATTGGGTAAGAATCCCTTCTGAAATGTTTTACGGTCTTAATGTTATGTATGGAACATTGAAAGGAAGTTGTATGCCTTGGATTCAAAGTAGGGTATGATTCAAGAAGGATAACCTGAATGATGGAGGTGTGAACCTCTGGTAGTAAAGATTGATTGTAATCCTCAGAAGAATTCATGAACTGATATGTCATGAATACATGGACCAATCAAGCAATGATTAGAAAAAAAAGTGCTCATAGATGGTGTTGGCCCTTGGGTATGGAAGTAAGTGAATATTAAGGCATAAAAGATGGAATACGAACTGCGTGGAAGACACAGTGACTGATACTGGGTTGAAGTGAGAAGAAGACAAGAAAAGACGGTGAAAAGTAAGAGAAAGAAAGCCGTTGGACGAGGAGATCGAGGATGACAAATCATCAAGGAAGATGGATCATGGACAACTCAACAAGAAAAAAAAGCCATCGTTGGATGCTTTGGAGCACCGCACGAGAAGGAAGGAAAGACAAGCTAGCGAAGCCCTGAAAACGTGAGTCAAGTTGACCTAAGGTTTTAGACACCTAGGGTTTTGGTATCTAGGGTTTTGACACTTAGGTTTCAACCTAAGGATGTCCGAGAGATATTGTAATGTATAAATAAAGGTCTAAAGGACCTGGGATGGGTTGGTGCTAAGTTGGTTGAGATTTCATTGTTATTGTGAGATTGAGTGATTACTACTATGTGAGAGACAAGTGCTGGTGTGAGGGCCTTCTGTATTGTAAGATATTCATCTGGGTGCGAAGATCAACCTTGCAGCTGTGTGCACAGGGAGGGGAGAGAGAGAAAGAGAGAGAGAAGATCTGCTGGCTAAGAGTGCATATAAGAGTTGTATGCTTCCATCTTAATATATTATAAAGCATAGTTCTGTGGACGTAGCCCTAGGGATAGGGTGAACCACGTACATCTTTGTGTTGTGTGTGATTAATGTTGTGTTCTCTTGTTTATGGATATACTGTTATTGAATTATTGTGTTATATATGACAGATAGTTGTGCGAAGTATATCTAAGATGGAAATTGATATCTAGATGATGTGTTGTTCTTGTATTGGATCCACTTTGTATTCCCTTGGTTGTAGACATCTGTGTCCTGGAACCCCCCATAGCTACTCTAGGTGAGACTACATCTGCCTTGCAGGTGTTGCCGAAAGGGCTAGTAGTTAGGGCTTGTTGGTGCACTCTTGGAGCTGAACTCTGGGTCTGTCCCTATGCCAACAAATGGTTTTGTTGCCGGGACATGACTATTCTTGAGGGAATGTCAAAGTGGTTTCCATCGAAGATAGAGATTCAGAAGTGGATAGAGGATCAAGAAAAGGACTTTGTTGAAGACCAGAACAAGAACCCTAATCTTAGTACAAATGATTGGTTGGGAAGATATATATTTACTGATATACACGAGATTTTCTTTGGAGGAATCCATAAGGAGTTATACGAGTGGCTAGCTAGGTTAGCAGACACACAATTTGAGATCATATCTAGAACCCCTATGGTTTGGACGCTGATGCAGATCAAGAAGGTCAATAGAGTTGATAACGTTGTGTCAAGATCAGTAGATCACTGGTTCGATAGTACCATTGGAGGGCATATCACCAAATTTGTTGTTGACAAAGTAGAGTCATATAACCAAGCTGAGAGGTATTTCTTTGAGGGACCCAGAGGAAAATTTCTACACTTTTTGAAGTTGAAGATCAAGATTCTATTTCATGAGAAGAACATCTTGAAGATACAGTAGTTGGTCGGATTGGAAAAGGCTAATTTTCAAGAACTAGGATAGCGACAACAACACAAAGGCTGGACATACGCGCAGTGGGAGAGCGTTCAGATAAGTCCCTCTTGTGAACCACTTTAAGCAGACCTACGAGGACGAGGGTTTCTACAGTGGAGATGAGGCAGATCTGACAGATGAAGAGAATTCAAAATCCGTTGGGGCAGAGGAATGGAAAGATGAAGAACCTCGTCGGGAAGAGCCACAAACTTCAGGAACCACATCGACTATTGAACTAAGTACTATTATTCCTCTTGTTGTTTCAACAACATTAAGCAATCAGAGTAATCAGAGTCACCAGAGCACTCTGAGCATTGTCACTAGTCGTCCACCACATACTCAGTCAGGAAACCTAGGAAGACCTATGGCAGATGAGATGAGGTTACCCACCTTTAGAGGATATGGATCTTAAGATCCCGATCAACACTGGTTTTTATGTGAAGTTGTATGGAGTATTAATAATATCACCAACGAAGATGTTAAATGAGCTCATCTTAGTACTACCCTAAGAGATCGCGCACTGAGATGGTACTTGAAATTTGTCTAAGGAACTGCACTGAAACTGCTGAATGTCATTTAGACTGTGCTAATTGTTGAATTCAAGAAACCTAAGTTAGAGTCGCAGTGCATTACAGAGATAAAATAAATCAAGCAAAGAATAACTGAACCTGTGTGGGAGTTTGATCAGAGATTTAAGACCTTGACAGGCCATTTGAGTTTTCGGATCCCAGATGAGTAGAACAAGGAATGGTTCATTGCTGCCCTCTTACCACACATCAGATTTCCTCTGATGAAACAGAAGATTGCTTCACAGGATGAGGCACTGGAGATTGCCATGAAGTTAGAATCAACCCCTATGGGAGAATCCGTCTCAGGTATGAGTCAATTCTTGAGTCAACTGACTAGCTTATCTCTACAGGTTGAAGATATGAAGAAAGACAAGGGAAAATATAAAAGAGAAGACATTTGGTGTATCAGATGCAAATCAGAAGGCCATGACAAGGAACATTGTCCTTTATTTCATGAATACATGGCCTCTAGAGCTCCGATTTTAGGTAGCTAGAGAGGTATTAGTGGGGGCCCAAAGGGCCCATAGTGATAATAGTGGAGGCCATTCAATGTAAGGTGGACTAGGTCCATTATATTATTAAATAAGGTCCACTATGGTAGTTATATAGTAAATGGGTATTTAGATATAATAAATGGGTAGTTAGATATAATAAATGTAAGAGGACTTCTTAGAAGGTTCTACTTCTAGAAGATTCCTCCTCTAGAATGTTCTTAGGTGATGGTAGCACTATATAAGGAGGTTCAAACAATGTAATGGGATATGAAGAGAATTATTGTATTTGAAGATAAAGCTCATTAGGAGGAATCCCCCTCGAAGAGGCAAGTGAACAGGAGAGGATCCCTTCCATAATAGGATCCATTGTGTGGTGTTTCCCTAACGCAAGGGTTTGATATAATAAAATGTGGTTTCTTCTATCTTTCTTTGTGGATATATTGTGTATTCAATATTCGTGGTGATTATTTGTATATCTATTTAGGTTCTTAACATCTGATCCCTTTGAAGTAAGTTACCCTACCCTAGTGCGAGGTATGTAGAAATCAACATCGCCCTGGTGAATGTTACTATCTACAAAAATATGTTCAGACACCCACAAATCTGTATTGCATGTTCTGTAAGTTGGTAGGAAACAATGATAGGGATTGTAGGGCTTATGAACTCAAGCATGAAAGGTTGATGGATATATACAAAATTCAAGGTGAAGTACAACAAGAAGGAAGCATTGCACAATATAATTCCCTAGGAAAAGGAAAATTCAACCCTCTCGGTGGATTCAGAGGAAGAGGAAGAGGAGGAGGTATGGGTCGAGGTCTAGGATAGATCATCCATTACAACTGCATGCAGCCAAGACACTTAGAAAGGGACTGCCAAAAATCTTGTACCACTTGCAACTACTGCAACTCATTCGAACATGTTATTGAAGATTGTCCTATGCTTCTAGCCAAACTTAAGGAGAGACGAGGACCTCAGTAGAACTCACAAGTGCAACTCATATACACTGAACCTCATGGAGAGGAACCTAGAGTCACTTTTATCACTAGAGGGGGCATTGTTACAGGAGAAGACAAAGTGACCCAAGGAAATACTACAGAAGAATCGGGATTCAGAAAAGCTGTAGAGAAGACACAAGTTTTTGATGCAAAGAAAGAAAAAAAAATATTTGAGGAGGCAAGAAAAAATTTGGGAGAGACAAAGGTTCTTCATCGAAGACACAACCAGAAGTAAGAGAATGTTGAATGTGTCTGGAATTCGACCAGTCTGCTCTAACAGGAGACGGAAAAGAGGTAAGAAAGCTCATGGAATTCTTATATACTTGTATTAATTTTTTTCAAGATGAAAGCGCTGTACAAGAGATACAAAATTTAATCAGACAGTACAAGTTAGGAAAGATAGATCCCTTGCTAAATAAAGAAGTACACCAAGTCTGTAAAAAGAGAAGGAAAAATAAGGAACTACACCTGAATGCTCAAATTGGAGAGTATGATATATACTATGTACTCCTCGACTTAGGGTCGGAGGTCAATGTCATGACGAAGCAGACCTGGGCACTGATGGGAAAACCTAAGTTGATCTACTCTCCTATCAGGCTTAGGATGGCTAATCAGCAATATGTAAGCCCCTTTGGAATATTGGAACATGTCCCTCTAGACATCGACAAAGTAAGGACGTTTGCAGGCTTTGAGGTGATTGAGATAGTTGATGATAGTTGTCCTTACCCTGCGTTGTTAGGAATTGATTGGGATTTCAATAATTCCACTGTGGTTGATTTAAAGAAAAGAAGAATGAAATTTGAAGGAGATGGCCTTAGGGTCATTGCACCTTTGGATACCGACGAAGGTTAGAGATACACATAACCCATTAGGGAAGAATACCACACATATGAACTAGAAAACATATACAAATTAACAACCAGACAACATGATTACATTAACCCTACGATGGATGGGAACCTAAGCTGGAAAAGTGACAACACATGTTCATCAGTTTCAAAAGAATCACTGGAGAACTGGCAGAAAAAAATGTACGAAGTATCTACAAGATGATGTGCTAGATTAACCAGAGAAGTTCGCTGGATCGACACAACAATAAGTAAATTTCCCACCTTTGATGGTCTAAATGATTTATAAGCTTTCTTGTTGGAATTTCAATAAATTGTACCAATACAAAAAATATTGTTGGAAATGGATGAGGCCTTGAAAGAAACCCCAACAAGATGTTGGGGGACACACAACAACAACATTACAAAATGGGTACAATGTCGCACTTTGATGAAAACACGATTTTCAAAGCAAGTAGAAGGCTGTGAAGTTAGGTGCACAGGTCGAAGCTGTCCAAAGGACCATGTGAGAAGTTGTGAGGAAGCATGGAGCAACATTCCTCAAGAGAAGTGGGTGCACAAATTCATCAACACTCTGGACACAACCCCTATTAACTAGTATATTCAAGAAGAACTGCGCCTAATCACTACAGATTGGGAAGGTATGACTTAGAAATTCGTAACTACCTTTTTATTTGAAAGACAATATCCTATAGTGGATCAAGCGTTACAGATCGTAAGATAGAAATTATTTGAGGAGGAACCTAGCCTCCCTTTGGAACAAGAAGAGGACGAATGGACTGCACCTCGCTAGAAAGTGCAAGGCTGTTACAATATCAATTCTGACGAAGATGATGATCCTAGGAAGGTGAACATCATCAAAACATAAGGAGATTGAGACATAGAAGGACCAAGAATTGAGCTACCTTTCATTGGACAACCAATTAAAATAAAAAAAAGTCAATATTGGAACAAAGAAAACACCAAAGATTGCAAATGTTGAAGATTATTGGGATGCTGCCACTATTGACAAGATCACAAAGTTAGTGCTTGAATATCAGGACTTGTTTCCAACCAAGTTCACTGACATGAAGGGAATTAAAGGGCCCATGGGAGATATGAGGATCCATTTGAAACCAGATGAAAGACCAGTTAAATAGAGACCCTACAGATTGAACCCTAAATATAAGGAGAAAGTGAAGATTGAACTTGACAGAATGTTGGAAGCAGGAATCATAGAACCTGTTGAAGAGTCAGAGTGGATTAGCCCAATGGTGGTACAAGAAAAGAAGACATGAGAGATCATGATCTGTGTAGATCTCGGAAAGCTGACGATGCATGTTTTCATGACCCATTCCCTACGCCATTCACTGACAAAGTGTTAGATAATGTAGGAGGACATAAGGTATATTCTTTTACAGATGGATTTTCAGGATACCATCAGATCCGAATTGCCAAGGAAGATTGCCATAAGACCACATTTGCAACAGAATGGGGATCCTACCAGTATACAATGATGTCATTTGGATTGAAGAATGCCCCAGCCATATTTTCTAGGGTGGTGGTCGAAGCGTTCAAGGAGTTTTTACATAAATTCCTGGAAGCATATTTTGATGATTGGACTATTTTTAGCTTATTACAAAATCATATTGAATGTTTAAGATTAATGTTGGATAAGTGTAGGAAGTGTCAGATTGCCTTGAACCTGAAGAAGTGCATCTTATTTTCACCATTTGGAGTGTTGTTAGGTCATATTGTGTGTAAGTAGGGACTGCTGGTAGACCCATCTAAGATTTCCATTGTAGTTGATCTGCCCCTCCTACTTTAGTAAGACAGTTGCACACTACGCTGAGACACACTGGATATTACAAGAAGTTCATTAAAGGATATGCACATATCAAAACACCCATGGAGAATATTTTGAAGAAAGACTGTCAGTTAAATTGGATGGAAGAATGCGAACAAATCTTCGACACATTGAATTAAAAAAGGGTTACTACGCCTATTCTGGTTTTCCCAGATTGGAGAAAGGAATTTCATGTGCATGTCAATGCATATTCTATTGCACTACGAGTTGTGTTAGCACAACTGGGAACTAGATACATTGACCACTCGTTAGCCTTTCCTAGCAGGAAGCTATCCATAGCTGAAATTAACTACACCACCATTAAGAGAGAAGGGTTAGCCATGGTGTATGCACTGTAGAAGTTTCACCACTACTTGTTGGGAGGACACTTTAAAATGTTTACTAATCACTCCACATTGAAATACCTAGTCAACAAGACAGTGTTGGGGGGGAGAATATGCATATGGATTTTTCTATTTTAGGAATATGATTTTGAGATTGTGGTTAAGCCAGGAAGAATGAAAAAAGGTCTCGACCACTTGTTGAGGTTGGAACATGGAGAAGAGCCTACTAGTTTGGAGGATACATTGCCAGATGCACAGTTTCTGGACATTAGAAATATTGATGATCACTTCACAGAGATAGTCTGGTTCCTGTCAACAGGAATGGCACTGAGTGAATATACAATTAGCTAGAAGAAACAACTCGTAGTGCGTGCTGCAAAATTTTCACTTATATCTAGACAACTATACAAGATGGGGCCTCATGAGATATTGAGGAGGTGTGTTATGGAGACATAGCGACTTTTGATCCTCGCATAAGCTCATGAAGGCATCACAGGAGGACACTACGCAGGCAAAGCAACAACACACAAGGTTGTTAGAGATGGCCTTTGGTGGCCTACCTTACACAAAGATGCTAAGAACTATTACAGAGCTTGTGATGTATGCCAAAGAGTTGGAAAAATATCCAGAAGAGATGGAATTCCTTTAGTACCACAACTGACCCTACAAGCATTTGATAATTGGGCCATTGATTTCATGGGACCTATAAACCCACCAGGGAAGCGCACAGGAGCAAGGCACATAGTCACTGCAAAAGAGTACTTGACCAGATGGGCCGAAGCACGAGCAGTTAAAAATTGTAGTGCAACTACAACTGTGTGCTTCATATTTGATGACATCATAACCAAGTTTGGATGCCGAAGATCCTTATGAGTGATCAAGGCACACATTTCATCAATAAGACCGTTGAAGTCTTGACTGAGGAATTTTCAGTCTATCATCAGAAGAGAACACCCTACCATCCACAAGAAAATGGGACAGTTGAAGCATTCAACAAGATTTTGGAGACAATGCCGAAGAAGATTTATAGTGTGAACAAGGATGACTGGGATTTAAGCGTACCAGTAGTACTATGGGCCTACAAAACCACTTGCAAGAAGCTTACCGTGAAAACTCCCTTTAAGTTGGTTTATGGTCTCGAAGCAGTTGTCCCGATGGAATATTTGGTTCCAAGCTTAAGAATCGTCGCCTTTACAAATATGGATGACACTAGCGCTGTTCAAGAGAGGCTCGCGTAGTTGGTAGAACTAGAAGAAGAAAATTTTATTGCAGGATTCCATCAGCAGGTCCAGAAGGAAAGAGAAAATGCCTACCATGAAAGACACATCTTTAAGAAGACATTTAAGCAAGGCGATTTGGTACTTATATACGACAACAAATTCATGAAGCATCCAGGAAATTTCAGAATGCATTGGCTTGGACCATATGAGGTTGCCTATGTTATAGAAGGATGAGCTACACAATTGAAGATTTTTAATGGAGAATGGAAGGAAGGTTTGGTGAATGGAAGATGGTTGAAATTGTATTATGACAACCCATTTTCTCACAACTCTCATTAATAGGATATGGAAAAGGTTCCAGGTACCAGGTGCAGTTGAAACTGGGTACCAGACACAGAAAATACAGTGTGCACAAGGAAGGGAGGGATAGAGAAGAAAGCACAGGCTGCTCCGCGTAGCCTGAAGATGAATCAAATTAGAAGGATCAGATCTGAAGTGCCTCGGGATGAGTAACAGGTGAGTGTTGGGGGCCTATTAGCCCTTGGGTATGGAAGTAAGTGAAGATTAAGGCAGAAAAGACAAAATGCGAATTGCAAGGAAGACATAATGACTGATACTGGGTTGAAGTGAGCAGAAGAGAAGAAAATAAGGTGTGAAGTAAGATAAAGAAACCCGTTGGATGAGGAGATCGAGGATGACATATCAGCAAGGAATATGGATCATGGACAACTCAACAAGTAGAAAAAACCACCGTTGGATGATTTGGAGTACTACATGAGAAGGAAGGAAAGACAGGCTGGCGAAGCCTTGAAAATGCGGGTCAAGTTGACCTAGGGTTTTGGTATCTAGGGTTTTGACACTTAGGTTTCAACCTAAGGATGTCCAAGAGATATTGTAATGTATAAATAAAGGTCTAAAGGACCTGGGATGGGTTGGTGCTAAGTTGGTTGAGAGTTCATTATTATTGTGAGATTGAGTGATTACTACTGTGTGAGAGAGAAGTGCTGGTGTGAGGGCCTTCTGTATTGTAAGATATTCAGCTGGGTGCGAAGATCAACTCTGCAACTAGGTGTGCAGGGAGGGGAGAGAGAGAAAGAGAGAGAGAAGATATGTTGGCTAAGAGTGCAGATAAGAATTGTATGCTTCCATCTTAATATATTATAAAGCACAGTTCTGTGGACATAGCCCTAGGGAGAGGGTGAGACCCTTACATGTTTGTGTTGTGTGTGATTGATGTTGTGTTCTCTTGTTTATGGATATACTGTTATTTCATTATTGTGTTATATCTGACAGATATTTGTGCAAAGTAGATCTAAGATGACAATTGATATCTAGATGCTGTGTTGTTCTTGTATTGGATCCACTTTGTATTCCCTTGGTTGTAGACATATGTGTCCTGCAACCCCCCATAGCTACTTTGTGTGAGACTTCATCTGCCTTGTAGGTGTTTCCGAAAGGGCCAATAGTTAGGGCTTGTTGGTGCACTCTTAGAGCTAAACCCTGGGTTTTCCCCTGTGCCAATAGATGGCACACTACATGTAATGCATTGAGGGAACGCATGTTGCATAAGATGGCAAACAATGGATTTTTTAGTAAGAAAGGAGGACCTTCTAATGCTTTTATTACATTATGTAAGCGCTAAAGGAAAACTAATCTGGGTGGCCATGAGTGTTCGCACCCTGGTTATTAATGGAGGAAGAATGCTTAAAGGCATTCATGTGAAACTTTTGAGTTTCATGTGTACTGATTTGGGAATCGTGATCATCCTGTAGCTAGAAGCATAGTCTTGCTGTAACAATGAATGAGAATGAATAAACCATATGGTGAAAATATTGGATAATATTCAATGCTCCATGATAAAGTATTTGTCGTAAAGTGTGCGAAACTTAAAATCAATGCAAAGGTGCATTGGATATGAATGTGGCCATGAATGTTGGAACATTCATTAAGGTCAATTAATATCTGAATTACATTCTGAAAAATTTGGTAGGATGAAACGATGCATAGGTAAGGGATGATGTATCCTTTTTCTTTGTATCATTGAATAGATGAAAATGACTTGGACTATTAGTATGCTTGATTTTGAAAAGGTAATGTGCATGAAAACTAACAATTTTTTTGGTTGAGGAATGTTGAAATTGCAGGAGGAAATGGGTCTTGGATATGGCAGTATTGTAAGCCCATAAGGAAGAACAATTTCCTACTGAGCCAAACTGCAAGGAATGGTATTTCCTTTCTGAGAAAGTGAATTTGATTTTTAGTATGCACAATTCTGAAATTGTTTGTAATGACCTTATAAAGGTGCAATAAAATGTATGCGCATGGAAACTAACAATTTGTTTGGTTGATTGAAGTTGAAAGTGCAGGAAGCAAAGGAGTCTTGAATATGGCAGCGTTGAAAGCCATAAGGAAGACTAATTTCCTGCTGAGCCAAACTGCTATGGGAAATAAAGTCCCATAATTATGAATCTGTTTCCTGTGTGAAATAAATATGGAAACAAAATGTGAAATTTGGATATCTGTGGATCACAAATTTACAAGATATTTTTGAATTTAAAGTTTATGATGATGTCTCGTGAATTTTTATATGTCTATGATACAGGTGAGAAAGAGTATAATCTGATCACATGAAATAAAGATTAAATCAGGAGAAGGAGAGTAACCTTCGTCCCTATCTATGATTGAGTCAGGAGAAGGAGAGCAACCTTTGTCCCTAACTTTAGCTGAGATGGAAGGCTGTCAAGCTGTAAAAGAATGAAAAATGGCTATTTTTGAGCCATGAGAACTTTGTGGTAATCCATGATTGCCTAGAACATATTGTGTTGAGGTAACACAAGACGGAAGGACACGTCGAAAGAGAAATTTTGAGGGACGCCTTGACTGTAAGACTCGACAGAGTCTCTGGAATTCTTCCTAGGTGAGAAAACCTTGGAAAGGAAAGATGGATCACTCGAGGGAATGTATAGCAGAGAAGGGGATTCCTGAGCCTGGGCCTGGAGGGTGAGTGACATCAAGGAAGAGGATACCTTAATAGTTCTTGTAAAATATTGATCGAGATCATTCACATGATGGGTAGTTCTTCCTGTGCGAGAAAACCTTGGCAATGCAATATGGATCACCTGGGGGACTGTATAGCATAGAAGAGGATGTTTGAGCATGGGCTTGGAGGGTGAGTGACCGCAAGGAAGATGAAAAAATTATAGTTCTCGTAAACTATTGAATTGGGATCATGCACCCAATGGGTATATCAAGGAAAAACAATGATCCTAGATAAAAAGACAACCATGTGGATACAAATCCACAAACTACGCAGATAATTATTGTGCTAAGATTATGAAATTTTCCTAGAATTTTTTTTTTATGCAATGTTTTCGCATAAGACTATGATTAACATGCTTGTTGTCCAAGAATTATTGAAAGAAGGTGACCAAGATTAAAGGTCTGAAAAAGGACCTGACCGAGGAAGAAGGATCAAGATTTTTGAAACAACTGAAGGAGAAAGGCATGACAGGTGTTTTGAGAAAGAACATCGAGGATGGTGTTCCTTTAAGGGGGAGGGAATTGTAACACCCCTGTTTCCCCCAGCTTTTAATTAATCATAAAATAGGATTTACCATGCTAAGGTATGAGGACAGTGTAAATGTATTATTGTTTGAGTTTCCAATAACTGACTGTGGAGGTGAAGCCTTGAAAGTACTGGCCATGGCCATGATATCACTAGAGGAAATAATGTGAAAACTATAAGGGAGGGTCGTTATATCAAATAACCCCAAATTCCCTTGATGATGATAATAAAACTCCTTAAGATCCAAAGGAGATAAATCAGTTAATGACGAAAGGACCAATGGTTGAATTATCAACCACTCCCATGAATGGAAGCGTGGCCAAAACTGTAGAATGTCAACCCAAAGTACCACTGGGTATGACAAGCCAAGCTGACCAGAGTTCCCTTCTGACAGAAGGAACAAGATGGGCCAAGAACCATCTTGGAAGAAAGATATACAAACGGATAAGGAGAATGCACGAATATATCTAGCGGATATGAAGAGAAGGCCTCAAGCTTGATTCTAAGTGAGCATCTAATAAACCTCACCGAGGCCATAACAAAGAAGAAAATCTCTGAAAGTTTGTAGAGAACAAAACCCCAATAGAAGCTGAAACATAAAAAGAATCCTTGAGAACTGCGAGAGTTCCCTAGTGATATCATGGCTTGGCATGGGGGTGGCCAGAGTGCTAAGAATGAATGCCTCTGAGCCGATGGTCAGGTGGAAGGAAGAACAATCACAGTCAGTTAGTTGGCTACCACCTGTAATAGATCCGTAATCACATATCTTTTGTATTTAAGTGGTACTGTGAATTAAAGCTGGATATGCTATGAATGTTGCAGGGATGGATATGTTTTCTTAATGATTCATACTGTATCCCTTTTTGCATCTGCTTGATTGTGTAAATAGGCAAGTAGGAAATTATATGGATTGGACATGTTTTATACTCATAAATTTTTGCTCCTTGTGGTGGCTTAAGCTAAAGCCACGAACTATGAGTTCGTCAACCTTGGGCACAGTTTCATGTACGCATGTCGACCCCCCTAGTCGTTCCAAGTCCCTTGGAGGAAGGAGTCTGCTAAATATTAGGATAGATAGTGCACGTATGCATAGGCTCTCTGTGAGGCAAACAGAGACCGAGAACCAATTAAGTTCTAGAGATTAAGAAATGAGTGTAAGGGGCGTGTTGAAGAATTCTTCCAAGAATTACGTTCAAGAGAAAGAGCGCAAATCTCTTAATCCTTTCAGAGACAACAAAGCTGAGGAAGAATAACGAGTTTGAAGTATCGAAAGGGAAGGTTCCTTTGTTCGAAATATGAAGGAATGAGAATTGTTCAGGAATATCCAAGGTCCATTGTGACTGTTGGATACGGGAAGGAGTGCAGGAGTCAGCCCCTTGAGTCCTTCGGACTTCACAAGTTTGATGAATTGAGAAATTTCATTGTAAGGGAAGTAAAAATCCCCGAAGTCTCGAAGTCCCGAAGTTAATCTGGACCTTATATTTGAGGATGCATGAGAACCATCCTGAACGTTAGATCTATGAGGTAATCAATCCGACGTTGACCAACTCTGGGAGATTTCAATCGAGGAGTGAGTCAACCTCCCAAAGTCTCAAAGTGTCGAAGTCCATCCTAGCCGTTGCTGCCAGGAGACACATGGCACCAGATCCTTTTCTTCAGAGGTTTAATGCTCTAGAGGAAAATGGATTGTGTGAAGCGAGAACTCTCGAAGGCCGAAGTTCCATATTTCATCTTGACCGTTTATAGTAGGGGATGCGTGTCCGAAGATTTGACACTCTGGGAGGATTACACTACGGAGGTTTGCGTTGGTGATTATGTTGATATTCCCAAAGTGCGAAGCCCTAAATTGATCTGTAGACATCCATTCATGGGAGACACGCATCAATAGATCATGAACTCCGGGTGAAAGACTTTCGGGAGAAGGTGAGTGTGGAAAGGTAGAAACTCCCGAACGCTGAAATCACGAAGTAAACCATGACCGTTGATCACTAGAAGGGAATGTGGCGAAAGATCGTGAATTCTGGGTGAAAGCACTCAGGGAGAACATGAAGAAGAAGAGTTTGAAATTGCTGAAGCCTGAATAGATGAAGAAGCTAGGAACCGTCGATCTGCGGGAGGAAATATGTCATCAGATCGCGGACTCCGGGTAAAACTATTTTGGGAGAATCAAAGAGTGAGGAATCCTCTTACTTTGAGGGGAAGTGAAGTTTGAGATTTGAGATCTCAAAAGTCCGGAGACCCAAAGGAGATATCAATCATTGATCGAGAAGGGAGCCAAAGGACCATTGATCTACTTGAAAGGGACAAAGTTCCGAAGCAGAAGCAGAACCGTTGGATTGGGAGGACGCGTGGCAGACGATCTGCCATTTCATAGAAATCACTCCGAAATAAATGAGAGTTTGAGAATTGAAACTACCAAAGGCCAATCTCGCAGAGAAGATCATAGCCGCACATCTAAAAGGACAGGTGTCAGTAGATCTTCCATTTCAGAATATTGTCATACAAAGAAAAGTAAATATTTGAGAGTGAAAATGCTGAAACCAGAATTGCGAGACAAATCATGTTCGTTGTTTTGAAAGGGTCAGATCTGATCCGCAGGTTCGAAAGGGATAAATCTGAGCCGTGATTTCAGAAGTACCATCAAGATCATGAGATCAATGGTCACGTCGCATTGCAGGGACATAAGGTGTTCGAACTTTAAAAAGATAAGGGCGGGCCACAATCGAGACCACGGTACTGAAAAAAGTACACGTGGTGAATTATGGGGCGAAAATCATTTTGGTTCCAAACCACTCTTGGTCGCACCCACAATCATGTAATTGGAATTCAGTCATAACCCGTGGTCATATGCAATGGTCTCCAAGAGAAAATGGGCTAATGCCAATGCCGATACTTTGCTAAAGCACAAAGGAGAAGGTCATGGGTATCATAAGACCTGCAGTAGAGGCCGAAAGGGCCTATGTTTGATTAAGAGGTGAGACTATCAAGGTCTCAAAGTCTCGTTTGACTTAGAGAACTGGAGAATCTTGATTGGAGGGTCAGGTTGAGTCCCAGACTTTCCAAATTAGAAATCTTGGATGGAGAATCTGTCCATTAAGAAAAACAAAAATTTTTACGCCCCATCATGGGTGTGTTACAGATGTGATGTGGACAATATCTAGAGATGGAATAGGGGGAATTAATTGTATCATAGGGAGTGTGGTGTTTGGAAAATCTTGAATAAGGGCCATTTGACGATGCCTGTATTCAATGATCATAGGAAACTGGTATGTGAAATGATCAAGTGAGTCACAAAGAGAGCAAGGGCACCTCATCTATTCATTTACTCAGTTCATGACATAATGGATGTCAGTGATGTGGGTATTTGAGGACGTTGATGGAGGAGGTTATTGCTGAAAGGTTTGGCGTACTGCTGAAACTGAGGTAATGTAAGGCAATGATGAGTGTAGTGGCCATATTCTGAACAGATGGCACATGCGAATTTTGTTCGCAACTCTTTATTTCCTGTAGTAGGGGATGCGGTGGTAGTACTAGGTGTGCTTGATGAAGCGACGAGCGATGTGGTTTCTCGAGGGAGTTGGATTAAATTTCGTAACTTGGGGAGAGAGGGACATCTATTTGTAGGATTTCCTTCTCTCTCGCATAGTGCACAAGAAGGTTGAACTCGAGGAGGAAGTGGAGCGGTGGAATCCTTCTTCTTCCGTTTGGCCCCAGTTGTGGTGGGGGTGCTGGAAAGTGCGGGTGAAGGTGGTGTGGTTGGAGTTAGTACTGCAATATGCATTAGGATTCTCTTTGTTTGGAGAGGGAGGGATGGTTGAAGAACCATTGCAGGTGGGTGGAGATACCATATCGGAATGGAAAACACCATGTTGAGAAGGGTGAAATTGGGGGTAGGTGGTGTCGTAGGGTTCTCAGGTAATTCCCGGGGTAGGATTTCTTCAATTGGTGGGACATTGAGGGGTGGAGAAGCCTCCGTGGGATGAATGGTATCTCTAGTTTCAGTTCCATCGGAAGATATGACACACACTTGTGCTGAGGGGTGTATGAGCAGTGGTGCTCCATGGCATGTCCCCAGTATGGTCGTCAGTATGGTCCCTAGTATGGTCGCCAATATTTTGTATCCTTTTTGTCACTCCAATGAGCAAAAGAAGGGCACCTGTAAATCTAGTTCGGCTTGCTAGATAGGACATAGGTTAGTGTATGAATCAAATGACTCAATCACATGAAATAAACAAACAACTAAAATAACAACAACTAAAGAAACAAAACTAAAATGCATAAGGAAATTAGAACCAAAATCAATTACACAATTGACCAATATTCATGCCACCAATGGAGAAATTATATTAGTGGGAAAACACCAAAGAAAAATGGGGACTTATGGATCCCCTCTTCCTCCAAGGGAGGGTTATTGAGTCCCCTATGTTAGATCTCTTCTTACAAATGGAAAAATAGAGATTAAATGGTGAATAAATCCAAGCTTATTCTCTCAGGAGGTGAGGTGAATAGCTTAATGAGATGATGCTAGTATTATCCAAGAAGGAAAGAGGTTCTTTGTAGGAGAATATAGGCAACATAACAATACAATGAGATTCTTGAATTCATAGTGCACCCATAGCCTCTTTTTATAGAAAATCTTTGAGGCATTATCCAACCGGTCTTTATTGTGAACAAGAGGCCCTTTAGGGCATCCTTGGGTCCTTGACCAACCCCCAATGCAAATTCAACTCGGATTTGAAGGTCAAATCGAATTGGGATTCGAACCAAAAGTGGGTGAGGGGGCAAAAATAACCATAAATGTGTGCTCTTTTGGCTTTTTTCGCCTGTGCATGTGCGCACGCTTCCTGTAGTGTTTCTGCACATGTTAATTTTATAACCAGTTGTATAGTTTGTGCCTTTTGGAAATGATTTTTGAGACTGTAGGTGAACTAATAGGTGTTTGGAGATGATGGATTCCTGTGTCCATTTGCGGACAAAATTTCAGTGATAACATCTATTTTGATGAAGAAGAAGAAATAAGAAGAATATCCTTGTGGAGGTAGCCCCAAGATCATTAAAATATGCACTAGTCTTGGTAAATTCCAAGCTCATCAGAAAACCATCAATTCGACCATACCATGCTCTTGGTGCCTACTTCAATCCATATAATTTCTTCTTTAACCTGCACACATGCATCTCCCTGTCATGTGTCTCGAATCCTTGTGGTTGTTCCACGTAAACCTCTTCCTCTATTACCCCATTCAAAAATTTTGTCTTCATGTCCATCTGATGAACCTTCCATTTCATCAAAGTAGGTATTGAAAGAACAACCCTTATTGAAGTATATCTTGCCACATGAGAAAAAGTCTCCTTGTAGTCAATTCCTTCCTTCTGAGAAAATTCTCGTGCTACAAATATATCCTTGTATTTCTCAATGCTTCCATATGCAACATGCTTCGTATTGAATATTCACTTGGAGATCACAATTGATTTTTCCTTGGGTCTGGGAACCACATCCCAAATGTCATTCTTCACTATTGACTGGTATTCCTCGGCCATAACATCCTTCAATTATTTCTTTCCTATAGATTCTTCATAGCTGGTAGGCTCTGCATCAATGATATCACACAATAATGCGACATAGATGGGATACGATTTTGGTTTCCTGACTTTCCTAGATGATCCATCCTGGGCACCATATCTCTCTACATCTCTAATGGCCTCTTGTGCCCAAGCTGGTCTTCTCTTTTGTGTATGCTTCTCCATAGGCCTCTGTGGTTTGGAAATATCCTAATCCTTAGGAATGGATTCCTTTTGTTCCACTTCTCTTGTCTATGCGGCTCTAGGAACTCCATTCTCTTCATCATGATATTCTTCTACATGACCCTACTTTAAATTTTGAAAAACTACATCCTGATTGAAGGTGACGTCCCTACTAATCTCGATCTTCCTGTGACTGGGAATGTATACTTTGTAGGCCCTCTATGTGTCACTAGAGCCAACAAATGTACCTTTGTTTCCATATGGGTCCATCTTTTTTCTCTTTTCCTTGGGGACATGCACATATATAGGACAACTAGATATCCTATGGTGGTTGACCTATGGCGTATCTCCTGAAAACATTTCCTCTAGTGTCTTATTTTCAAGAACACGATGGGAACTTCTGTTCTGCACGTACACAACTGTCATCACATCTTCTGCCCATAGATACACAGGTAAATCTTGATCATGGATCATGGCCTTTACTGCTTCCATAATCATCCAATTATTTCTCTCTTCCACTCCATTTTGCTACAGATTATAGGGAGTAGAGAGCTCCCTCTTAATCCCAACTTCTTTGCAGAAATTTGAGAATTCATCCAAGGTGAATTATCCTCCATTGTATGATATCAAGAATTTTATCTTCCATTCTGTTAGGTTTTCTACTAGTGCCTTGAATTCCTTGAACTTACCAAATACTTCACCTTTTGACTTCAAGAAGTAAATCCAAGTTTTTTGTGAGTAATCATCAATAAAATATACATAATATATGTACCCACTGAGCGATGGTGCTAACATTGGTCCACATATGTCCGAGTGTACACTATCCAAGACTCCTTTGGCTTTGCTATCACTGCTTAGAAAGGGGTTCTTCACATTCTTTCCTTGTGCACAACCTTTTCACACGCCATCTGGATTCACCTGAATCTATGGTAGTCTTGTTACCATCTTTCTCACAATTGGTAATGATCTGTAGTGTAGGTGGGAAAATATCCTATGACATATCTCACTTGAATTCATAGTGTCATGAATCAATGCTGAATCTGAGCATCCCTTTAATTTATATATTCCTCCTTATTGGACACTGATAACAATTGCATCATCAAACGTCTTTGCTTTTGGCCGCATGATAACTTCCCCATATATAAATGCAACCATGAATCCCTTCTCATCCAAAGTTGAAATTGATAGAAGGCTCTTCTTCAAACCTGGTACATAAAGCACGTCCTTCATCCTCATTTCCTTCTCAGCATCTATTTTGTAGGAGGCCTCTCCTACTCCTTTGATCGGATACTGATAATCATCACCCAAAAACACATTATGAGGTGAGTATTTATGAATTAAGTTTGACAGAGAGCCTTTATACCTTATCATGTTCTTAGAAGCACCGCTATCCACCAACCAAGTATCATTTCCAGTGGTGATTTTTCTAGTGGGATTTGATATTAGGACGTAGTCATAATCACTTAAATAATTGTCTCTTGCAATTTTCTTTGGTGGTTCACCATCTTCAGCGGAATGAGCATGATGCCTCTTTCCCTTTTCCTTTTATTTTAGTTCAAGAATAAGGGGACACAATTTTGCGACGTGTCCCAACTTTTCACAATAGAAACACATCACATTTGAATAGTCTCTTTGATTCTTCTTCGAATTTTGATTTTTCTTTGGGGATGAGGGTTCTTTATTACTCTTTTCTTTCCTTGTATGAGTAGCTAAAGCTTCATCATCATCCCTAAATTTTTCTTCTCTTGCTACCAACCTTTCTTCCTCTTGAGTGCAATCTTCCCATAATCTTCTAAACTTGATTAGCTTCCTCCTTGAGAATATTACTTGAATGAATGAGTCTCATGACCATGGGAGACTATTTAAGGTGGTAATCACCATTTATTCTTCATCAACAATGTCTCCAATAGCTTCAATATGTTTCTTGATCTGGTTCACTCTCGAGAAGTAAGAGTGAATGTAATTTGAATCTTGAAGCTTTAGATTCTTCATATGGGTCTTTAATGTCATCCTTCTGTTGATGTTTTTTCCTTCAAATAGCTGAGTCAATGCATCCATCATATTCTTAAGAGATTTTAACGGACAAACATGATGGATCAGATGATCCTTGATTGATTCTGCAATAATCCTCTTAGCCATGGACTAGTTCTTTTTATGCTTTACCTTGGCCTCATCTTCCTCTAGTTATGGAACTTCCTCCTCAACAAATATTTCTAAATCACGTTCTTCCAGAAGGAGGCCTACTCTATACTTCCATGCTCTGAAGTTTTCTGCTCCTTCCATCTTCTCATCAATTTTTTTACTAGTAGTCATCCCGCTTGGGAAGGGAAAGTCAGTTTTCCAAAACACTTCCAAAAATCTGCGAAAAAACTTATTTTTCATGCTTGCTCTGATACCACGTTGATGTTTTTATGTTTTTCCAATAGTTAAAGTATTATATTCTTTTATTATTATTTAATATGCAAAAGGATCACAATTGAAAGATATATATCCACAAAACAATAAGATATATCCTTAGGGAAACCCTCAAGGGGGAGAAAACACTACAAAATTTCCTCAGTATAGATTCCTCCAACATGTACAATGTCATACAATTCTCTTTCACGAAATCAAGACCAAAGAGACCCAGACACGAACCAAGAATAACCTCCTAGATAAGTGCACACTACTCTCTTGTACTTATGTTTAATGAGTGATCTCAAAATGACTCAATATAACCTCTATTTATACTCTAAAATACCTAAAAGACATGACTTATCAATAAACCCTTTCACAATTACACTTAGGAATAACTTCCGAAATTACATAAATCTCAACACAAAAGTGGCAACATATTTGATCCCGTGATTCTTTGTAGTAGATTTTCCATGTTCAACAACGAGTACTTGTCTTTCTAAAATGCTGCATGATATTTTTGAAATCAACACAAAGTTTTATCTCATCTGTCTTCTTTCTCACTATCACTGAATTGGATAGCCAAGTAGAATGTCTTGTATGAGCAATGATTCTTGCTTCAAATAATTTTTGTAATTCCTTTTGGACAAGAGGGGCCAACTTTGGATTGATTTGTCGAAATGGCTTCACACCTTCCTTCAAGGTTATTGTATGTTGAATTATATCTCCTTTGTAGGCCTTCAAATCATCATAAGAGAAGGAAAACACATACCTATATTCCCTTATAATATTTTCAATTGCATTTCTTTCTTCGCTTGATACTCGTTTGCCAATTTTCATTATCTTCGAATTTTCTATAGATCCAATGTTGACTTCCACATTGTCATGTCCTTATTTTTGGGTTCCCTTGTTTTGTAGTAGAAGGGGATTATGTATATTTTTTATGGAGAGAAGGGTGCAAAAAGGGAGTCATTTAATGTCACTTATTTAGGAGATGTTATGTATTTAAAATATAATTGAGGAAATAAAGTAACTTTAGATTAATAAGTTACTTAACTATTATTAAAGTGACTTTTATCTTAAAGTAAAAGTAAAGGGAGGATAAGTGTCACATCTGATTTGGTAAAAAAGGGGAAAGTTCTAGAAGGCATGGAAAAATGATGAAAGGAAGGGTATAGCCTCACTTTGGGTATTATGATATGATATCTCATTTTGGAAGTGTTCTTGGAGCCATTGTTTCGTTAGGGTTTAGAAAATACCTTCCACCATTTTAGTTTAGTTTCAGTGGTGAAATATCCAAACTAGATATACAAGAGGGGAATCCATACAAGATTTCAATTGGAGCTTCAATTTGGGGTTTGGTTTTAGCTGAAGGGATATCGACTTGCACAGAATATTGTACAAAACTAGCTGGAGGAGGTCGATCCCATTTTTTTAGGTACAAGAGGGTTTCGTCCCTCGGGAAGCTTATCAGTGACATTGTCCCCTATTGAAGATGATCATCCCACAAGGCCTTGCTAGCTGCCTAGCCTTGTCCCACAAGGCCTTTCTAGACGCCCATCCTTATCTCACGAGGGCCTTGGTAGAATGAAAATTTCTATAGGAGGGTTTCAGGAGGCAAACTCATTGGTTGAATGCAAGGGGACCCACAAGGCCTCGCTTGTTTCCTAGCCTCGTCAAGTGAGGATATCTGTAAGAGGGTTTGTGGGTACAACATGCCATACAATTTCGATCCATGAGGGTTACAGTGGGGTGGAGGGCCATTTGCAGTGTTAAAGAAGATCAAAGTAGGGCTAGGAAAGACTTGGAAAAGTTGACATCATCTCTTGGCATCATTCCAGGTTTTGTTTGAGTTTATAGTGTTGTTGAAGCTTCTATAGTAGCCATTAGACTTTTGTTGTTGTTGTATTTCCTATCTCCATTCATAATAAAGGATGTCAATGTTGTCACTTATATTGTCTGTGTACTTGGATTGGTAATACATAATGCATGCATATTGTTTGTGAAAAGTACTCAATCAATTTAAGAACACATGTAATGCAATTATTTGATGAAAGTACACAACCAAAGATACATAATTGAAAACAAACCATTATTTTCCTAGAATATTCCCATTGGGGAAATTACAGTGGTATCAGAGCTAGTGATCTTTCCAGTCTATGTGTGCATTCCATGAATGAGAGTTTATTAAGTGTTTGACGAAACCCAAGCCAAAAATTACCAAATTACTAAAACTCTATGACAACCATGTTGAATTTGCTTAAGAAGGTTAATATGTAACATCTAGCTGAAGTTTTGAAGATTCTAGAGGCAAATAAATACTTTCCTGACTACGGGAAGTATCTAACATTGGATGAATAGGTTTTTATAGCTTTATCCTTCAAAATATATTTCACCCTCTTGCATGGAAGTTGGCCCAAATATTTGGATGAGGATTATTTTAAAAGCACAAGGCAGGAGGTAAAGAAGGATGAGCATGAAGGACAGGTGGAGGAGCATGCATATAGCCATGAGGAGGTTGTGTGCATAAAGAAAGACCAAACAATAGCCTATGAGACATCATCATAAATAAACGATGAGGCCAATGACACTAGTGTGTTTGATGGGTATACCTTTTATGAATTAGGAAATGATGAGGATGCAACATCTGATGATGACCATAAGTTCCAATCAACCAATGTTGAGGATCCAACATCTTTCACTGTGTATGATTGTTATGATGAGGGTAATTCAAGTGAAATAACACCTATGCATGATGAGGATTCAACACCGTATCTCTTTTATGATGCCGATGATAATGAGGATGTGACTATACCCTGACACGATGGTGAAATTGAAAATATACCCTTAGCATTGTGTTGGCCCTTGACCAAGTTTTGAGGAACACTTGGTCATATTTGACCATTTTTGGACATCGAAACCCTGTCAAAGATGAAGCACCAGGGAAAGCAGAGATCACGGGATCTTGACCCACTTTTGGGGCCCTTTTAGGGTTTTGGGTTAATGTAATGGGAAAGGGATGTCGGCCCATGGGTTTACCCATGTTTTAGGCCTATGATGTAAAGTGTAAATAAGTAGCTAGGAAATGTAAGAAGTGTCGATGGCTTAGTGCTAGTAATTAGATCTGTGTGATCGAATGTAAATTCTTTGTGCATGATTGTAAGAGGATTGCAGACCTGAGTGCAAGTGTTGTAAGTGCTGAGTGCACAGATTGTAAGAAGGTTCTGTGCTAGATCTACACGGGGAAGGAGGATCTGGCGAGGTGCACATAGATCTCATGTCCTATGCAGAGTACAAGTTATGCTCTGTGTTGTAATCAGATTGAACAAATCTAATAAACAAGAAGAAGACTTTGTGGACGTAGCTCCAGGGTGGGGGTGAACCATGTAAACCCGTGTGTCATGCTTTGTGTTGTTGCTTCCTTGTGTTTTCACTATCTTTCTAAGTGCTCTGCCATGATTAGATAGATTTTCTTATGGTTTGTGATTCACTAGATGTATATGAATAGTATATCTGATGTGTATGAGGATGCTTAGTGATGATATACATAATCTAATATGTTTTTCTATTGCTAAGCACTGAAATATCTTATATCTGAGCAAGTCTTGCGATGTTCTGTCTTATCTGCGAAGTACAATAAGGGTGAATAAGTGATGAATGAATGATGCTAAGTGTTTTGTAAAGGATATAATCACAGATCTGTGTCCCAACTAAGGTTGCAGACACCTGAGTCTTGCAACCACCCCTGCCTCTACCTCGGGTGAGACTTCATCTGCTTCGCAGGTGTTGCCGAAAGGGCCGATAGTTAGGGATTTGTTAGTTCTCTCTTGAGCATTGAACCCTAGGTCTGCCCCTGTGCCAACAAATGGTTCTGTTGCCAGGACCTGAAACTGTGATTGTTGGGAACTGAGGAAGAAGAAACTTTGTGCAAAAGAATTCTCCGTGCGTAGATCTATTGCCCTAGTGTGCATATTTTTGCTTGACCTATGAAGCTTTGTGCTAGGAATAAGGTCAGATCTGGAAAAAGGAAGATCATATCCAAAGAAAAGAAGTGAGATCTAAACACTTTGTGCTCTAAGAAAATTAAAGGTGGGAATTTCTGAAAGAAAGAAGTCAGATATGTAGAAAAGAGATAAGATCTGTAAGCTCTGTGCTCTAATAAAGGTAAGAATAGTCAAAAGTTTTTAGATCTGAAAGAATTGTGCTTTGTAGAAGTAAGATAAGTGAAATTTTTTGTTTCTAAAGCATGCATCTAGGTATGTTTGATAGATTCTATCCTAGCTTCAAAACTAGGGCATTAATAGATGAAAGAAAGTTTGATATGAATAGATTTGATAAGTATAATGATAGATATGTTATACCTATGCATAGAAAGAACGTCTGGACTAACAAGTGGATGTAGGATCCTAGAAAGAGTTTTGTGTAGGTTAGCTACCATGATCCTAGTGTATAGTACAGAAGAAGTTGGGGAACATTTAAATGAAGGAGAGGGTTAACCCTCTGTTACAGTTGCAGAAGACCGGGACATCTTGCTAAGGAATGCCCGGATGGAAGACCTAGTTGTCTCTATTGCAAATATTTTGACCATGAAGTGTTGGATTTCCTTAGAATGATTGCTAAGATTGAAAGAATGAATCTGAATGAAGAAAACCCTAAGGCGGATCCAGAAATAGTATAAACTCAGAAGGAATCAAAAAATATATTGCTACAGATGAAAGACACCTTGAATGATCACCGACATGTTAGGTTATCAGAGATCTTCAAAGAAAAGGAGCAAGTTGAAGAAATAATAGGGGACTTAGACATTGACTCTATTCTTGATGAAGAAACACAAGTGAACATTATGCCAAAAGGAACTTGGGAAGCTATAGGAAAGCCTGCCATGATCCCTTCCCTAGGAGGAACAAGTTTATTTAGAGGAAAACTAGTAAACCTATGTGGAAGGCTCGCCTAGATACCTATGACTTTCAATGGAACTTTGACAGAGGAAGACTTTAAGATTATAAAAATTTTTGAAGACAACGCCCTGTTTACCACGCTCATAGGAAAACCTTAGATTGATAGAGAGCAAGCCAGATGAAAACAGGAAGAAGAAGTTTTGGAATAGAAGATGAAAAAGTTAAAAGACTTTATGACCAAAAGGATCGCACACTTGATTGAAGAATAGAAGAGTAGATCACAGATATTTAATACTATCAAATCCGATGTCAAGGCTAAGAGAACACTAGAGGATCTACAGAAGATTGAGTTACCTATTTTTGATACAGAAGAAGTATTATCCAGGAACCCTAGCAAAGACTTTCAACAACGCGAAGTAACTAAGACCACAAAAGATAAGCATCAGAATGGTAAAATAATTACTGAGACAAAGCTCACTAGGAAGAAGGATATAAATTTAAGAAAGAAAAGGGATAATATTGTAAGGTTACAAGAGGTTCTAGAGGATACTTCGCAGACAGAGAAATTGAAGAATTGGAACTTCACCGAGATATCAAAACAACGACATAGAGTAATTCACCATGATGAAGCAATATAGCCATTGGGGCCGATATATCCGTTCTAATTTCGCTCTGAACGGGTAGAAAAGCAATAAAGGTTCGTCTTCCAACCGTTTAAAAGTGTCATAACGGGTCGAACAAGAGTTAATGAAGGATCATAACCATTGCCAACAAACTGTTACTAATTTTCCCTACTTAGTCCATTGCGCCACGCACCGAGAATAATTTTTTCTAAGTGATAATTTGAGCACGAAACCTGAGATTAACTCACCCTGAGTTCATTGCCTTGTTCCCATACTATTCACTGTAGTCTCTGAATTCCTTTCGCACCCGAGCTAGCTGACCCAAGATTGTATGTCGGACGAGCTCAACACTGCTGAGAAAATCGTTGAAGAAGTTTTAATTGACTTAATGACTAAGAGAGTCATGTCGGAGAGAGGAATGTCTACAAGTGTACAAGCATCATCCTCGGGACCATTGCCAGCTTCCCCCTCCACTGCTCGAGAAGGACCATCCCGACTTCCTTTGGAAAGACGATCTAAGCTCGGAAACGATTTTTCCACTGTGAAGATGATCCCAAGTATCTTGCCTAAGTATATCCCACCACTAAGCGGCACAGTGAATCGAGACACTATACCCAGAGACTTTGACTATCCTGTGATCATTGCATACCTCCTGAAAGGGGTGCACCCAGTTCGTGCTGACTAGGATAAGCTCACAGTGCTGAAATTTAGAGATTTTAACCTTGGAGATCATAAGGTTTACAATATGCTAGCCCCACACAAGTACTTAACTATCACAAATGGAAGGAACCCAAATATTGTACCTTATAAATGGACCCATAACCTTGTGCAGTCAACCCTCCTCAATGTAATTAAGATTCCTCATTTCAGGAGGCATTAGGAAGTAAATGCATGCGTCATATTGTTGATGTCCTGCTACCATGGAGGATACTTATGGTTAGACCTCAGCATCACTGTGGATCCGATTCATATCAATTAGATCACAGGGCTAAGCATGCAGGGCTCTGACCCATAGGAGTTTTACCCTGGGAAGACCGTAGATTGCACTCTCACCCAACGAATAAAAGACACATATGGTGATCTAGAGAAGGGCACGCAAGGTTACAAGGTAGCCTCCATTGAGAATGTAGTAGTGCGCCTCAGTTGCCAGCTAATTGCAGGGAAGTTAGTCCACAAGAACAGACCCACACAGGTGACTGGATTTGTATTTGACCTCACAGGGAAGTGTGCGAAGGGACTACAAATGAAATGGGAAAAATACCTTGTAAATTAGCTAGAGCTTGACTATAGACAAGTGCAAGAACAAGGGTATGAATTACACTTTAGTTGGTTGCTCATAATCATCTCTTTCATCTCTTGGGAGCTACCAGAAGGTGCCACTTTTCTAGAAATAGAACCCTTCGAACCACTGGCCGCAAAGTTCTGTACGTTGTGGTACTCCAGTGACATGAACAAACAATGGCAATCTAATGCCGTCTTCCATGCTTATTACAACCAATTAAAGAATGCAATCTAGTCTACACCACGCCTCACACCAAACACACTTCATAGGTTTAGACCTTTGATCAAATTCAACACATACCACCACTTCACCTATATCACAACGCGCACAGATGAGCACAAACAACAAATCCAGTCGTACTACAAGTTGACAGAAGAAGACTTGGAGAAGATTACCAAGGAATGGTTGGCGGACCTCCTTGTTCCAACAGATACCATAGAGATGTCTGACATGGATAGCCCTGAAGGTATGCCGGATACACTTGTACTGCACAAGACTAAGAAGGATGTGGAAGTTCAAGATATTCATAGCACATCCACGAAGACTACTTCGATCTCACCTGTGAAGGGAGGTCGTGGTGAAGAACTAGGTGGCACAGAAGTTGAGAAAAACAAATTTGAGGTTACTCCACCTGGAGAGGAGGAGAATCCCTCCAATAAAAGGAAGACTACCCCACCAAATCCCTCATCCCGAAAGAAATCTAAGGCCACCCGAACTATGTTTAAGACTACCCTCACACAGGATGACTTTGACTTCTTGATCGTTGCACTGAATGATGCCTCACTAGAGATCGAAGAAAAGAAAGAGGATGTATTCAACCGGATCAATGGTGAACTTCAAGAAGTGCAGCATGCACTCCAATCCAACAGAGCAGTTTCTATGACACCCTTGACAATTGAAACAACATGAACAACTGATGAGCCCACCCAATTATGCTAGATCGTTGAGAAAGTCGAAGCTCGCCTTCGATGAGCTCAAGAAGATATAGCACAAGCCACCCAGGCTTTGGCACAAGTACAGAGCACACATATAGTACAACAGAGGAAGGTAGAACAAGAAAATATTTCCCTGGAAGTGAAGTGGGAGGAGGAAAAAGAACAATTACAGCAGAGCAAGGACCAGTTTCTAGCAGAGAAACTTGAAGTACAAGAAATAGTTCACAGAGCACTTCGCTCTGTGACGGTTATTGAAGTGAAAATTGAAGAATGTGTCCCATAGTAGGTGGCACAACTTGAAGAAATAATCCAACAACTTCAGTAGCGCATCGCATATCTAGAACTTCGTACCATGCCCAAGACTCCACAAGAAGTAAGAGATCTGAGGGAAGCAACTGCTCGTAGCGCAATTGGCTGATTAAAAACCTTGGCTTTGGAATGTAAGTAGCTGAGCACTAGAAGCACCCAGACTTATGAGAACCTCACAGAGAACTCAGAATTGAAGACATTAGAAGCACAGCTCCAAGAAGCAAAGAAGTATGCAGATACGATGTAGGCGTAGCTAAAGGCCTTGACCCTAGTCGAGAGAATGAGGTGATTTCCAGAACAACGCACTACCCAAAAATAGGTACACATGCTACAAAGTAAAGTGATGGAAGTCTCTCAAAGACTTCAACCACTTGAAGAGAAAGCATGCCAACTATTCAATGAAGTTGAGAGCCAAACAACCGAGATTGAACAGGTTGTCATCACTGTATAATAGTGCATGGAAGGACCAGTAAACGACGCAGTGATCCAAGAGTTCACTTAGCAAGATGTTGTCGCACTGTAGTAGGTCAAAGTAGCTCGGGCCAAGCTCTAGACATTCGAAGTGGAGTTGATTAGACTAGAGTGACTCAGGACGAGTCATAGGTGAGTGTTGGGGGCCTGTTGGCCCTTTACCAAGTTTTGAGGAACACTTGGTCATATTTGACCATTTTTGGACATCGACACCCTGTCAAAGATGGAGCACCAGGTGAAGTAGAGATCACGGGATCTCGAACCACTTTTGCGGCCCTTTTAGGGTTTTGGGTTAATGTAATGGGAAAGGGATGTTGGCCCATGGGTTTACCCATGTTTTAGGCATATGATGTAAAGTATAAATAAGTATCTAGGCAATGTAAGAAGTGTCGATGGCTTAGTGCTAGTAATTAGATATGTGTGATCGAATGTAAATGCTTTGTGTATAATTGTAAGAGGCTTGCAGACCTGAGTGCAAGTGTTGTAAGTGTTGAGTGCTCGGATTGTAAGAAGGCTATGTGCTATATCTACATGGGGAAGGAAGATCTGGCAAGGTGCGCGCAGATCTCTTGTCCTATGCAGAGTACAAGTTATTCTCTGTGCTATAATCAGATTGACAAAAGCTAATAAAGAAGAAGAAGACTTTGTGAACGTAGCCCTAGGGTGTGGGTGAACCACGTAAACTTGTGTGTCATGCTTTGTGCTATTTCTTCCTTGTGTTTTCACTATCTTGCTAAGTGCTTTGCCATGATTAGATAGATTTTCTTATGGTTTGTGATTCACTAGATGTATATGAATAGTATATCTGATGTGTATGAGGATGCTAAGTGATGATCTACATGATCTAATATGTTTTTTTGTTTCTATGCACTGAAATATCTTATATCTGAGCAAGTCCTATGAAGTACAATAAGGGTGAATAAGTGATGAATGAACGATGCTAAGTGCTTTGTAAAGGATATAATCACAGATCTGTGTCCCAGCTAAGGTTGCATACACCTGAGTCTTACAACCACCCCTGCCTCTACCTCAGGTGAGACTTCATCTGCTTCACAGGTGTTTCCGAAAGGGCCGGTAGTTAGGGCTTTGTTGGTGCGATCTTGAGCCTTGAACCCCAGGTCTGCCCCTGTGCCAACACATTGCAAGATTTGGAGGGCCAATTATTGTTCAAGTAGGAGCATATTGTACAATTATTGATGATGGAAGATGTTTCTCATAAGTTGATTGAAGACCTTATGTGGAAAACCCAGACAGAGGAGAGGCAAAAGGGAATTGCAAATGGAGTCACTAGTACCAAATTACGCATCATCAAAGAGGCACTAGAGCATATGTGATCCAATTATTTGCAGTTGTTCATGGATAGGGACCTTTCCCTTAAGTTTGTTGAAGATAAGGAAAGGGAGATTGATGATATTTTCTACCAACTTATATCGGCACACTCTTCATTGTTGACAGTAACAGATAATCCATTATCTTCGACAACAATGACACATGAGGGCATGAGTGTCACTTATGATCTGAGGGAGGAGCCTCTTGTGATGATTCCACATGAGGAACATTCATATTTGCAGATGTTTGAGGAGAGGTTTGAGATATAGGGTTTTGAACATGCACCTATTTTTCATTGTAGGGATCATGAGCCATTCCTTTTGGATCAATACTTAGCTACAGAGAAGGTAGTCGAGAAAATTACTTGTGGACCAACCAACAAGGAAGTATATGCACCAGTTGATTGAGAGATTGGGTATAAGATAGATGTGGATACATCACTCTCGCATCCAGGTTCAATTGATATTAGTAGAGTGATATTTACAGTGGAACATATAGGATACGTGGTAGTACATGATGATACAGGGGTATGTAGTGGTATACAACAATATAAAAATATGATTGTGGGTGTAAAATGGAGTTTTGGAATGATTCTTGAGACCTCAAGACAAGGAATTCAAACACATCATTGAGTTTGGTCCACCCAGGATCAATGAGTGGATGGACAAGATTCATGGAGAGGAATACTCCTAAGATATTGATATTCGAGTGGGATATCACCAGAGCAGGGAAAAATAGAAGGATACCTATAGGAATTCTCTCATATGTTACCTTGAGTTCTTGTTCATACCATTGACCTGCGTGCCTAACACTTTCCAGTCTCATAGGAAGTGGTAATGACATTTAGCACTGTTTCCTGATGCCAACAATATATTTAGCAGGACATGGAGGGTTCACTTGAGTCAGTGGGGTGAGGAAGGAAGGATTATAGTCATGTCAAAGTTATTTAATTTGGGCCATGCAGGTAGAGAAAAGGAGGATATCCAAATTGTATTGGATCAATTCACAAAGATTTTAGCTGATAGAGTGGTGGATGGAATTATCCACTATGGAGGTCGCACATGTGTAGTCCCTGAGTCTACACTTAGGGAGAATACTAAGAGGGCTACACATGATTCAACTTTGACAGGGCATTATAGGTACTCATATAAGTATGAGGCACCACATGTGATGACTATTTTCAAGGGAGGTATTTAGACTCCACGAATTACTTGAGTACAATGACAGTGATCGAGATAACATATTTCCCGATGTAGTTTGGCAGGATTAGGATAGATTAGCAGGCACAAAGTTGTTTCCTATACTTGGTTTCCACCATATGATGGCACACCAGGGAATTGGATCATTTTGACTATGATGGTTACTAGTATGGCATCACAACAACTAGTAGGCATTGGGAGTGGTGGACTTCCAATTTGGTGGTGGGACCTAGGAATTCATCTTAGTGATAGATTGATTCATATGAGAATGATGATCAACATGGTTGTGATGGTGATTGGTCTACGTCATTAAGGGGATATTGTGAGAGGGGTTTTTTAGCCTCGTTCTATACAACAAGGTCGATTTTTCCTCACGATACCTAGGATCGAGTCTATATGGAGATTGAAAGACCTTGATCTCATTGAGATTCCTAGGCGAGATATGATCCAGGATAGTGACTTCATCTTGGGGTTACAGGATAGGAGGACGCAGATTGGGCATGTTGGTACGACGATGATGATCAGAATTGTACAACGTCAACATGGTGGTACCTTTCCAATATTAGTTTGGGACCCTAGGATTACATTGCCTGACAGTTCAGTTACTATTAGAGATGTAAGCACCGAATTTGACTTTGTGGAGTTTAATTTTGGGAGGCTTAGGAGTGGTTACTTGGAGGACTGGTATTATGAGGAGTTTACCAGGGTATCATATTATTCAAATGGGTTCTTGTATCATCACCTTGTAGATTAGTACCAAGAGTAGAGAGTGTTTCACATCGACCATGAAAATTCGAGAGAGGTTCGCATGGAGGGACCTCACAGGTGATGTAGGGGAGTATACGACTTTTCAGTAGAGTAGGTTAGGGAATACTCATTCCACAGGGTGGATGCAGTCTTTGGCCATCTATGGGCGAGAGTGGGAGATCAAGTGGACAGATTGCATCACAGATTTACTGAGGTTACAATGGACCAATACCATGTCTCTAGTGATTGACTAATTCACGCACTTTCCAGTGGTATCTTCTGAGTATGGGGAAATACATATGATAAACATATCTAGTGGAGGGATATCTAGAGTCCATGAGCATACCAGAGTCATTACAAGTGACCAGGAAAAACTTCCTTTTTTGATATTTGGGATCGGGTATGATAGTGGATTTACAGGTCGTGACTTCACATGGATGCCTATGCTAGCTACTATTCATGCTAGTATGTTCAACCCTTACAGTTATGTCAGCATGGAGTTATAGGAGAGGGGGATGCAGAGTGGGATCAATGGTCAGGTGACTATGATAAAAGTGGCACAACATCAACATGGTGGTTTATTTCTAAGGATAGCTTGGGACTTTGGGATTTTAGTAGGAGACAATGCAACAATTGACACAGAGGTGATAGATAGTTTTTGATTTCATGATATTGGTTCCCTAGAAGAACAATTCCTTGATGCATTGAGCGGAGGATGCTTCACATCTTACATTGTGGTTTGGGATCTTGGTATCATTTTTTAGTTTCAAACTGGATCAGTTGATGGAGCATCAGGTCATGATGACATTGCTTGAGGACAGGAAATATTAGGGAATGGAAGATTTGTCATGTCCCCATTTTTAGGTTCCCTTTTTTTGTAGTATAAGGGACTTCCATGGCTTGTCAATGGAGAAAAGGGAGTAAAATGGGGGTTATTTAATGTCACATAGTTAGGATATGTTATTTATTTAAAGTGACATTGAGGAAATAAAGTAACTTTAGATTAATAAGTTACTTAACCATTATTAAAGTGAATTTTAATATTAAAGTAAAAGTAAAGGGGGGATGGGGGTTACATTTGATTCAGTCAAAAAAGGGAAAGTTCTAGAAGGCATGGAAAAAGGATAAAAGGAAGGGTAGAGCCTTCCCTTTAATTATGATTTGATCTCTCATTTTGGAAGTGCTCTTGGAGCCATTGTTTCATAATGGTTTAGAAAAACCCTTCCACCATTTCAATTTAGTTTGGGTGGTGAAATATCTAGACTATATAAACAATAGGAGAATCCATCCATGATTTCCATTGGAGGTTCAATTTGGGGTTTGGTTTCAGTTGAAGGGATATCGTCTCACGAAAAATATTGTATGAAATTTTTCGGAGGAGGTCGATCCTAGTTTTTGTAGGTAAAAGAGGGCTTTGGGAAGCTTATTAATGACATCCTCATCTCTTGAAGATGATCATCTCGTGAGGGCCCGATAGATGCCCAACCTTCTCCCATGAGGGCCTTAGTAGACTGAAAATAGATACATGAAGGTTTCAGAAGGTATACTCACTGGTTGAATGCTAGGGGACCCACAAGGCCCCACTTTTTACCCAACCTTGTTGCTGGACCTTAACCAAGTTTTGGAGATCCTTGGTCATGTTTGACCTCTTTTGGGACTTCGACAGGCTGGTCAAAGGCGAAGCGCAAGTCGAAGCAGAGATCACAGGATCTCGACCCCTTTTTAGGGTAGTTTTTGGGATTATGGTTTCTGTAACGGGTATGGGATGTCGACCCATGGGTTTACCCATGTTTAGGCCCGTTTTGTAATGTATAAATAGATATCTAGGCAATGTGAGAAAGGTGAAGATGCTAAGTGCTAGAGTTCTATCTATGTGATTGCAAAGGCTTTGTGCAGAGTGTATGTTGAGACTTGCAAAGCTAAGTGCAAGTGATTGTAAGAAGGCTTTGTGATTAAACCTAGCTCAGGGAAGGAAGATCTGGTGAGGTGCACACAGATCTCCTGTCCTATGCGAAGTGGGTTCTAAGGCTTTGTGCATGTAAGGAGATTGACAAAAGATAATAAAGGAGACAAAGAGTTGGTGGATGTAGCCCCACACTGGGGTGAACCACGTATATCTTGTGTTATGGTTTCTTTGTGCATTATGGTTGTTGTCTTGTTCATATGATTTAAGTAATGAATGTTTAGATGAATCTGGTATGATACCTTAGTTCTTAGTAATGTGAATGAATGATAGATCTAATCTCTTTCCATATGCTAAGTTCTTAGATGTGTTATATTTGGTTGAATAATGCGTTGTTCTGTAACTCGGGTTTGGATTCGTGATGTGAATAAGGGTTAATTACTGATGAATGTTAACTGCTAAGTACTTTGTTAAGTGGTATAATAACAGATCTGTGTCCCAGCTAGGCTGCATACATTTGAGTCCTGCAACCACCCCTGCCTCTACCTTGGGTGAGACTTCATTTTCTTTGCAGGTGTTGCCGAAAGGGCAGGTAGTTAGGGTTTTGTTGGTGTGCTATTGAAACGTTGAAACTTGGGTCTGCCCCTGTGCCAACAAATGGTTCCGTTGCCGAGACCTGAAACTGTGATTGCTGGGAACTGAAGAAAAGAATGCTCTATGCGTAGATATGTGCTTTAGTGTGCAACATTGACTTGCAAAGCTCTATGCTGAGAAGAGAAGTCTGATCTGAAGAAAAGAGGTAACATATTGAATCTTTTTTCTCTGAGAAAGGTAAGATAAGTAAAAAATTTTGTTTCGAAAGAATGGATCTAGGTATGTTTGATAAATTTTGTCCTAATCTGAAAACTAGGGCACAGTTAGAAGAAAGAAGATTTGATACGAATAGATCTGATAGAAATAATGAAATATATGTTATTCCTATGCATAGAAAGAATGTTTGGACTAAAAAATGGATGCATGATCCTAAAAATAATTTTTTGCAGGTTACTTACTGTGATCCCAGTGCGCAGTACAGGATAGGTTGGGGATCATTTAAGAGAAAGAGAGGATTAACGATTTGTTATAGTTGCAGAAGACTAGGACATCTTGCTAAGGAATTCCCTGGTAGAAGACCTAGTTTTCTTTGTTGTAAACCTATGGACCATGAAGTTTTGGATTGTCCTAGAATGATTGCTAAATTTGAAAAGATGAATATGAAACAAGAAAACTACTAGACAAGCCAAGAAACTAAGGATATGATATAACCCCAGAAAGAATCAGAGATTGTATTACTATAGATGAAAGAAACCCCGAATGGCCACAAAAATATCAACTTATCAGAGGTATTAAAATAGAAAGAGTACATAGAAACAAGATTATGAGACTTTGACATAGACTACGTCCTAGATGAGGAAACACAAGTGAATATCATGACATAAAGAACTTGGGAAATTTTGGGAAAGCCTGTTATGGTTCCTTCATTAGGAGGAATATGGTTATTTAGAGGAAAGATGATAACTCTATGTGGAACACTTACCCAGACATCTATGAGTGCTCATGGAACTTCGACAGAAGAAGAATTTGAGATGGTGAAGTTTGTTGAGAACAACACCCCATTTTCTATTTTGCTAGGAAAACCCTGGATTGAGAAAGATCAGATACGAAAGAAACAAGAAGAGGAGGATCTAGAATATGAAAAGAAAGAACTAAGATATTTCATGGCTAGGAGAATAATGCACTTACTGGAAGAACAAGAGAACCAGTCGAAGCTACTAAAGACCAAAGATATGGATGTCAAAGTTGAAAGGACACAGGAATACTGGAGACACATGTCTGTACAAGAGAGTAGAGCACCTACCCTAGAAAGAGAAGAAGTATTACCCTTGAACCCTATGAAAGACCCTCCACAGTGCAAAGTTATCATGCCAAGAGGAGATAAGAACAATAATGGAAAGAGGAAACCAGTGATTCAGATCATAGGAAAGAAGGACATAAAGCTCAGTAAGAAGAGGGAAAAGTTAGAAAAATTGCAAGGAGTTCCAGAGAATACTTCGCAGAAGTAAGGTTTCCAGAACTCTAACTTCGCCGGAATATCAGTACAACACATAATGAAACTTCTCCATGGTGATATGATCGTTGGAGGCATTATGACCGTTCGATCGATGCTCCTGAATGGTTAGGAAAGAAGTTGTGGCCCAGAAGTTCACCATTGGACTGTTGGGACCACGCCATAACAGATGGAATTGCATTGAATAAGGTTGTGCGACCCGTTGAAAGAAACCATTACAGTGTTATCTATTTATCCCATTGAGCGTTGCACCGAGAACACTTTTGCCAATTGTGATTATCCGAGCCCACAGAGATCTAGTTGATTTCATGTAGTGATCATTGAGACCTCGCCATCCATTTTGTTACATTGAGTATTGTTCACCGACCTGAGATATCATATCTCGAGCGTGCATGTCGGACGAAATTAGCATAGTAGAAAAAGTCGTTGAAGATATTCTAATAGACCTCATGGCTAAGAAGGTGATTTCCGTAGGCATTCGAGCCTCATGACATGAGGAGTGCAAGCCTCCCCATCAAATGCTCGTGGATATGGACCATCCCGAGCTGTGACCAGGAAAATAACCAAGCATCGTGATGACTTGGAAAATGCAAAGCTAATTCCATCCATCCTACTCGACTACATCCCACCCTTGGCTGGTGTGGTGAGTCGTGATAGTGTCCCGAGGGACTTCGACTACACAGTCATCACTCCATACCTCCCGAAGGGAATACAAGCAGTCAGACCGTAGTTGGAGAGGATTCTAACCTTGAAGATCAGTGACTATAACCTAGGATACCGCAAGAGCTATGTCATGCTCGCACCTCACAAATATTTGACCAAGACCAAGGGGAAGAAGTTGAATATCATCCCCCAGCCGTGGACTATGGACATCGCGAGGTCCACTGTCTTGAACATGATGAAGATACAACATTTTGGAAGGCACCGGGAGGTTAACGCGTGCGTTAATATCCTATTGTCGTGCTTTGATGGCCGATATCTATGGTTAGATCGATGCATCACCGTCGATCTAGTGTTGATCCATAGGATCACTAGATTAAGCATGCAGGGACCATACCCGCAAGACATTTATGCATGGAAGGTTGCAGACCGTGCCCTGGCACAAAAGATCAAAGAAACCTACGATGATGTAGAGAAAGGTAGGCGAGGCTAAAAGGTAGCCTCCATTCAGAATGGTGCAATGTGCCTTGCTTGCCAGTTGATTGTTGGTAAGCTAGTAAGCAAGAATAGACCCACGTAGGTCACAGGGTTTGTTGTTGACCTCGTAGGAAAATGCATGGAAGGACTACAGATGAACTGTGCCAGTTATCTAGTCAATCAGTTAGAGATGGATTGTCGCAAAGCTCAGGATTAGGGATATGAGTTCCATTTTATCTGGCTACTGATCGTCATTGCATTCACTGCTTGGGAGATTCTGAAAGGTGCAACCTTCCTTGACATTGAGACGTTCGATTCACTAGCTTTGAATTTCACCATGATCTGGTATTCGAGCGATATGGGAAAAAAATGGCATTCAAACTCTGTTGCTGAAGAGGGCTATTGATTCTTTCCATTGTATGATGCCAAACACCCTGGACAAGTTCAGGTCCCTTATGAAGTTCCATGTAGATAGGCATTTTATTTATATTACTGCATGCGCAAACGAAAGTAAAGAAGAGCTTTAGTCCTACTATAAGCTCACAGAGGAGGACCTGGAAGAAATCACTAAGGAATGGCCCACATGGTTCGTTATACCAATCGACTAGGCAGAAATGTATGACCCCAACCTCATTGGAAGTCCGATGGTTACTCACGAAGAGTATGATGCACCCAAAAGAAACGGGAAGAAAAAGAAGGAAGATGTACAGGAAATACACAACACATCAGAAGAGACTGAATTAGATTCACCTAGCGAAGGAGGAGACGACGAAGTGGAAAAAGAAGAGAAAGAAGGGGAAGAAGAAAAGAAGAAGCAGGGCAAAGTAACACCACCTAGGAACCCCCTTGAAGAGGCAGCGACACCCCAAAAAATAAAGGTTTCCCCCATGAAACCTACATCGCGGAAGAAGTCCAAAGAAAGTAAGTCGAAGCTAGAGACTGTGCTCACGGTCAATGACTTCGAATTCATTATCACAGCTGTATCTGATGCCTCAGAAGATATTTTGCAGAGAACTGAATCCAAACAAGAAGCCATGTATGATATAATTGAGAAAGATCTAAGAGGTGTACAACAAGCCATTCACTCCAGCCGTGTAGTGCCCACTACGCCCCTGCCACCAGAAGAACCAGAGTTGGGAGATGAGCCTTCCCAACTCTGAAGAATATATGATGTGACTGAAGCTCGTCTTCGTCGAGTGTAGGATGAAAAAGAATAGGCCACAGTGGCCCTGGAGAAAGCATAAGAGGAAATCATAGAGCAATGTCGAGTTGCGTAGTAGGAGAAGGACGACCTCCAAACCAATTTCGAAGAAAATAAAGCACAAATCTAGCAGGAGAAAGAACAACTTCTCGCGGAGCAGGTCAGAGTTAAAGAAGTAATCAATAGAGAACTTCACTCTGTGACAGGATTGGAGAATATGGAAGAATACTTGGTAGTAAATCAACTCATGAAGCTTGCTGAAGCCATTCAACAACTTCAATAGAGGGTCACATAACTAGAGCTACAAATAGTGCCAAGCACTCCGCAGGAAGTACGATACCAGAGAGAAGAAAATGCCTGGAGCACAATTGAAAGGATCAAAGCATTAGCCATGGAATGTAAACAACTAAGCAGTCGCAATGCACAGACTTATGATCTCCTTACCGAGGACCTTGAATTGAATACACTGGAGTCGCAGCTCCAGGAAGAAAAGAAGCAAGAAACAACAGTACAAGCACAGTTGAAACTCCTATCAGCAGTTGAGAGGATGAATATATCCTAAGAACAATGCATGGCTCAATAACAGGTCCATGCCATACAAATCATAGTCATGGAAGTGACTCAGAAGCTCCAGCCAGTCCAGGATGCAACTTGCCTACTTTTTGAGGAGATTGAAGGCCGAGGAGTAGAGCTAGAATGAGTAGTCACTTCGGTAGAACAATGCTTAGAAGGACCTGTGAATGAGGTAGTTATTCAAGAGTTCACCGAGAAGGATGCCTTGGCGCAACAATAGGTTGAAGTAGCTTGAGCCAAGCTCGAGGCTTTTGAGGCAGAGTTACCCAGACCAGAGTGACTCAGGATGAGTCACATGTGAGTGTTGGGGGCCTATTGGCCCTTGACCAAGTTTTGGAGATCCTTGGTCATGTTTGACCGCTTTTGGGACTTCAATAGGCTGGTCGAAAGCAGAGCGCAAGTTGAAGTAGAGATCATGGGATATCGACCCGTTTTTAGGGCAGTTTTTGGGATTAGGGTTTATGTAATGGGTATGGGATGTCAGCCCATGGGTTTACCCATGTTTAGGCCCATTTTGAAATGTACAAATAGATAGCTAGGCGATGTGATAAAGGAGAAGATGCTAAGTGCTACAGTTCTATCCATGTGATTTCAAAGGCTTTGTGCATAGTGTATGTTGAGACTTGCAGAGCTAAGTGCAAGTGATTGTAAGAAGGATTTGTGCTTAAACCTAGCTCGGGGAAGGAGGATTTGACGAGGTGTGCACAGATCTCCTGTCCTATGCAGAGTGGGTTCTGAGGCTTTGTGCATGTAAGGAGATTGACAAAAGATGAGAAAGGAGACAAAGAGTTGGCGGATGTAGCCCCACACTGGGGTGAACCACGTATATCTTGTGTTATGGTTGCTTTTTGCATTATGGTTGTTGTTTTGTTCATATGATTTAATTAATGAATGTTTAGATGAATCTGGTATGATAGCTTAGTGCTTAGTAATGTGAATGAATGCTAGATATGATCTCTTTCCATATGCTAAGTGCTTAGATGTGTTAGATCTAGTTGAATACTGTGTTGTTCTGTAACTAGGGTTTGGATCCGCGATGTGAATAATGGTTAATTACTGATGAATGTTAACTGCTAAGTCCTTTGTTAAGTGATATAATCATAGATCTATGTCCCAGATAGGTTGCAAACATTTGAGTCCTGCAACCAACCCTACTTCTACCTCGGGTGAGACTTCATTTGCTTCACACGTGTTGCCGAAAAGGCCGGTAGTTAGGGTTTTGTTGGTGCGTTGTTGAAGCGTTGAACTCTGGGTCTGCCCCTGTGCCAACACTTGTCAAGTGAGGATATCTGTAAGAGGGTTTGTGGGTACAACAAGATATATGAGTAAGATCCGTGAGGGTTACAATGGGTTGGAGGGCCATTTGCATTATTGGAGAAGATCATAGTAGGGATATGAGAGCCTTGGAGCAGTTGAAATAATCCATTGGCATTATTCCAGTTTTTTTTTGAGTTTGTAGTGTTGTTGAAGCTGCTATAGAAACTATTAGACTTATGTTGTTGTTGTATTTCCTGTCTCCATTCATAATAAAATATACCAATGTTGTCACTTCTATTTTCAATGTACTTGGATTGGTAATATGTAATGCATGCAAAATTTTTGTGAAAAGTACTCAATCAATTTATGAACACATGTAATGCAAGTATTTGACGAAAGTACACAACAAAAGCTACATAATTGACAACAAACCATTATTTTCCTAGCACATTCCCATTGGGGACATTACACACATACTCATATCGGGTTTAACCATCTATTTTTTCTCATTATACCTATCATGCCTATCGAAAAATTATTCAAGAGGTACAAGGCCTGTTTGAATCCTATTTTCTTTTATCTCTTTGTCTGAACCTTCTTCTCTCCAATTGATCTTATTCTTGGAAAATTACTGCAAGTTGTTCATAAATATTATTATCTGTGCATCATCATCAAAATCCTTCCAGTTAACGAAGTTATCCAAGATTGATGGTCTTAAGATAATTTCCATTTTTCCATTTTCCACCAAGTCATCACAAATATGGAAATTTGAGGTAGAGACAACTATTGGATAGGCTCTTTTTTTCAAATCCCTTGGTTCTAATTCCAAGGATAATGCATCAAACCATTCCATCATGTCCCATACTACATTCCTGTATATTTTCAATCTTTCATTTTTTAGATTCCTGAAGACCTTTTACTTGAAAAATAACTTAATGATAATCACAAATAATATTCAAAATTTTGATTCCAATATCCTTATCTAAACTCAAACCAAGTAAAAGTGCTTCATATTCTGCTACATTATTATTTTCTTTGAATTCTAAATGAAATATTAGATTTTGGGGGAATTGAATACAATACCTGCAGCCATACCTACTTGGGACTTTGGCCCTATCAAATTTCATCTTCCAAATTTTGTTGACATATTTTTGAGGAGATACTTCTATAATAAGTACGGTATAGTATTTAGGCTCTTCTTCAAAGAGAACTAATTCATTCTTGGGATTCCACAGATCCTCCACATGATATTTCCTCATCGGATCTCTATGTAAGATAATGAAACCACCCTGGAAATTGGGGTAGTAGTGTATGATAAATCCATCTGAATACTACCTCCAAGGTCAATGGTCCAATTTTGGGATAAGACCATTCCCCAAGCATTGGGAACATCAATTATCACCATGTCCATTACCATGCATATATCCTAATGAGCTTCCAAGAATACTTGAAGATCCTTAATCAATCCACATACTTTGACTTGGAGTCTTGTTGTGTTAACACCAACAACTTCCCTTTTTCTTGTTTTCTTGCTCATCCAGCCAATTTTTTCCAAGAAATGGGGACCCTCCTTTTACTGTTTCAAAGACCCTTTATCATGTTAAAGAATCTAAGTTTTCTTTTTGGTCCTTAATTGAGTCTTTTTCCAATCATTTTCTCTTAAGTTTTTCAAACTTCCCAGGCTCATTAACATAGGTAGTGTCAGCGTAGGAAACATTTCCCTTGTCGATACAACTAGTGTCGGTGAGTTCAAGTTTTCTCTGCTGATACATAAGTTGGGGGGGACACCTAGAAACTTTTGAGGATTTCTTTTTCATTTCAACGCTCGATAAACATTTATATTGATACATCAACGTCAAATGTTTCATTGTTGCCAATATGTCTGGTGAAAATATTCTCTTGATCACCAATACGACTAGTGACCATCTTATCACCACCCCCAATACATTGACAAAAACCTTTGGATTGTCATCGATACATAGAAACCACCCGCTCCTAAAATGTATTATTCACACCTATTTTTTTTCATCGGTCCTAGCGCCAAAAGGAATGACGGAGGCTATAAATCCTAAGCCTTCCAAAGCACTTTACAATTTTTCACCAAAGCAAAAGGAGAGAAAGTGGAAGGAACTTCCTCAAGCACATGACTCCTTGTGCACACCTTCCCTCTCACACTACGTGGCATCACCATACTTGCAGGTTAGTCACCTTCCTCCTTTTCACATGTTTTTATCCTTAGCTATGGTTTTCCTTGCTATAATTTGTTTATATGTGGAACACCCCTTCATGTTTCATCTTTCGATTTTTTGCTCCCATGCCTGACCTTCTCTTTCCCATTTTCATTGTCGAAAAATATTTCCCTCGTGCCTTCAATACCCCCTTACTTTCCTTAAACCCTTTGGCCTAACGATCAGGGTAATTGTCTTCAAATCCCTTTGCGCCCTCGACCTTGCCATGGTCTTTCCCTTCAAACATGCCCTAACTGGCGTTCCTTGGAATTATAACTTCAGTTCCCCTTCCATATTAATAGGGCCTTATTATTCCATATTGGCGACCTGTCTAAACATACATGACAAATTTTGGTTTAAGTATTCCAAGAAACAATGGCGGTTTTTTTTTCCCTTGCTAAAATCTCTAAGTAGAAAAAGGGATAGACTTAGCCTTAGAACCAGGTTTTGCATTTCGGTGTCGATAAAAAGTTTGGCGCCGAAACTCTTCTTCCCTCATCGATGAAGATCAAATTATGAAGTTTTATATAGCCCTCTTCTCATCGGAACAAATTAAATATTTTATGCCAATATAGCCTAGCCCTCTTTTCATCGACTTTAATATTGGGATTTCTAGCAATACATTTTGCAATGTTGGCAAACAATATTCTTTTAACCACCGATACATCTCCCCTTGTCGAAAACGATACAAGTTAGGTTCCGATATTTGTATGTATCAGCGTAGAGTTATCCAACTTGTCGATTCCGCTAAAAAACATTAAAAATCATCCAAACAAAAAAAAAAAAGTCATGCTCTCTCTTTCTCATTCTTTTCCTTTTCAAGACAGTGAACATATGATGCATGTGCCTAACGATATATTTTATTAAAGACTAATAATCAATATGTATTTTGCATATTTTTCCATGTCTCCTCGCAAACGCTCACAAAGCACCGACAAGGCCATTATAAAAGATGCCTTTGCAAGCACTCAAGAAGAATATGTAGACACCCGAGGGCCTACATATGATGACACCAAAGGTGTTAAAAACAAAGAGACTTCTCTCAAATGGGGTGAGATATACCAAATGTTCAATAATCATACCCTCCCCCCAAATGACATAGGATGACCCCAATCTCCAGACATTTAGAAATATCAGGAAATCTAAGCTATACAAGGTGGCAACACATGTAACAGTGTTTCCCTGCATATAAACTATATCATGGATTGTAAGGCACACTGATATGGAAACCAAATATATTTTAAATGAAAAATACCACCCAATCACCTCCTTTTAATATTCAACAATTGATTCTTGTTATCAATTAGAAGATGGAGAGAAATCATTGAAAGAGAAGCTCATAAAGAAGTTGCCACACAATCCAAAATAGATTTTAAAGGCATGGTACAAACCCAACAAAGTATTCAAGTCAATATTTTTCAAAGAGTATCCTACCAACCTGATCAAAATTCCATATCAATATGCAATGGCCATGCCTTGCAGACTATACCTGGAGTCCGACGCTTAGAGGTTCAATATAACCTGGGTGCCTCTTCTATACTATGTTGCAGATGTCGAGTCAACCTTTAACGAGGACAACATTTTATTGTCATCTTTGGAAGAAGCACTTACAACAACAAAGAATACTGTTCCTGGGGAATTCCCAAGCTTCCACATTTCCTCGTATCTCTTAGAGATGGTTTGAATATGCCATGCATTCCCATAGATGAGTTGTACTTGACATCCTAGTTGTTAGATTTTTAGGGTAAATTGAAAACAGTAGTCACTTTTAATTTTAAAGCAAAAGCACTTTAGATCTGGATCATGGGCAGCCTATATCAAGATAGAATTCTGGCTTATGTTAGCAGAAGGATATAGTTAATGATAATGGTGTTGTAAATCAATCTATAACAAGATCTCTTTTCAAGTAACAGCAGATCTATAACTAGAGAAGTAGCAGCAGATCTATAGAGACAAACAGTGTTGCAAAACCTCTCAAGTGTAACAGTAGATCAAGCAGATCTTCTATAATAGCAAAGCAAGCAAACCTTTTTATAACAGTAGATCAAACAAACAAAGAAGGGAACACTTTCAATTGTTGCAGCCAACTCAACAGTTATAAAAGCAACAGTAGATCTATGGATCTTAATACTTGAAACAAAATAAATCAGATCTGAACTTCAGGAGAGACTGATTTAGAAACACATACCTGGTACTAGTCTTACCTTTGATGAAAGCACAGACCAAAAGAGATATAAGGTCCTTGATGGTTATGCTCAGTTTAAAGGTTTGGTTCAGATCTTATTAGAGATCTATAGACACCGTTTGATAGAACTATCATGCCACCACTGTTAAGATAGAAGGGACCCAAAACACAAAACCTTAACAAGGAAAACTTATGGCTGAGATAGATAAGGCATACACTGCATAAACCTTGGGAAACAACTTCACAAAGGACAGCAGCACTTCTATGCAAGCATCGACACCTTTCTGCAGTCAGTAGCACCCTCCTACAGTCAGCGGTGCTCTCTCACAGGTAGTCGTACCCTCCTCACAGGTAGCGGTACCCTTTTTACAGGTCACGGCACCCTTAAGGCTCCCAACGGATGGCAGTACCCTCATCACAGGTCACAACATCCTTCAGGCTGGAAGCGACACCCTCAAATGTACAAATGAAATAGCAAAGGTGGGACGTAGCCTCCAGATCAGTCTACAACAGGAAGAGATGGGACAACAACCGATCTCCTTCTCCAAACAGGGCAGCAGACAAGGTAAGACAGATTTGGACTGAGGCCGCATAAGTAAAGAAGCTCCACGCTAAAACAAGAGAACTCATGTTAAGGTGCCACTTAGTAGGAGAGGGTAGGGCTCATTATATAGTAGTTAGGGCATAGTGTTAGGGTTGAGTTAAGACCAGAGTTAGGGAGCGCTAGGGCTTAGGTGAGTTTTAGGTTGTCACATGCTTAAATTAAAAATTTAAACATGTGACATAAACATAACTTAAATTTAGAACCAAAAGTCCATAACAAATAACACAAGGCCCCATAATAAACAACCAAAAGGACCCACACAAAGGGTAGGAGGGTTTACAAAGCCCACAACCAAAAATCAAAAGCCCATAACAAAGGTAAAGGAGG
>ML779547.1:221747-243866 GCA_009831015.1 Picea engelmannii
TAGGGTCTTCAACTGCTTGGTTACTAACCAAGTCTTCCATGCACCAGGCATGGGTACCCTGGTTACAAACCAGGGGCCCTGGTTACTAACCTAGGGTCTTCAACTGCTTGGTTACTAACCAAGTCTTCCATGCCCCAGGCATGTGTACCCTGGTTACAAACCAGGGGCCCTGGTTACTAACCTAGGGTCTTCAACTGCTTGGTTACTAACCAAGTCTTCCATGCACCAGGCATGGGTACCCTGGTTACAAACCAGGGGCCCTGGTTGCTAACCTAGGGTCTTTATCAATATATGTCCCAGACCACATGTCCCAGGAGTGCACTGGGTGCCCTAGATCTCGTCTAGGGTCTTAGCCATCCTCCAGGAGAATGGCTCTCGCTGCTGCATGTAAATTCAACACTAGTGATCCCATCCACATATACTACAATATACTATGGGAGAACACGTATTGAACTGACTATCATAAAATTTGTAACAACTTCTTGGCCCCCTGTACCAACTTATATTCAATTCACCTCCACCATGCATGATAGCTAAAGCGCATGAGGTAGTCAAGAGGGTAGGGGACTGGTACGTCATGGAATATGGGATATACCTTAGGATATACAGGGCCACCAAATCCCTACACTTTCTACTAAATTTTATTATGGACAAACTGGTGCTACAATAAATCACCTACCAGATCATTATGTATGGAGCTGGTGTAGTGTTATACATTGATAAGAAGGCTATATAGCTTCCTCTCCTGCTATGGGTTGGTTCATATTATTTTGAAGACGTAAATGAGGCACATGATGAAGTAAACATATTGCCATCTTTCCACTTTAGAGAAGAAATATTCTAGAGGTATTATCCTCTAGACGTGGTCAAAGAAAATTACATCAACCACAAGTATAGGTGGGAGTATACACTAAATGTTTGGGAATAAGAAGAAATCCACCATCGTGCAAGGACATACCACAAGGATATATTCAAAATAAGAGTCAATCCATTGGGGATTATAGTAGATGAACAACAATATCAAGAATCCCAGAAGAATGCCAAAGAAGAAGCGACAGTGACAATAGAAGTGGCAACGATGAAAACAACCTCCAAAGCAACAATATCAGAGGAAGAGAGAGGAAAATGAAGGCAATATAAATTGTTGAGTAAGAGGAAAACAAGAAGAGGAAATAAGAGGAAGATGAAAAACAAAAACAAAAATATGCTAAAGAAGCGACAACAGTCGAGATAAATGCAAAGAAACAAAAGAAAAAGGTGAAAGTAAGAAAGAAAAAGGAAGAAGAAGTTGAGTGGAAGTGAAGAGAAGAAGAAGCAAAACCTGAAGCAAAATAAACAATAGAAGATGAGGCAACAACGAAATAAAATGTAAAATAAAAGGCAACTGAAGAAGCAACAACAAAGGAATCAACAAAATATCAAAGAAAGAAAAATAAAGAAGCGCTAAACAACAACGCATCCCCCATGTACATGGACATTCTGGGTTCATTGACTGAAGTCCCACTTATGGGTGGACACCTTCCACTGGGTGAAATTGGATTGGTATTGTTCATTCTCTCTAGGGTTTTTAAGGTTTACAATTTGAACAATTTTAGGTTCAATAAAGCTTCTGGCAGGATAGTGCAACAACATACCAGAAAGCTCCCATTGTCTAGGAAGGCTCCATTATCAGTGGTTACTGAAACCACCGTGATAGATAATTTCATAAAGGATCCAATTTAAATTTCATAAGCTGGCGTCACCTTCACACTTGCATCGAAGTAGAACCTTAAGGAATTGGTGCATGAGAATCAACAAAAGGATGACATGATTAGGGAGCTAGAAGAAGAAGTCAGGCAAAACAAAAGGGACAAGGAAAATATTAAATAGTTTATACTATGTGTTGATAAAGTTAGAATAGAGCTTCATGATATGGCGATAGATATGTATGCAAATCTACAAGCCTTTCAATAGCTAACAACACAGATTATGGTAAAACATAGCAGAGCACAAGCCAAGAACGTGGATTTTTCCACCACTAGAGAAGGTCTCAATGAGATGCAGTGGTAGATCGCTCAAAATCCATATGCTCCATCATTGCTATCCCACATATCCTAATGGGAGAGAAAGGTTTATTATACTTCTCTCGATAATTTCCAACAAGCTAGGGAGAAGGTGGAAAAGGACCTAAGGAATTCATTGCTGAGTTGCGCTCATCTTCACAAAGAGACATACATATTAGCACACAAAGGACACCTACACTAGATCGAAGAAATTGGGAAGATGAAAACCAATGAGAGGAGTTTTGAAGAGGTCAAGATAAATATGAAGAAGAGGAAAAAATACGCCAGGGTTGTGACGAGGGTGACATTGGACTTGATGGATGAGCATCTTGTGAATCCAACTAGAACACAAAACATGATCCAAGCCTTCATGGTCAATTTGAAAAGAGACATGAAGACCCTCTTGCATAATTCAATAGCTCACGAGCCTTCCCTAGAGTTGCCACTATTCCGTAGAGTTGTCTCCATTTCAGGACAACATGAAGTTTGGGAAGCTTGCCTGAAGGATAAAGACAAATGAAGGGGACATAACAACCAATTCAAAATTACTCACAACCACCTTCTATTTTGTCTTTTTTTCACCTATACACAATTTTGTACTTATTATAACACTTGTCAAAATAGGTGAAAGAGAAAAATGAAGAGACATGTAACTTCTTCTTGCAAAATTCAAGAAACCCACATAGTCAGTTACTTAGGAAACTATAAGTAAAGGAAGAGACCAACTTTTAAAGGGCTCTTCAACCATTGTTATTTCTGGGAAATATTTCCTGAAATAATATTGAGAATCCATCAGGGTCAATTTTACTGGAGAGAAATGTTGGTTTCTGATAGCGAGTTTACTTTGAACTACTTCAAGAAATCTGTTGGGATATCTTTAAATGTTGTTTCACTTATAGACTTTTCTTACATGAACAAAAAATTCTTACATTTTTACCTTTTCTCTCTTATTAATTATTATAAGATGATGAATAGTTTATGTACGTAATTGTGTATCTTAGACTAATGTGGCTGTGACTTTATATGCATGTGTTGTTAAACTTGTTTCTCTTTAACAAATACCTATCAATAGTTATCACAAGGATTGCTAACATTGCCAACTTCTTATTAGTTAATTTTAGTTGCTCCTAGCTAGGATAGGGTAGATTAGATTTTATTTATGTGAGTATTTTAGTTACATTTGCATAATCCCTTTCTTTCAAACCATTTATTCACCGCCTAACCCAGTAATGACATCTAGTTCAGAATCCATATGGGTCTCCTAATCCAAATGGTTCTTAGTCTGATTGGGGATGCATACTGAGGAGTACCCCTATATGTTGAAGGGAATTTATCACGCGTCAAGAATTCCATGGCACACATATTCATGTAATGTCTCGAAGTATTCAAACCCAAATGATTCAACACTTTAAGAGACATCACATTTGTTGAAGCCCCATAATTCAACATACAATTGTTCAAAAACAAATCCTCCACTATCAAGGATATGAATAAAATATGATGTTTCAGATTGTTGTTTCCTCCCTGGAGCATGGTTTGAATAATTATGGGGGCATATCCATTCTTAGACACAATATGAGTTGTTTGAATAGTTGCTTCAAGCCCTAAAACTTCTTTAATTTGATTCTTCATGGAATGGATCCTTGCTAACTCAACAATAGGAATGTGAATTTTGGCATTAATAAACTATCATGTCACGTCAAACTTGATATAAAGAGAGTTTCTTGTTGAAAAATCACTTTGAAGTACCTCCAGATTAGGTCTGGTAGGCCTTGCAAGTTGATTATATTTATCTAGAGGATTAGAAGGATCTTGCTGATCTTATGGAGGGTTGTTCCTTCTTCTTTGATAAGTAATACCTTTGAATATATTCTCATACATATGATTTATTACTTCTAGAGAAGGAATTTCCCCAAACAATCTAACTACTACCTCAACTTCAATCAAATCATCCTTCATTTGTTGCCAATTGTATGAGGGTAACTGATAAATATGTCATCCATCAAACACATTATCACAAGTATCCAAAGGCACTTCATCATCCTGATTACCTAGTTTGGTTTTTTTCCAAGTAAACAACGCAAGTGTTTTCATCATGCAGACTTCTACATGCACTAAAATAGTAAGGATGTCCATTCTCAATCATGTTGGTTGGTTCCAATGATGTATGAGGCCTTTGATTTGGTGGAGGGCCTCTATATCCATTCCTCGATTGACACTTTTTTTTTTATGTTGAATTCTTTCCATTTGTACAATCCTATTTTGTAATGCATTAGTTGTTTGCATGAAATTTGCTTGCATCTTCTTAATCTTCTCCACAAGAGTAGAGATAGGATCAAAAGTAGGCTTTGCGGCGGGAGAAAAAACTTTATGCTTGTGATCACCTTTAACCTTGGGGAATTTTAATATATTTGGCTTCCCCGAGAGATTCCAAATTTCATTGAGACTCTTGGCCTTTCTTTTGGAACCTATGGGATATTTAGGTTTAGCATTATTGAGGAAGAAGTTTAAATTCCCTTGAAAGGAATTCATGTAGTACATCGAAATAATGGTTGAAGTAGGTTGATTAGTTTGAGGAATATCTTGCACAATCTTGTCAAACCTGTAGTTAAACTCATACATGGTTTCATTCTCATTTCTTTTAATGTTATTTGAAGCATTCAAGATAAATCAATTATCTTTCTTTTCCAACCATCTATCAAAGAAAACATTTTGACATGCTTGAAAAGAATTAATGCTATGATAAAACAATGATAAAAACCACTTTCTAGCATCTTTTTCCAATGATAAAGCCAAACATCTATAGAGAATGTCAAGATGACAAACTCCTAGAGTGGTGATGTGCTCAATAAATGCATCCAGATAATCTTTCACACCAATAACATTATCACCATGGAGTGTAGGCAACTTATCCAAAGAAGATGTCATATCATGAGGTTGACCTGCAATGTTAAAGAAATCAAATGGTTTGAAAGCATATGTCAACCACTAAGTAACCATTTGATTTTGAGTTAGAGAACTTAAATCAACAAATAATCCTCTTATCCCTCGTATCGAGTGACAGGGAATAGACAGGCCATGGGATCGCCATCAGAGACAAACTGCGACATGTCCCCTCAACCTGCTGGCACCTGACAACCTTCATCTACCACTGTCGTCTCACCGCATGAGGCTTAACTTCACCTCCCTGACACATACTTCTCAGCTCATGGTTCATCACAAATGTCATGCTTGTTCTCTAGTTATGATACTCCGTTGGTACCTCACTCTTACCTAGTACGTCCCTCACATCCTACATTTCATCATGAGATATCCCTTTGCTATAACTCCCATTACTATCCCTCACTTCACTCATTATGGTCACATCCCTAACTCATTTTCTGGATTGAAGGGAAACTGTTTCATCCTTATCCCCCTTCGGATTTTGTCCCACCACATTTCTTCCTCTATGCTCATCCCTATTCACCTTCCCCTCTACATCATCCCCTTGGTGTTGGATCTCCCTTCCCTCACCCCCTTTTCTCTCTATTTTATCCCCTCTGCTCCAATGGATTGTGGAAACCTCTCTCATCAGGCCTGTGAAAATTCTTCTCGCACACACATGGCTAGCTCTGGTTTCCGACTAGCCTTTGTAGTTGAAGAATCATTTGAATCCTACCAAGCCCACACTCCTCCCCACATTTGGGCTGATATAGACTTAGCATAAGCTGATGTTTTTGTCTCGAGGCATTTTGTCTTAGATGAGGAGATGCTTAATTTTGTTAGCTCATGGAACCTTGATACTAGAAACACTCGGTCATGGGTCTCCCAGTATCTGATTTTGTTTTACATATATTGGCACTTTAAGCTTCTACTAGGTCACGTCATTGTTGATCGAAAAGAGGATAAGGATGAGATTTTATTGCATCTCAATGAAATTTAAGGACATATTTATCTTCATGATCACAAGATGAATATGATGGCTAAACATTTGGTGGGATTGGATCTCTCACAAGTGAACCTACCTCAATCCCTGGTGCCTGAATGAGGGCCAACTCTCTACTTAGTTTTTTATGCTTATAAGGTTTTTTAGCATGTTGTTTTGTCCAAGAGGTTTGAGTATCTCAATCCCACCTCATAATTATCAAACTAGGAATAAACAACAAACAACATTTTGCATAGTAGATAGTCTTAAACTCACATCTATCCAAAATTTAGCTTTAAAAGGAAAATATTAAATAAACCTACATACAATTTGATGCATCCCTGTTGGTCTGGTTTCCCCAGTGGAAGGCCCACAATAAGATTTCCATATACTTTTGTTATGGAAATATAAAGAATCAAGATCATACACACAAAAAATAAAATAATGTTCTTATATTGAGTAAGTATTAAAAAACTAACTTATTATTTACTTCCCTTGTCTTGAGCCTATGTTTCCTTCTTCTATAAACACGTTCAGGTTCAAGAACAAGATGAAGCATACCTTGGGAATTACTTCTTGTAGAGTACCTTTTTGTTGTATTTGGATTCAGTGGAGTCACTAGATGAGACGATCAAGTTAGCAATAATAATAATCCCATCAATATACAAATACAATATAACTTATCCAACAACGTAGGGGATGGAATTTCTTCCTAACAATGGTGCCATAAAGTGTTTCAAACCGGTTGGGATAATGTATTCAAAAGCTAGGTCGGTCCCTAGAAGAAAACTCACATGTTCCTCCCTAGAAACTACCCCCAAAAATGTTTCAAGTCGACTGCAATAATGTCATCAAAATATAGGTCAGTCCATAGAAGCAAACTCACAAATTCCTCCCTAACAATGGTTCCATAAAATGTTACCACCCAAATTATCACCCTTTGTGAAATCCCTTATCGCAGTGCTATGGGGGTAAGCACACTTGGGAAACTTAAACCACTGCCACCTCAACAAGGTTTCCCCTTCACTTTAGGCTAGTTTCTTGAAGCCACGGGGGGGCATCCCAATATATGGAAATGGACATGTAAAGTATATCATTGTAGTGGATGATACAATTCACTTCAATATACACACAACTCAATATATGGTTCGATAGACCAATGCCAGGAAAGTAGTAAGATGCCTTAAGAATATTCAACAAGAAACTAGGGTATAAGCTACCACAATATAAAGAGGGTTAGGAGCTAATTAATAAGTGCTGAAATCTGAAATAGAATATGCTACAAAAGAAAATACTAATCAACACTATGATGTCACTTTTTGGATGAAGAGACAAGTACCTTTTACCACACAAGAGTGATATATAATCACATAGACCAAGAAAAAATTATATAATTGAGTTACCTCTTGCATGTATGATAAAAATTAACAAGTTTGATTCTGTCCACAAATTCTAGAATCTAATATATGATAAATAATGCAGAAAATGTATAATTTGGGCAGGAAAAGCACCCCAAGAGTGCCTAAAAGCACTTGTAATGATAAACCTTGGGTACTATGTCTAGGGAAATGGATAACATATGTAATCATAGCCTATAAATTAATGATTTCAAGTATAAATGAATAATAACCATGCAATTAGTTCAAACTTACAAAGAGAGTTGGTGAATGCCCTTAGGGTTTCACCAAAAATATCCAAATTGAAATATAATCACTCTGAAGCATTCAAGAGATTAATTTCACCATTATATTGTGTTACATAACCTTTATAAACAATCCAATAATGAAATATAATCTAGAGTAGTGTTAGCATGCACCTTTCAGGGTTAAACCCTAGCTTTAGGGTTTCACCAATTCTGATTTTCTTGCTGTAATTTAATTTTCAGAATTAGTAAATACCTTAAATCAGCCCACAAAATGTTAGATAAGACATTTAAGCATAGATGTGTGGGGATAATTTTCCCTATTAGGGTTAAAGATCAACAATTTTCCACAAACCCTTGGATAAAATTGCCTAGAAAATGAAAATAAATTGCTAACTTTGCACTAGACAATGAATACATATTTTTTGATGGCATATCTTTTATAGTTTTTGTATATTTATATTTTATATGACATAAAATAAAATAATTTTAATTTTTAGCATTTTTGGCTGGTTGTTGGGAGTAAGATTAGTGTCAAGTCTCCTCTTAGGGCTTATGGGGTCAAGAAGTATACCCCTCTAAGAATTGGTTATCCAATGTTTATGGATTAGAGTAGGAGACTAGGGCCTCAAGTGTAATGTCCTATTTTTCCTAGGCAGTCAGGATACTGTGATGGTTTATACAGTTTCCCGTAAACCATTAGACGAATGAGCTAGGGAAACGATACTAGTAAATTCACTTTCGAATTATAAAGTGAAAACTTAGGAAAAGTGAGTTTATTATTATTAAACCCCTCTTTGAGGGTATTTCTCTCCAATTAATAATTAAATGAATATTTTAATGGAGAAAAGGACAAGTGAAGGAATAAAAGGACGATTGAAGGGGAAAAAGGTATTATCGGCTATTCATTTTAAAAATTGAGTTTGGGAGAAGATCTAGGTGAGCAAACGAGGGTTTCAGCTGGAAACCCATTCGACACCTCGGATTCGGTAGTGAAACTATCTGCCCTAGCCGTGGAATCTCGGATTCAGCAGTGAAACTATCTGCCCAAGCCGTGGAATTGGAGAAGCCATTCAGGGTTCTCATTTGCAGGTATTGGCCTTGTGTTTTTGAAGAAGTTTATTGGAGACAACTTCATTTTCTGATCTGAGAAGAAAGAGGGCATAATTTTCTGTGGCACGTGTGGACGGATTGGGAGTCTTCTTAGCTGGGCACATTCTACATTCAATGGCTGGCGTTTTCCATTTTGGCTGGAACATTCACCTACCCAAACGTTTCCATTGTGCTGGTCATGTCCTCTCCTTCAGGATGTTGCGTGTTCCCTTGTGCTGGCAGCGTTCTCTTTCCTAGAGGTCGCATTCTCCTTGCTGGCCGAGTCTCCTTTGTGACTACGTGCTCCTTGCTGGTCGTGCCCCCTTTTTATTATGGCTGTGTGCTCTTTGATGGCTGTAGTTGCGTTTCTTTTGGTGTTGCGTGGAGGTTAGTGTGAGGTATTTGCTGGTCGACCTCCAATTCGTGGACTATTCCTTGCATTGCTGGAGGTTTATTGTTGCGTTTGGAGCTGCCATTTCCCTCAATCAAACAACAGAACCATTTTATGTGGGTCGCCCCTATATCAACTCATGGGGATAGTTTCGAGGGAGAATCGTATGGCTGTGTGTGTGTGGTGAGAGTTATAGCTTCCTACAACAATCTTCCTCATCCATTTTGAGAGGTATTCTACTCTTTTCAATTGTAATAAATTCAGCCATCACTATTTAATAAAAACCAATCTGAATTTGACCATTTGGCTTCTTGAAATATGAGTATGTGCTTCATTATTTTTGTGGGTTATATTTAAAGTCAAAATAATACATTGTGCACGTCATTGGGGAGGCATAAGGGATTAAAAAACCATCATATCAGCGAACAAACCAAAGAGACAGCCTGATGTCCATCCAAATTTCACCTACAACCATCATTTACAGTAGTCTGCCAAGTGTTTGATGAAAGTCCAACACCAAAATAACGGAGTTTTTCACACTTTTACAACATAGAATATTTCAGTGGTATCACATCATGTTCTTGGCCAGTTGTGGGCGACATTGATGACTGAGGAAGGGCTGCAGAACATCACTTATAGGCGCAGGAGGTATAGAAGCGTAGAGGGCAGAGAAGAAGACATGGATGGCACTCCAGGAAATAATGCAAATCTGCCAGAGGACAGAGAGGATGGTTTGATCAGAGGGCTTATGAAAGCCTTACAAGATATTGCAGAGGGCCAGAGAGAGACCCGAGAGTTCATGGGCAGAATCACAAGTTAGGCTCTAGGGAGCAAGCATGGTGAAGAAAGGGGGGAGAGCAACAAGAGAGGGTAGATGGAAGATGGGGAAAACACACACAGACCTCATGTTGAGGTGGTCGCTTCCAGGACCAACCCTCAGAATCGCCCACACGACTACAGTGAGATTCCTAGATCTACCATGCCCAAGTTCTTAGGACCACCGGAGACAGGTACAGGAGGGCAGGTAGAGTAGGACGAGCCCTTAGCAACTTATTTCCAGGAGTATAAGGCCATGGATCCAGATTTGAGAGAAGCTATGACTTTTGTCGAGTTTTGTAGCTTCAAGGGGAGAAACAGGCCGAGGTTCTTCAACAGGGGTCCCACGCAGAGCTACGAGTTACAGCGCACAGTGGGCAAGCTCACTTTACCATACTTCGATGGGACGTCGAAGTGCACTGCACGAGCTTGGGTGCAGAAGCTCGACACCTACTTCCAGCTGAACCCCATGGCAGAGACTAATGCCATTAAGTTGGTGACATTGCACTTGGAGGGTGAGGCACAGGACTTGTGGTACCACGAGATGACCACTCTGGGTCATGCCCATATTGTCACCTATGCCGAGTTCACAGGTAGACTGGTGCACCAATTTGACAGATGAGATCCTGAGATGTCTTTTAGAGACTTAGCACAGTTGAAACAGACTGGGTCGACAGATGCATACATATCAGATTTCCAGAGGATATCAGTGATGGTCACCAATATCTCCGAGGCCCGTTTGGTGATGCTGTTCACAGAGGGGATAACCAAGCCACTTCGAGGATGGGTGAAGGATTACAAGCCTACTTCACTACAAGATGTAGTTAGCAGGGCTAGAGACTTACATGAGTCTGTACCTAAGCCCAAGTTCACCCCGAGACCGAACTTCCCCACGAAGTTTGATGACAGGACACCACCACAGAGGGATGGCACAGGACAACAACAGAGAGACTGGGTAGGAAAGCCACAGAGGGATTGGACAGGAAGGAATAGGATGGATGATGCTACCAGGCAGGATCTAAGGAGGAGGAAGTTGTGTTTCAGTTGCCAGGAACCATGGGTACCAGGTCACAGGTGTGCAGGCAAGGCCAAGGCGCACTACATAGAGGTGTTTTCTGATAGCGGGGATGATGAGGCAGAAGAGGAACATGGATAGAAGGAGGATTCACGAACAACGAAGGCAGAGTAGACATCGATGGAAACACGAGGGGTTATAGCATCCCTCTCCGGCATACCCAGATTTCACACCTTCAGGATGAGGGGAGGAGTGCAGGGACATCGAGTGACAGTTTTGGTCGATGGTGGGGAATCCCACAACTTTATAGACTCTTTGTTAGTGGAATGAAAGAGCATTGCTGCTGAGTCTTTTGAGGGTTTCTCAGTGGTCATACCAGGGGAGAACACACTAGACTGTACCAGGTACGTTCCACGGATGACATTGAACCTGGGAAACTACATGCTCACCGATGACTTCTATGTGGTAAAGATACCTGACACCAATGTGGTGCTTGGGGTTCAGTGGCTATACTCCCTGGGGAGGTACTCCACTAACTACCAGACTATGGAGATGGAGTTCCAGGGTCAGGACGGTGAGAGAGTGGTTCTGCGGGGCATGAATACATATCCTCCTAAGGTTTTAACTGCAAATAAGATGGAGGTAGTGATGAGACAGGATGACATTGCATGGGTTGCGGAGTTTCATATCTCAGTACAGAGGTCCAAGGGCAGGGAGCCCAATTGTCCGAGGGAGATACATGACTTGTTTCAGGAGCATAATGTCTTTGGTAATGTACCTTCAGGTAGGCCTCCCGACAAGGGATTCAAGTACATCAGTAAGTTAGAGGAGGGTATTCGAGAAGTGATTACCACTCCATATAGGCACCCTAGGGCCTATAGAGACGAGTTAGAGAGACATCTCCAAGAGTGCAGAGTTCGCCAGGGGAAGGAGGTGGGGCACACACATTCAGCCGGATCGTTACAACCTTTTAACGATCAGGGGTGGGAAGGCATCCCCAAGGATTTCATCACCAGGTTACTGAAGATGCAAGGGAAGGATTGCATCTATGTCATGGTGGACCAACCCACCAAGCTTGCCCACTTCTCCACCATTCCTTTAGACTACTCAGCAACGCAGGTGATTGAGTTATCTTTTAGGGAGATGTTCCGTTTACATGGGTGGCCTAAAGCCATCGCCAGTGGCAGGGATAGAAGATTCGTGGGAAGTTTCTGGCAGGTGTTTTCTAGGTTGGTATGTACCAAGTTGACCTCGAGTACTAGTTACCACCCACCGATCGGCGGACATATTGAGTTTGGGAACACTTGGGCGGAAGTGTATTTGCGGAACTTCATCGCAGGACAACAAACTGCGTGGGTGATATGGTTACATCTCGGGGAGTACTGTTATCCCACTACCTTTCACATGTCTATCGGTATGACCCCTTTTCGGGCGTTATACGACTATGAGGTCTTGATTTTTGCAGACATAGCATGCGGCGATTGTAGAGTTCCTCAGGTTCGAGGTTGGTTACAGGACAACCAGGACATCCTGAGAGCACTGAAGGAGAACCTGAGGGTGGCCCAGAGTCAGCGGAAGATGTATGGGGACAGGTATAGGACGGAGGGCACTTTTGAGGAGGTTGTTTCATAGGAGTCACCCCATTGGGATGATGAGGGGTGGGCGGCCACAAGCCTCGAAGAGATCCTGTAGGTTGGAGGGCGGAAATTCCATGATAGGGCAGTCAGGGAGTACTTGGTAAAATGGCAGGGTCTACCTGTGGAGGATGATACTTGGGAAAACGAACAAGTGTTATAGTTACCGGGTTTGAAGTTGCTCGAGGACAAGCAAATTTGGGCAGGGAGGACTGTAATGTCCCGTTTTTCCTAGGCAGTCGGGATACCGTGATGGTTTATACAGTTTCCCGTAAACCATTAGACATATGAGCTAGGGAAATGATACTAGTAAAGTCACTTTCGAATTATAAAGTGAAAACTTAGGAAAAGTGAGTTTATTATTATTAAAACCCTCTTTGAGGGTATTTCTCTCCAATTAATAATTAAATGAATATTTTAATGGAGAAAAGGACAAGTGAAGGAATAAAAGGACAATTGAAGGGGAAAAAGGTATTATCGACTATTCATTTTAAAAATTGAGTTTGGGAGAAGATCTCGGTGAGAAAACGAGGGTTTCAGCTGGAAACCCATTTGGCACCTCAGATTCGACAGTGAAACTATCTGCCCTAGCCGTGGAATCTTGGATTCGGCAGTGAAACTATCTGCCCAAGTTGTGGAATTGGAGAAGCCATTCAGGGTTGTCATTTGCAGGTATTGGCCTTGTGTTTTTGAAGAAGTTTATTGGAGACAACTTCATTTTCTGATCTGAGAAGAAAGAGGGCATAATTTTCTGTGGCACGTGTGGACGGATTGGGAGTCTTCTTGGCTGGGCACATTCTACATTCAGTGGCTGACGTTTTCCATTTTGGCTGGAATATTCACCTACCCAAACATTGTCATTGTGCTGGTCGTGTCCTCTCCTTCAAGATGTTGCGTGTTCCCTTGTGCTGGTAGCATTCTCTTTCCTAGAGGTCACATTCTCCTTGCTGGTCGAGTCTCCTTTGTGACTATGTGCTCCTTACTGGCCGTGCCCCCTTTTTACTGTGGCTGCGTGCTCTTTGATGGCTGTAGTTGCGTTTCTTTTGGTGCTACATGGAGGTTAGTGTGAGGTCTTTTCTGGTCAACCTCCAATTCGTGGACTATTCCTTGCATTGATGGAGGTTTATTGCTGTGTTTGGAGCTGCCATTTCCCTCAATCAAACAACATAACCATTTTATGTGAGTCACCCCTATATCAACTCATGGGGACAGTTTCAAGGAAGAATCGTATGGATGTGTGTGTGTGGTGAGAGTTCTAGCTTCCTACAACAGTATTCCTCATCCATTTTGAGAGGTATTCTACTCTTTTCAATTGTAATAAATTCATCCATCACTATTTAATAAAAACCAGTCTGAATTTGACCATTTGGCTTCTTGAAATATGAGTATGTGCTTCATTATTTTTGTGGGTTATATTTAAAGTCAAAATAAGACATTGTGCATGTCATTGGGGAGGCATAAGGGATTAAAAAACCATCATATCAGCGAACAAACCAAAGAGACAACCTTATTTCCATCCAAATTTCACCTACAACCATCATTTATAGTAGTCTACCAAGTGTTTGACGAAAGTCCAACACCAAAATAATAGAGTTTTTCACACTTTTACAACATAGAATATTACATCAAGGCTAGTAGTATCCTATCTAATCAAGATAAACCATGAAAATGAAGGCCCTACAAGAAGGGTTTCCTCAAGGAAATGCCTTTACCAAGAAGATCAACACTAGATTGGAAATAAAAATTAAAACCCTTGCCAAGGAGCATAAAACTAATCAAGACAAGAGATTGAACAGTTACAAAATCGATTAAGGATGATGGAAGAGATACAAACCCTAGACATCCTCCTTCCAAGTGATGCTTGATATCATTCAATGAATCAGCCTTGCTAGATTTATTATAAGTCTTTTATAATCAAAATAATATTTGATGAACCAAGAAAAATAACCAAGAAAGATAGAGCTCCAAAAATTGACACCAAAACACCGAGTAAAGATCTTCTATTAATGGCTTATGGGAATGATCTCCAACAATTCACAACAATTTGGAATGAGAGGAGGGAATTTATTTATAGATGAGGCTCACAACTCATTCTCATTCTTTATTCCCTAAATCTAAGTTAAGGAATAAAAAAAAAAGTGAATTGTCAGCCACACAACTTGGAGACTAAGTCAAATTACAATCAAATTATACTTTACATGCTTGAAACCCTCACAAAGGAGGTGACATCACCCTTCTAAGAGGTCCGAATTTCCTTTAGGGTACAAAGTTCCATCTATAATGCACTTGAGAAGCCTTAAAAAGAGGCAAGGAATTATCCTTGTCCACTTTATCCCCAACGTACATCTCAAACAAGTGAAACGACCTCTCCAAAAGTCAACAAGAGGCATCTAAATGTGGATGGCTTCTCTATTTGGGATATTAAGTCTTCAATTCATGATTATACCTTAAGTTAGTGCCATATCATATTCTCAAGATGAAATACCACTTAAGTGACCTCCACATTATCCAAGTAGGCTCAAAATAACCCCATGATTGTTAGAAGAGGCCACACATGTGGGTTAGCCCTCATTAGTGACAAACATTAGCTCAAAAGGTGTGAAATGACGAGAGCATTCTAGCATATTTAACGTGGCATGTGTAGAGGGTGTCCATGTGGGTGCAAATAGCCCATATATTCCTTGAAGAGTGTGACCAATGCCTAAAAAAATGTGACATGCTTCGATAACTATTAGACTACCTAAGGAAATTTGAAATTGGATAATCATGTGTAGAATCACCTTGATGGGATAATGACTAAAGTGTGGTACACACATAAGAGAAATAGGGTCCATGTGGGGTAAAATACGTTTTCTAAACCACGGGTGTGACAAGCCTTACAAATCATAATCACCTTTAGAAAATAAAATAAGTGAGTAGTTAGAGCTCCCGTAAATCATGTATCCTAGTAGATCCATCTCAAAATGCCTGAATACCTACCCATGACATAAAATCCAAACTTGAGGGGAGTTACCACCATCAAGGGGTAGTTAGTCGCAACAATAAAACCAAGAACCTTAAGAATGGGGACTAAAAGGACATTCCATGACCATCCACCCAAGGGGTTCTAGGCTACCAACTAACCAACACTTGTAGATCAATTGTCCCAACATGGCCACATATAGAGAAATCATCACACTTTGGGCTTATCAGAGTGGTCACATCACGAATGTAGGGTAATTTGGGAAGAATATGAGGTGCAATGGGTATGATGTCGTGTCGTCAAATATTGAGTTAGAGTCTTGATTGTGGATCTCATGAAGTGTCACCCTGATCCATCATTAAGATTTCATGAAACCCAAACCTGGAGATAATGTTCTCAAATATAAATCTTACAATTGCTTGAGTGGTGCAATATCATGTTGGTGTTACCTCTACCCACTAAGTGATATAATCAGCCATGATGATGATGTAACACTTACCCAAGTGCCTGCTAAGTGGATTGATGGGTTTGATGAATTCAACTACCCATTCCTCAAAGGGTTGCAACACAATTTCCAGGTTGTAAACTACCTACTTACAAAAAAAACATAAATAAAATGCTAACTCCTCCTCAAATAATATCAATATCAAATGTTAAATCTACATTTGCAAAATTTACCTTCCATATTTTATAATAAATTGTAAATAAATCTATGGCTATGTTCAACAATCATAAGAAGACATTTAGTCTTGCTTGCCATACTCAACTGGAAAATTTTAGTTTTTAATTATGGACCATATGCACTCTAAAAAAATTAACTTTGTGCATGCAATTTGTTGGGCTGCTCCTAGTGGTCTAGGAACCTCAACATTTATTATCAATCCGGGTAAGTAAACTTATGAGACACAGACACAATATGTGCAGAACTAGTCTTGGAATTGCCTAGGAACTCCTACTAAAATCAAAGCAGTAAAATGCTAGACTCACAAATCGAAGTTAACCTTCTTAGACAACTAGAGGAATGTTTGTATGGAATGGAAGATAAAATGTAAATCAATAACATTGTTGTCTTTAACATCTAGATTAGAAACAATCATAAATCACATGGTCAAGGTAACATTGTTTGCAAGCTAATAAAAATGAATTCTGATTCTACAATAAATCAAAACAAAGCATGCATGTAACAAAATAAACTTGATAAAATAACTTACAGAAAGACAACATAGACCAGGTGGCCCTCCTGGAATATGTTATTAATGAAAAATTAGACCATGTGAAGGATCTAACACATCAACTTAAAAGAAGAACTCCAATGTATTCAACATAAATGTCAAAATCAACAATTACAATATGTCTTCAACCATATGCTTTGACAATAAAGAAAAAAATATGGAACTCCTAATACATATGATAAACCTGTTTATATATGAAATTACATATAACATAATTTCTATCTCTATGCCCTCATCTATGGATCATGAAAATATATTTTATTCCTTGGTTGGGCATAACCCTTAACATGTGATTTTGAAAATCGATTGCTACAAGAAATTCTGGGTAATTATGTTCTGAAGAACCTCTCGTACAACCCACTTCATGTACCATTTTAGTAATTTATAGCAAGTGTCACCTAAATGGCCCTATTTTGCACAAAACCCATGTTTTGGATTTTTGAGATTCTTCCTCATTACACCAAAAATCACCTCTGAGTATCACTACCCGAAAACTCTGTTTTTCAAAACTACTTACAAGAAAATAGTTTAGATCTTCAATATATCACACACATAACTTCTTTTTGATATTCAATATGGAATCCTTGATATTCTGAGATGTATCCTTGATCCTCTAACAATTTTATCCTTGTTCCTTTCTTTCAACATCGAATCCCCAATTTTGTGAGTGAACTGGAAATTTCCTGTAATAAGTTCTTGTAGCTAACTATATTCTGAATTTCCCGTAATGCCTGACTGTTGGTAACTCTGCAAAATTCTTGTAATGATTGCCTGTTCGTGTTGAACGCTGGGCCACATGAGCTGGAACAATGGAAGAATAGGTAATTATCCATCTTGAAACCTCTAGGAAACAACTCCAAGCGGAATTTGTTCTTAATATTGAGGGAAGTATCTCAACCAACAATTCATGTAATAATTGGTAAAACAAGGTTAATTATTGTAATAACTTATTTATAGGAATTTAATTGCAAAATTAGCTTTAATTATCATTTACGAGGAAAAATTAAGAGTTTCTTTCCAAAATACATCTTATACCATGTTTGTGCACATTATACCATGAGAATGGATGGTATTATCACACTAAGTCGCTTTGGGTCTTTTAGTCTGTTTTTATCATTTAAAAAAAAAATCCTTAGATTCTTATTTTTTCTTTAAAATAAATTTCTCATCCCTTTAATGTTATGTTTGATAGGACCCCTTTGGATGACTAAACCTTTGAGTCATAGCTCATGTGCTGATCCTCAATTCGATCCTTAAACCCTTTTTAGCTCATGGTGTATTCTTTATGTCCCCTCTCGTGATTTATCCCTAGGTTGATATTTCCCATGATCAAGATGATGTGACAGACCTCTCTCCTCACTCATGACCTCACATGCATGCCTCATCATCTCCACTTACTTGTCCAATCATTTTTTGATTTGGAAGCACTGCCCACTCAGTAGGCATTTCCGTAGCGCCTGTCACGTTTATCATTCATCCACTCCAAGTCATGATTTCCACGACTGATACCATGTCCCTTGTTTTCAGTGCCATAAGTCAGTTGAAGTGATTTCAAAAGATCTTGCATTTATGATCCTTGGTAATGGTTTCCAAATTTGAAACGTTCAGCAATGCTGCGCTACGTAAGTTTTCCAGTTCCGATCAGGCGACTGCATAACAACTAAATCCGATGTTGTGAGAGATTTCAGGGCCGAAGTTTCTTCAATCTCATCCTAATATCGCACTGAGGATCTCAATAGATGTTGACTTCAGAGGTATCTTGTGTAGCCTCCTTTGTAAATTAATTTTCATAGGAGATTCGTGCTCGGGTTTCGGTTTTTTAAGCTTGTAGGGTAGTAGGGGATCCATATTTGCATACCTGTAAACATCCTCACTCATGTCCATGGTCTGATTACTATTGTTTGTTATAGCCTTTGAAAGTCACGAGCCTGAAATAACCTATTCCTTGTGTATGTGTTGCGCTACGTAGAGGCGCTACTCAAACCTTCTCTGATTATTCTTTGCTTCCTTTCATCCTGTACGAAGAGTCATTTTGGGATTACCTCTTCACAGTCTACACTCTGAGAGCCTGTGTAAGTCTGAAGGTCCATTTCTCATAGTCAAGCTCGTTTTCCAAGAACTGTTAATTTGGAGGGCCATCTTTGTGCTTTTGAAACCTGAGTTGAAGCTTTTTGGTCAATAGGATCCCTTAAGCCTCTTAAGAACCCTCATTTTGAGTCATGGAAACCCCTCAGTCGAAGAAAGAACACAAAGGTGGCAAGATAGTTTGAACAAAACCTGTGAACATGCGCCTTTTTGACACAGACCCCATGGCAAGGGAGATTTTTTGAAGAGCAGGATGTCTCTCTTTCTGCCAGAACATGCAGAGAGGCCACCCAGAAGTAGAAAAACAATTTTCATTAAATTTTGATGGCAATAAAACTAGAGTTGGAGATTTGGAATTTGAGGTAATTGAAGCCTCCATATTAGCTGCATCAGAGATCCCCATTTCAGAAGAAAATTGGTTCAAGGCCATGGTATTGAGTTCACCCTTCGTTAAAGATCTCTTCAAGCCTGAATACCAAGCCAACGAGTTATCTAAGAGTATTCCAAGGAATCAATTGATCGACCAGTTTGACAAAATGTTGAAAATCATACAAAGATATTTTAGTTGTGAAGGGAGATTTAACACCTTGTATCATTAACACATAAGGATGTTGTTACATTTTGTTGGTAAGGTTCAGATGAATGTTCCTTATTACCTACTGAGAAGCATAGGTAAAATTTCAGATAGGTTGCAAGCCAAATCTATGGATGTGAATTCTAGTCTTTTCCACTCTGGACTTATCAGGATGCTTGTCTCTGAAGAGTTGGGAAATAAAGAGATTCCTGGGAGCATTTTTTGGTTACTTCTCACTTCACGATGGACCCCACACCTACTCCCCAATCATAGATCGCAGGTCCTTCATCACCTACCAGTACTAAAGCAGGGATCAACAAGAAGAGAAAGAGCAGAGCCCCTGTTTTAGAGATCAACAAGCAGGTCAAGGAAGTTGAGGAGGAAGTCTATCCTTCTCCAAACAAATATTTCTCACCACCACCTCCACCACGGTTAGAAGAAGTTCCTTCTTCTACCAAGGTGACATCTAAAAAATGGAAGAAACTTCTCTTTCCCTCTCCTCCTCCAGCAGCTGAAATCAGGGGTAAAAGACCTTTCACTAGGTCATCAATTCCTAAGGGGGTTCTCAAAGAGAAATCTTTACCAGAAACCATTATGCATAAGAAGAAAGGGAAAGGCATTGAAAGATCTGTAGAAGAAGAACAAGAAACCCCTGTACAGAAAATCAAGGGTAAAGGTACCAAAATACCTTTCGAGAGGAAAGATGAAATCCTTGTGAAAGATTGTGAAAAACCTGTGAAGTATAAAGAAGAGGCTGTTGCGCAAGAGAATAAGCATAAAGGAAAATGTTTTGAGAAGGCTGATGAAACATGCAAGGAAAATCCTGTACAGATGGAAGAAAAGGATGAGAAGAAGCCTGATGAGACTGCACATGTCCCCAACCCCCTTGGCAGCCAGACCTATAAAAGACTTATTAAGCAACTTAGGGATGCAAGGAGAGAAATAGCTTGTCTCAAAGAAAAAGATAAGGTCCACTTGGCTCAGATGAATGAGCTCATGATTGGCTACAACCATACCCTGGACTTGGCAAGGTTCACAATGAGAAAGGCTCTGCCTCTTCGTAAGTAGCTAAAGAATATTTATAGACAGAATAGAGACTTTCAACCTTGGAATAGGAAGATAAAGGCAGAGCTGAGACACTTGCAAGATAAGGTAGCTCAAAGAAATTTACAAGTGTTGGTAGAAGATGCCATTGAAAATGATAAACAAACAGCTAAGGAGAGCTCAGCTACACCGAAGAAGCCTGCCAATGCTAGGAAGAAGAAATCTGCTGAGCCAATTGAAGAGAATCTTTCTACTAGAAAGAGTGTGAGGATAAGTGTTAAGATGACAAAATAGTTGGTAAGGGGTAAGCTCCTTTTTTGGGAATTGTTCCTTTTTGGGGGGGTTAAATGATATGCAGATACTATGTTTTCCATCTATATAGGCTCGTAGGTGTTTAGCTTTATGGATTTTGAGTTTTTTCTAAAGTGCTAGCTTCACTCAGTGGTAAATGGAATTATATATGGTATAGTCAAAGCATCTGTCATAATTGGAAGGACACAAACTGCTCTCCACATGTCCTAGATTCAAAGATGTTGCATTCTGGCAATGATACCCAAAGTTGTATGCAAACACAACATAAGTAGCGCTACGTACAGGCGGTGAGTAATATATTACAGAGAACAGAAGTTGCACACAGTGGTGCTACATAAAGCGCTGCGTAATATTACACAGAGGGCATAATTGGTATATGGGTGCAACACAATGGTGCTACCTATAGGCACTGCATTATATTTGATAGGGAGCCAGTTTACACACATACATAGCACAAAGGTGCTACCTTCTCTCCTTGTTACATTTTAAGGTGTGCTACCCAGAGTTGCTACACAAGGAAGTTTACTAGAAAAGACCAGGGATCTAGGAAGACTAGGCCAACAATTTTGGATAAGGTAACTATGGAGTAAATGACAGAAGTAGTAGTTGACATCCAGAGGAAAACTACAGGATCCAAAGGGACACATGGTAGAATAGGAGCTGAGAATCAAAAGAGGATCAAAGCAGTTAGAAGCATGATTGTATTAGTCACCAACACTTCCCTGTTTTATAGCATAGGCTGTTATCTTAGTTGTTAGAATAAATAAATGTTTAGAGATTTTTAAGGAAAGGAGGCCAGCTCGTACCTCTAGCTGTTGCCTCCCTTTCTTGTTATAAATAGATAGATCAATTGCTTTAGAAGGTTCAGATGGTTGAGCAAGGCTCCCTAAACTGTAATATTTTGGATCAAGTGACTGTGATCTAGTGTGTACTGGACTTAAGACTTTTTGAATAATAGAAATCAACTTCTATTTTAGACTATCTTCTTCTAATGCTAAATGTTCATATTTGAATGCTTCATATGGATAGATGTGGTTATGATATGATGGATGTTTGATCATTTTATTTTCATGATGTTTATTTAGCTCCTTAGTTTCTGTTTTCAAGAAGATCTTGTTTTAAGAAAATTTCTTCCTTAGGCTATTGTGGACCTGATGTTTGTAGTAACCCTTACATTCCTCTCATTCAAGTCTTCTTTATCCACATTTACTCCCAAACTACTGGTTGAAGTTATGTTCGACAACACAGGTATTCCAACAGAGGATGAACACCTTCAGTAACCACTCACATAACCAGATCAAAGATCAACACACCGATGTTTTCACGTGGTAAAACCCCTACGGGGAAACATCCACGGCCCCAGCCAACGCGACC
>ML779547.1:249565-282803 GCA_009831015.1 Picea engelmannii
TCGGGAACATATCGTGACCGTCGGATTTCCTAACTACAAATGCATACTAATGCATACTAAAGAAACACACTTTTACCTAACGACATATTAGACCAAGTAGATCTTAACTAACTCCTAAGTGTCTAAATATCCTAACAAGTTAGTCAAGACCTTATTTGTTGGTACATGTTAGCCTTGTTTCTGAGTTTGGATATTATCATTTCGAGTTTTTTCCATTCGACCTTTCAAAAAACACTCATACTTTCACATATAATATGATGGGTACTGGGCTTACCTTCCTTGCAATAAGAAGGTGACTCCTACTGCTAACATTTTTGGCGCCGTTGCCGGGGAATGATTTGAAGAATTTTCCCTGGGATAGAATGACAATGCTTACTAGCTCTCAAGGTGCATTGGGACTTAGTATTTTGAAGATTGCATCTTGCACCTGGTGACTCCATTGATTCAGCTCTGGCACCTAAAGGTTGACATACGAGAAGATAATCAAGAAGGGAAAAGCTTCTAAAAAAGGTTTTTTTGCTGCTACCACAAGTGCTTCTGGTCAGTTTGCTAATTCCACTCTTGATACTCCAGCTGTTTTATCAAGTAAGATTCCTTTATCTTCTGCTGAAGTATCTAAAAAGATAGATTTTGAAGAGTTTCCCGTTGAATACTCTACCTTTGAAACTGAATTAAAAGAAGAAAATATTGATATATTCTCCTCCCCTGATATTGAGAAGTGTTTCAGTCTTGATAGTTTTGAAGATTTCCCTACGTTAGGTTTTGCTACACCTCTGTCTATTAAAACTTTAGCTGCCAAAGAAGTAGGAACTTCATCTCCTTCTCATACCTTATCATCCTCTTCCAAGACTCCACCTGCTATTGTGAAGACTTAAATCTCCCCTTTATCCTTTTCTCCTTCTCCTAATTCGCACACATCCGGGTCTCCTTCTCCTACTTGTTCTCCTAGAATCCAAAATCAAATGGTAGTTGTTAACCCCCCTACAAATATGATGGATTCCATAGTGGCTACAAGATATGCTCCTCTAGTCTTGCCTTCGCCAATGAATGATCTTCCCCCTGGAGATTATTTGAAATACATGCCCAAGTCCACTTGGATCAGATGAATGAGCTCATGATTGGATACAACCATAACCTAGACTTGGTAAGGTTCGCAGCGAGAAAGGCTCTGCCTCTTCATAAGAAGCTGAAGAATATTTACAGACAGAATAGAGACTTTCAGTCTCAGAATAGGAAGATAAAGGCAGAGCTGAGACACTTGCAAGATGAGGCAGCTCAAAGAAATTTACAGGTGTTGGTAGAAACTGCCATTGAATATGATAAACCAACAACTAAGGAGATCTCAGCTACACCGAAGAAGCCTTCTAGTGCTAGGAAGAAGAAATATGCTGAGCCAATTGAAGAGACTCTTTCTACTAGAAAGAGTGTGAGGCTAAGTTTTAAGATGACAAAATAGTTGGTAAGGGGTAAGCTCCATTTTTGGGAATTGTTCCTTTTTGTGGGGGTTAATTGATATGAAAATACTATGTTTTCCATCTATATAGGCTCCTAGGCGTTTAGCTTTATGAATTTTGAGTTTTTTCTAAAGTGCTAGCTTCACTCAGTGGTAAATGGAATTATCTATGGTATAGTCAAGGCATTTGTCATAATTGGAAGGACACAAACTTCTCTGCACATGTCCTAGATTCAAAGACGCTTCGTTTTGGCAATGATACCCAAATTTGTATGCAAACACAACATAAGTAGCGCTACGTACAGGCGCTATGTAATATCTTACAGAGAATAGAAGATGCACACAGTGGTGCTACATAAAGCGCCGTGTAATATTACACAGGCGACACAATTGGTATATGGGTGCAACACAATGGCACTACCTATAGGTGCTACATTATATTTGATAGGGAGCCAGTTTACACACATACACAACACATAGGTGCTACCTTCTCTCCTTGTTACATTTTAAGGCGCACTACCCAGAGTTGCTACACAAAGAAGTTTACCAACAAACACCAGGGATCTAGGAAGACTAGGCCAACAATTTTGGATATGGTAACGATGGAGTAAATGACAGAAGTAGAAGTTGACATCTAGAGCAACTACAGGCTCCAAAGGGACACATGGAAGAACATGAGATGAACATCAAAAGAGGATCAAAGCAGTTAGAAGCATGATTGGATTAGTCACCAACACTTCCCTGTTTTATAGCATAGGTTGTTATCTTAGTTGTTAGAATAAATAAATGTTTAGAGATTTTTAAGGAAAGGAGGCCAGCTCGTACCTCTAGCTATTGCCTCCCTTTCTTGTTATAAATAGATAGATCAATTGCTTTATAAGGTTCATATGGTTGAGAAAGGATCCCTAAACTGTAATATTTTGGATCAAGTGACTGTGATCTAGTGTGTACTAGACTTAAGACTTTTTGACTAATAGAAATTGGCTTCTATTTCAGACTATCTGCTTCTAATGCTAAATGTTCATATTTGAATGCTTCATATGGATAGTTGTGGTAATGATATGATGGATGTTTTATCATTTTATTGTCATGATGTTTATTTAGCTCCTTAGTTTCTGATTTCAAGAAGATCTTGTCTTAAGAAACTTTATTCCTTAGGTTCTTGTGGACCTGATGTTTGTAGTAACCCTTACATTCCTCTCATTCAAGTCTTCTTTATCCACATTTACTCCCAAAATAATGGTTGAAGTTAGTCAAGACCTTATTTGCTGGTACATTTTAGCCCTGTTTCTGAGTTTGGATATTATCATTTCAAGTGTTTCCCATTCGACCTTTCAAAAAGAACTCATACTTTCACATATAATATGATGGGTATTGGGCTTACCTTCCTTGCAATTAGAAGGTGACTCCTAGTGCTAACATATGGACATAAGAAAAAGTGAAGGTTTGTAAGGCAAAAATGGAGGTGAAAGGGACTGGTGAAAAAACCAAAATTGACACCCAACATCTCCCCCAAACAGAGGATATTGCATATCCTCATGCAACTTTGCATCATATTCTCAAAACTGTGTGACTAGGTACTCCTTGAAAGATTAGGCAAGCCAAAAAGACACATGTTGTAGCAAAGTTTATTTGTGGTTGGTTCTTGTGTAGCAACCACAAGTTTCGCAAGTGCTATTTCTTGTGTGGCAGCATTCACTCCTTACATTTGTCCTCATTTCTGATGCAACAAATAATTCCCCTTCAAAATGACAAAAATCTCATCAACCTATGTGTATGCATTCACTAAGCAATAGAGTTTGGCTTATAAATAATCTCAAATATCAAATTTTAGCCATCAATCATCATAAATAACCTCTTCTCTTTGCTGTCTTTATGTCTCCAACCAATGTTTCCTTCCCATCAAACGTTTCTGCAAAAAACCTTGTTACATAAGTATTATGCCTTTGAAAATTTTCTAACAGTTGGAGCAATCCCGCTTTTTGAAATACCATTCTACAAGTTTGAAATTCTTCTAGGAGTGTTGTTCTTCATGGCTCATATCTGAGCACAAAAGGCATCGTTATCATCTTCCTTCTTCCAGCATAATATGTTAGATGCCAAGTTTGAGTCTTCTAGGGTTATAAGTGATAAGAGTGGGAATTGAGTGGAGATTACGAATGAGGCAGATTTTGTGAAACAATCATGGAATAAAACGATTTCATATGAGTCTCTTCACTTGGTAATAATGGTAGATATAGATAATATATGGTTAGACATGAGTATAAAAATTATGGACAAGTCATGAAAAAATCTGTGAGAGATCATGGAAGGTGGTAAATTATGATACAATCATGAAGCATGATTACATAAATTCCCTTAAATGACTGTAAGGTGTAATCAAAATGATTAAATGGAAAATCATGAATGGAAAAATCAAGGTATCGAGGAGTAATATTTTTGAATTATAATATATATGGTAAGTGGCTTTAGTACATAAGATAAATTTGAAATTATCCCTTAGTTTAACAAGTAAATAACATAAAACTATTTTCATGCCACTTAGGATTACCATGGAGTACTACCTCTGCAACCTGATTTTATTCTGAAGATTCTGTAGATTTGTTTGAACCAATGCTTTCCTTGATTACAGGTATTTGCTTGAAGCTCGTTATTGCAAGAATTGAAAACATCCATGTTTTGTAGTGAAAATAAAGCTTATGATGATGTTGAAAAAAACAAATTTGATGCTACTGAATAAAGAAAATTCAAATGCTGTTGAAATTGCCTTTAATTACAAAAGTTGTTGATATGGAGAAAATATTTATTGCACGTGTTGATAGTATTATTCTGTTGTGAAGAAATGAGCATTTGAAATCTACTACAAAAGAACAATTTTAATGTTGATAACAAAAACGAAAATATTCTACCATCTTTAATCTTTAGTTGCATGAATTAATATTTGCCTCACTTGAAATTCTAAAAATTGCTACTCTCCCCCACATTGAGATCTTTGCATGTCCTCATGCAAAAGGAAGCTGATATGTGTATTGATATTTTTTAATATTTCTTGAGGGATGAGTGCACTTCTTATTCTCTTGAGGATGACTACTTGGAGAAGCTTGAGACAATCTTTAACATGTTGATTAGCAAAACTAAAGCTTAATACAACCATCAATCACTGAAAAAGTGACTAATGTTTTCCAACTGATCTTTGATAATTTTGCAGGAAACTAGTACAAAAGTGAACTTTGCCAGCCAGTCTCCTGGTTTTTAGGAAAACCTCACATTCAGGTGTTCCAGGAATCCTGGTTTTCATATTTTAAACACTATTTTTATCTTTACTATATTTATTTTATTTATTTTTATACTATCCTACTTTACTTGAAAAAGAAGAACCTCTTTCAAGTGTAGGAATACTTCCAATGTATCCATTCACGTATCAAGATCTCTAGTGTACTCATATCCATGTTTGAAAAATATACCTTAATGAATACCGTGATATGAGAGGATGGATTCTTTTGTAGATATGGAGCCAATAATTTTTGAAATATGGAGTGATGTTGCAAACTGGTGACTGATTGAAACCAAACTTCTATATGATATTTTTTTCCTTGGTTTCCAACAATTGTCATGTCATGAAGTTCTTTAGAATATTGATCATCATATGCCTGAGTACACAAGGGATACGGTGACAAGAATCCAAGAAATTCTTCAATTTCTGGCTCTAGTATCTGCTGCTCTTCATTGATTATCCATGACTCATTGATCTTGTCTTCTTGCTAGTAAGGATTATAAGAAAATTCTAAGTCCTCCTCTTATGATATTTGTTCATGGATCATTTGTTCTTCAACTGCTTCATTAGATGCAATATATTCCCTAGTGATGACTTAGAACTTTGGGCAAGGATTTGAGAAAATCCTTGTTGCAACACATCCTCCCTTTCTCAACAAATTATTGAGCATTCTTAATTTCTTCTGGCTATTCTAGAGGTCATGCTCATGAATGGATTAGTGTATGGGCGGGTTTTTACAAAAAAAAGACATTTCTATCTTAAATAAATAAATGAAATCATAATCAAACAAACTACACCAAACAAACTTAAAGAAAAATCTGGTCATGTACTTGAATGGCCTCACACTATTAAGTCCCTACTGTCACTAGGTTGTATGTTGACATGAGTTAGATTTCTTTCCATGAACAAAAACTCGCATAAAAGAAATCACACTTACAATGCTAGCATGACGAGGACACATAGATACCCACTAAAGTGGATGCGTAGGTTCTTACCTCTCATCTTACCGTTTCTCCTCCTCCAATTCGTAAATGTTGGTGCAACAAATAAAATGAAAACAAGAATTTGAGAGCAAAAAATGAAAACAAATCTTTCAATTCCAAAAGTAATTCCTTTAATGCCTTGCTAACAACGATGCCAAAATTTTTGGCTGCTCCTATTGGTCTAGGTACCTCATCACTTATTATCAATCTAGGTAAGTAAACTTATGAGACACAGGCACAATATGTGTAGAACGAGTCTTGAAATTTCCTAGGAACTCCTACTAAAATCAAAGCAGTAAAATGCTAGACTCACAAACATAAGTTAACCTTCTTAGTCAACTGGATGATTGTTTGTATGGCATGGAAGATGAAATATCAGTAAATAACATTGTTGTCTTTAACATCTATATCTGGAACAATCATAGATCACATGGTCAAAGTAACATTGTCTACAAGCTAATAAAAATGAATTCTGATTCTACAATAAATCAAAACAAAGCATGCATGTAACAAAAGAAAATTTCTAAAATAACTTAGAGAAAGATAACACAGACCCGGGGGCCTTCCTAGAATATGTTTTTAAGGAAAAATCAGACCGTGTGAAGGATCTAACACATCAACTTAAAAGAGGAACTCCAATGTATTCATCATCAATGTCAAAATTAGTAGTTACAATATGTCTTCAACCATATGCTTTGACAATAAAGAAAAAAATATGGAACTCCCAATACATCTGATAAACTTGTTTATATATGAAATTACATTGTCATCTATGGATCTTGAAAACAAATTTTATTCCTTGTCTGGGCACAACCCTTAACATGTGATTTTGAAAATCGACTGCTATAGGAAATTTCGTGTAATTGCGTTCTGAAGAACCACTCGTACAACCCACGTCATGTACATTTTTGGGATTATGGAACTAATTTTACCTAAATGGCCCTATTCTACACAAAACCCATATTTTGTATTTTCAATATTCATCTGCATTGTGCCAGAAATCACCTCTGAGTATCACTGCCCAAAAACTTTGTTTTTCAAAACCGCATACAAGAAAATAATTTAGATCTTCAATCTAGCACGTACATAACTTCTTATTGATCTTCTAGATGGAATCCTTGATATTATGAGATGTATCCTTGATCCTCTAACAATTTTATCCTCGTTCCTTTCTTTCAGCATCAAATCCCCAATTTTGTGAGTGAATTGCAGATTTCTTGTAATAACTGCCTATAGCTAATTGTATTTTAAATTTCATGTAATGCCTGACTGCTGGTAGCTATACAAAATTCCTGTAATGATTGCTTGTATGTGTTGACTTGCGTTAACCGCTGGGTTACATGAGCTGGAATAGTGGAAGAATAGGTAATTATCCATCTTGAAACCTTTAGGAAACAACTCCAAGTGGGATTTCTTCTTAAGATTGAGGGGAAGTATCTCAACCAACAATTCCTGTAATAACTAGTAAAACATGGTTAATTATGGTAATAACTTATTTATAGGGATTTAATTGCAAAATTAGCTTTAATTATCATTTATGAGGAAAACTTCAGAGTTTCTTTCCAAAATACATAGTATACCTTGTTTGTGCACACGATACCATGATAATGGATGGATTATAAGAAACATTGAAGGTTTGTCAGACAAAAATGGAGGTGAAAGGGTCCGGTGAAAAGACCAAAATTGACACTCAACAAAATCTTCCAACAATATTAGGTAGTATAAAAAAAAATCTGTGCACACATAAAAAAACTTTGTGCATACATACATATCAACAGGGGTATGCATATAAGTTTTCAATATTAGCAATAATCACTGCTACAATAATACAAAAAAATAGTGCAACAGATGTAATGCTAAGATCAATAGATATTCCAACATTCATAACATTCAAAATGAAATCTAGATTTTTGTAATGGATCCAAAACACATCAACCATAAAGATCAATAGAGATTCCAACATTGATAACATTCAAAATGAAATCTAGATTTTTTTAATGGATCCAAAACAAATCAACCATAAAATAGGTTTTTGTAGGTTGATCCATTTCTGAATTATATTTTTGAAAACTACAAAAAATTCATATTTCTTAGGGATATCAAAAAACTGCTAAAAATAAACCATGGAAATCGTCGTCCCCTCAATCTTGGAAAATTATTTGTCCGAATAAAGAATATTAGAAGTGGCTTTTAGAATAAAGTACTTTCGAAAGTTCTAATGTAATAAGAATATGCTTGTGACAATATCCTGCCAACAACAAAATATCTTGTACTAAAATGTGGATTTTAAAATGAATTTATATGATAATCAACATTAAATTATGAAATCCTCTAGAATAGATTTTGCAGATAGAGTAAAATCTTTATGATAAGCTATAGTGCACAAGTTGATTATCTCTCCTGACGGGTCATAATGGCTTGGCTTTGAGTTTGACTTTCAAACTAGATTGTTTCATTGGTCTTGATTCTATTTCCAAAGATTCATGAATATCTTTTCTAAAACATCAGGATCATACCTTTGCATTGTTTCGAGCCCATGATTTAAATAACAATGTGGAGCCTAAATATAAAGAGCAATAAATGCACATACCTGAATTAATATGTTTGAAGATCTTCAAAGCCTCAAGAGACATGATTAGCAATTACATGACAAAATAAATCATGTGAAAATATATTGGTTTGTTGGTCCTTATGCAATTCTTGAATAGTCAATTCCTTCTTGGAAAAAGAGTTATTGAAGAGTTCATAGGAGGTATCAGTGAGTTCCCTTTAATTCCTTATCATGGAAAATCAACTTTCACACAAAGAAAACAATGGTCTTAGACTCCTGAAAGAGAAAGATCTACATCCTTCACCATTATAACGAAAATTACAAGTAAAACATATACTATACATCCTTTGAATAAGCTACTCGAAGATTCTACTAAAAAGGAAGATTCAAGTTTACAAGACCCGCATTTTCTTCTTTGGAGGATGCCAAAAGGAGATGGGAAAATGAGGTTGTTGAAAAGATGCTATTCATTTACCCACACACAGTCTGTTCAATGAACTTTTTCACCAAGAATGTCAAAAAAGTCTTCATACTTCATGGATAAGGTATTACTTTATGACACGGGAATAACATATATTCTTATTAGCAACTACTAGAGAGATGGTAGCCCTGTATGCACGAGAGTAAATTGGAATAGAGATGAGTTTAAGAGGGTATGCAATTTTAACCATAAGCATTCTTAGTCCTCCACATAGATAAATTTTTCCAGAATTTAATATAATAACAATTGTAAAAATACTATTTTACAGGAATCAGTGACAGTGATGAAATAGAATTAAGAACGCCACATTTCTCTAAAATTCAGAAGAAATTTATATTAAAAAATGAAGAACAAAGTTATACACTTATCTGTTAAAAATGAAAACCTACCACCAGCTGAGTGAGATGTTTCCACCCCACTATAGACAAATCCACAACAAATTCCACCCCCTAGTTGGGCTACGATACCACTAGGGCAAAGCAGGGATAGTTAACAGTGTTTTTTTGTCTCTAATCAAGGTTTTACTTTGAATACTTCTTGATGACTTCAGTCCTATGGAACCCACATACCTACCCCACACAACACAATGAGTATTTCCTTCTCTGTTGTTCAGTACCTCATAAATTCCTCACTCTTGGAATTACAAAAATTCCAAGAGTAAAAATTAGGGGTATTACATTATGTTATATAAATCTTACAGTTGCTTGAGTGGTGAAGTCTCATGTTGGTGTTACCTCTACCCACCAAATGATATAATCAACCATGATGATGATGTAACACTCACCGAAGTGTCTGCTAATTGGATTGATGGGCTTGATGAATTCAACTACCCATTCCTCAAAGGGTTGCAACACAACTACTAGGTGGAGGGGAAACATGTGTTGCATGGAAGGTTAGATAATTATTTAACATACATCACAATATCTAGTGTAGTACTTGGCATCCTTAAATATTGTGGCCACCATAATATTGTCTGTAAAACCTTATAAGCTATCACTTTTCCTCCATAGTGGCCTCCCACCACCTGATTATGGCACTCCTTGAATATCCTAGAGCATTCATGATCCATTATGTAGTTCTTGATTATCACATCAATGCCCAACTTATATATTTATCCTATGATTTGTTTATAATCCATAAACCTAACTGATCCAGGTGGGGATCTCGGTGGCCAACCACATTTTTCATTGAATCAACATTTCAAGCTTATGATTTTGATAAACCGTGATATTCACCCTTTTGATGGGGAATGGAATGTAATACCATCTTTATTTGTTAATTATATACATCATGTAATGATATTATGTACATGCCTATAACATAACGTTAATGCACCGGATCCCATTAAAACTCCACAGTTAAGAGTGCTTGGGCTAGAGTAGTATTGGGATGGGTGACCACTCGAGAATTCCTAGTGTTTTACATGCCTATGACATTTTATAAACTAAGATTAATTTATCCCACATGCATAATGGGAATCATTCTCCTCTCACTCTCTAATATATAATTGCGCTGAAAGATGCCCTTTAAGCATGAAATGGAGTGTGATGTAAAGCTTGTTACGAATGAAGTGTAGCCAACATATCTTTCTTTTCAGAGATAAGCTACCCCATTCTACCAATTTGTGTTCTACAATGTTTTTCTCTATTATTCATTAATAGAAGTCGGGTTTCACTATATTTTTGTGTTCTCTTCTATATTTTTGTTTTTGTCTCATTTCATTCTTAGCATAATTTAGATCAGTGATATCAGAGCAGTTTGCTCCTTGTCATTTCTTAGAGAAGGTCCCTGATGAGGTCAGGGTATAGAGATTTGGGTTTCGAGCTAGTTTTTCTTGAGGAGAACCTATCGCTCTAGCCCAAGCGACCTCCCATGGAGGAAGAAAAGAGAGATGGAAAAGTAGGAGATCCTTTCAAGACATTGTTCGAGGAATCCATCGTGCACCAGAGGAATGAGATGATGGAAAACTTCACTCAGATCCTTCGAAGACTACCAATGGAAATGGTTGAGGCATCTTTGATAGGCATCCATTTTGCAAGTGCAACACCCTTCAAGGTACAAGTCAATTTTGATATCCCATTATTTGAAGGCTAGATAGATGCATATGCTCTAGAAAAATGGTTGAATCTGCCAAAAGGTTATTACTCCATCCAAATTTTCTTCGACAGTGAAAAGATAACCTTCATGCTCCTTAAATCCCTTCCCCATGTCAGAGCTTGGTGGGAAGGTTACTAGGAGAGGTACACTACGGATTAATATACACCATTTAGGAGAGAACCCACTTGGGAGACCTTTGTAGATGCCCTAAAGGAGGAGTTCTACCTTGTCAAAAAATATGATGACCAATACATGATATGGACGACTTTGCATCAGAAAAGAGATCATGAGGTGCTAGAGTACACTAACATCTTTCATACCGTGTGCTCAAAGTTGGGTATCAAATACTCTGAGTGACACCTGGTTTTAACATATCGCAGTGGTCTGCACATGTACATCCAAACGAATATGGATTTCTTGGACATCTCCTTACTGGGAGCTACTTATAGATATGCAGTAAAAATTGAGCAGAAATTCAAGCAGCATAGTAAGCGAGAGTTCAAGTTTAAAAATATGCTAAAAACAAATCATGGCAAAGGAAACCCTAAATCACAGAACGAAGGACAAAGAAATGAATGCCAACCTAAAGAGATTCAATCCAAGATGCAGACAAAGAAGGGTAACAATAAATCTAAGAAAGACACCGGAAAGTGGTGTGAGTTCCACAATAGCCCCTGGCACAACACTTATGAATGTCACTCGAAACATTCATTGGTGGATGAGCCCAAAGAAAAATAATTGGAACCTGACTTAGACTCTAATTCAAAGCACAATAAATGGAAACATATCATCGATGCGGAACCCACTTCTACTGTTGGAGCCGCCTTTTTCAACTGGTTTAAATATAATTTTTTAAAGTCAAATGTTGGTCTTTAAGTCCTCTTTCACTTCGTGACATTTACAAACTAAAATTTTCAGTAGTCCCGACATGAGAAATAACGAAGGATGTTATTTTTCATAAGTCACCACCTTTTATCATTAAATGAAAATTTTTACTTTTTGTACCTCGGGATATCGTGCTTCGGGAGTTACAAGTCATAAGATTTACAAGCCCCGATGTGCGAGGTCGCGAAAAGTTGTTAAAAGCTTACCTCAAGTTAAAGCTACAAGTAAAATTCTTTAAAACCCAGTCAAGTGCTGTCGGGATTTCGCATCTCGGCATTCACTCTCTTCAAAAGCGTTACTTTCATAACTCCGATAGGTGAAGCCGTGAGACTTTTACATAAGTAACCCAGGTTAGTGTCAAGGGTGGTTAATTTTGACCATGGTTAAATCCCATCGGGATTTCGCGACTCGACGTATGCACCTCCCAAAAGCTATACCTTCGAAGCCTCGAGTCGCGAAGTCACGATATAAATTAAAACACGATTAATTAAACACTTAATCCTATTTATGTTCTTGCTTAACTAAATCCAATCATCGCGATCTCAGGTTTTAGAGGCTCGAAAGGTTAGAGTGAAAACTCCCGATAAGGCGAACGTCGAAAGGTTGATTAAAGTTTAAGAAATCCTGATTAAAGAAGCTAAGTGAGCTTAAGCAGTATTTAATGCAAATAATAATATGCACAATCTACGAGGTAAATTTAAATTTTCCCTACGCCAACTTGTGTCACGAATCATCGAAATTGATGGCATTAATTGGGAATGAGGCGAAGCGACAAGTAAGGATATGGTTTTTATTGCTAAATCTATCTCTAAAATTGATTTGACCGTTCTGTTCATAAGGACATCGAGGTTTTAAATGGTCGAAGATATAGATATTTTTCTTCCGTGTCACAAAGCTCATTTCTATTTTACACAGAGAAACTTTCCTCAACAAAATGATTTCTATATGTATACATATTTTAATCACAGGAGAGATAAATCAGAATCCCCCGTCATGGCCCCATGAAAAGAATCCAAGGCAAGTGCTGAGATTTCAGGGAAAGGCTCGGATAACGTTTCTGATACTTCACCCCGAAGTGTTGATTTAGTCAGAACCTGGTAGTATATTTATGAGATTCTGCAGTCCGAATTGGTTGACTGTTCAGATGATTCCATTGACAATGAGAAGGACGACCTGGCCACCAAATACAAGATCGTTGTCCAAGTAGAAATGCATGAAGTAGTGTCCAGGCCATGTCTTCTTCCGTACTATGATATGATCTGATGGGCACTAGACCATGTAGATATCCCAACCAGAACCATCATCAATGAGCAAAAGGTCACTATTGGGACCTTTAGACTGGAACAATTACATGCGATGTACAAGTTGCAACCCACATCAAATTTCACATACAATGCCGAGTTTCTGGAGGATTTTAAATAGAAGGAATGTGAGCAATACGACAAAAGCTTATCTGATTTGATCAAGGATTGGGTCTCACACCCCGTGAAGTTTAGGGCCGACTACAACGGAATTTATTCCATATCTTCTTTAGAACCACAGTTTAAATACATAGCCATGATGACCTGTAGATTGTATGGGAGGGAAGACACCACACATTTTTTCCTCGCATGGGTGCCTTTGATACATACAGTCACGTAAGGCTATTCCTTCGACTGGGTTAAACTATTGTCAGATAGTTTGACTAGTCGTATTACAGAATATCAAACGCAGAGGGTGAGCGGGAAAGCCGCTTCATTTTTTATGTCCGCATACATCATGGATGCCGTGTGTTGCATGGAGCCTTTTCCCTTAATGAGTTGGAGTTGGTCTTCATCGGATGATGAGCCTATCCATGTCTACCATTCAAAGTCGTGGGAGGACAAGGATTCAGATTTTGTATATAAAATTTTCAATTGGGTAATGGTATCGATGCATGTCACCATCTTTAGTAATCCACCACCCAGGATCTCAGATAGCATCGCGGTAAATTTGAGCAGTGTGGCCGACTGGTACGTGGAAGCAGAATTTTCATATCTCAGGGTTTTCAACGCTTCTGTCCCTCTGCATGCTCTACCATTATTTATACCTGATAGGATGGCTTGTCATGAGATCGCCAGGCAAACCATGATTGGTGGCGTAAGCAAAGAGCTTAAGGGATATTCGAAGAAGGTATGGCCACCATTCCCTATTCATTTGAACACCTATTCTTTATTATATTTTGGGCATGCAAAGGCTGAAGCAACAGTCGTGGAAGACATTAAATTGGTTCACATTGAATTTAAGAAACACGACCCACACAGGGTCGTGAGTAATCACATGGCTAGTTTTGGCCTCAAAAGGTTTGATCACGAGAATTCGCCTCATGACGACATTTTCTAAGGCGTGAGATCCTATGCCGAGGTTTTGGCTCGGATACAAGCCCTGTCACCTGAAGAGAGGGCCGATGTGTTCAAATTCTGAGAACATCGATAGAGCTGCCTTCCCCCAATATTACGAGGTGAGAATACAATGACCATAGAGGTGCAGAAAATGGAAGCCAAAGGCTCCAAAGATTCAATGCCTGGTCGAGAAGAACACCAAGAAAAAAAAGAGAAAACCGGGGGCCCGAAACGGGAAGCAAGGACATCCTACCCTCTGAGCAAGCCAACCTCGGTTGTTACTCCAAGGAAATCATCTAAGCAAGTCGACAATCCCATCGTTTCTATTACCCCCTTATAGTCCACGAAAGGGGTTCCAGACGCAGGGTGGGTTTTCGGCCAAGAATTAACGCCCATAACAATGGAAGAGCTACCTCCAAATGAATTCTTCTTTGATAAGAAGAGAAAGGCTGTCGTGAAACAAGAATTTTATCAAGAGGCAGGTAAGGTAGCTAAGAAATTTAAAATCTTAGCCAATGGAAACGATGTGAAGAAGCAAGAATTTGTGACTCAAATAGTAGGAACATTGGGGGCTTTCACTACAGCCAACCAATATTCAGTTGAGACCCTAAAGGATCAGCTGAAGCGAAAAAATCATTTGATCAAAACATTAGAGGCTAAACTAGCTACAACAGAGGCCACTGCCACAGATCAGGTGAATACAGGTTTGGAACAAGCTAGAGTAGCTGATCAAAAGGAAATTGAGTGGCTCAAAGCCAACCTCGAACAGACATAGCTGATGGCTCAGACAAGTCAGACACAGGTAGACCAACAAGGAGAATTGATAGAGCAAATACAAGTCAAATTAGACTTCACCGAAAGCCAAGTAATTGATATTGGGATATTTCAATCCCAAGCTATAGAGATCAGAAAAAGAGTGTCAGTAGCTCAACAAGGCCTACTTGCTAAGGTAGAAACGATTCAAAACAATTGCCAACTCATTGATCGAGTATTGGAAAATGTCACTCTCAGAGAAAAAGATGTTGGGATGGTTCGAGTTGCTTTCCAGGAGGCTATTATAGCCACGACGAGAAGGGATACAAGTAGTAGTTCCAGGTTTTCTATCTCAGAGTAGACTCGAGGTAACATCTTGTTGAAAGAATGGGAGCATGACATATCTGAAGGTAGACAACAAGCTAGAGAGATAAGAAAATATTGTGAAGAAAACTTCGGTTTTCTAGATGGAAGTTGGCTGGGTTCTGACGATGAAGGCAACACTGAAACACTGGGCCAAATCAATACAGCCAAGCATCTGCTCAAGATAAAGGAAAATGAAGAAAGATAATTGGTCGAAATATCACAAATAACCTAGATGGACATAGTTCAAATAGATAAATGGTTGATTAAACCAAGTGTACAATTATGTTCTGTCAAGGCCAAAGACCAATAGGTGGAGGGAAAGTTACCAAAATTGACGAAGGATTGTTACACTTTCGAGGCCAACAATCAAGTAGAACCTTCTAGGTTAATATCCCAGCTGGTGGAGAAGTGCGTCATTTGCACGGAGCATGTGAAGTGGCAGGTTTCCGGTACCAAATAAGGATAGAAGCCAAGAATTGAAATGATTAATCTCCTTTGTTGTAACCGAAAACCTCTGGAATGTTTGAGATTCCATACTACAGAAATTTGTATAAATATACATTTTGTAGAGAGAACAAGGGGCTGGAACTATTTTGGTCGATTCCAATAGAGACCCTCCTTTTGAATATTAATACAAAGCAATCCGAAGACTCCTAATTCCATCAAGACTGTGTTATGAGTTTGTTTCCTCTCTGTTTTCTAGTTCAATTTCATTTCGCATATATATGTTTGATGAATGTTACACCGCAATTTAGTAAAACCTCTACTGTGGTGATTAATTTTAATTGTCTATATAGTTTATAGTTTTTCCTTTGTATCGGCTATCAGCAGGTATAAGACCTATGGACTCATTAGATTTTCATATTTTGTGCATTCGTTATATTTCTTCTCACCCTTTTTCTTCTTCTATTTATAGGGATAGATTCTCCCTTGATAGGAGCCTCGTATTATAAACAACTTTATGTTTTTCTCACATTTTCACACACACCACTTATTTACTAGATAACACAGTTACGAGAAAAGGCCTTTGGTTTGTAATTTGTCTTTAACAATAAATCAGATAGTTCTCTATTATACGATCAAATTGAAATGACATTTAAAACTTTGAAACTTTCTTTTAATTTTACTATTCCTCTATGACTATCCTCGTTGTAAGACAACCTAACATTGAGCTCGATTTATCAGACCAAACACATATTTCTTTGAAACTTTTCGATACTATTCTTAAAACAACCAATACCCGGGTAGAACTTTAGCATTCGTGGGCTGCGATTGAACGGGATATAAACATCCAGGAACAGTTAGAGGCTAGACAACGACAACCTGGAAATCAGCCTTAGCTTCTTTTTCTGAAGGTTGATGCTTTCCCTTTCTTTATTCTTTACTCACTTTCGGATGCCTAGACACTGTACTTTCTAAGCCTTAAGTACAGACTCTAGAACAACATATTTTTGGCGGTGTTGCTAGGGACAAAGTTACGAAACCTTTTCCTTGGGAAGAACGAAATTATTGCAAGTTTCACCCTTTGATAGTGAAAAAAGAGTGAACATCCTTTAAAGGATTTTCTTATCTTTCACTTGGCGACTCCACATTTAAATAAGCTGACATCCGGTTGAAGGAATACCATACTAAAACCAAAGGACAAAAAGACCACGCCTGTTTCTGATCCCAAAAAAACACTGAAGACTAGAGGTTCCCTTAAGCCAACTACTATAGTCTACCAACTTAAGTACCCACAAACCAAGATCAAGAGTTCGTTTGAACCTTCAACTTCGCACAGTTCCCCTCAAGAAACCATCAATCCAATTTTAGCTCTCTCTGAGACTAAGAGTGAAACCCATTTGATAACCTCTGATGTATACAGAGGTAAAAGCCCTGCAGTGGATTTATCAGAGATCAATATCCCACCAACTTTTCAGTTAGATCTCACGACCTCACCAAATCTCAAAGAGTATACCTTACACTCAGATTACACGCCCGCGGGTTCCCCTGATTACATTTCTTGCAAATCCGAAGAGCCAAGTCCTCGTATCACTTATCACCCATCTTTAGTTTTCCTGTCTCACGAAGAAGCTAAATATTCTCTTTTAGTGTTCCAGAACCCTCTATACAATACATCATTTCCCTATCTAGTAGTACCAATGGCAGCCACTGGAGGAGGAGGTGGAGGGGTTTTCAGAGGTGGAGGAGTTTTAGGAAGTGGTGGGGCTCCAGGAGGAGGAGAAGGAGGCCAAGGGCCTCTCCCCCCTCCTAGAGTTTTCGCTAAAGTGGCTGTGAGATATGCGCCTTTGGTTCTACCTATCCCTCTTCATGACCTTCCCAAAAATTATATAAAAAAATTACCTAAGTTTACAGGAGAAGGAGACTTGACCGCAACCGAACATATAAATTTCTTCTATTAGTTCACGGATATCCTAGGTCTCGAACACGAAGACATGTATTCGAGGCTTTTTGTTCAAACTTTCAAAGGACAGGTACGAACTTGGTTTCGAAGCCTACCCACAGGGTCAATATTATCCTACGATTCTCTAGAAGATGCCTTCCTTAGGCAATGGGGCGAAAGGAAAGATCACTTGTATTATTTGACCGAGTTTGGATCTTTAAAGAAAAAGAATTCAGAAATAGTTATGGAATTTATTCAAAGATTTAATAAGTTTTATAATAAAATCCCAGCTGAAGTTAAACCATCCCAACTTGCAGCCAAAGTAACCTTCACGAGAGCTTTCGAACCCGATTTCACCCTTCTCTTAAGAGAAAGAAGAGGGGCTACCCTAACCCGAATGCAGGATGATGCTGTAGAAATCGAATCTAACATGATGGCTTCTGGCAAGTTGAAAGATAAGGTAGAAATGGGAAACCAAGAAACCAGACGTTTCAGGGAACAAGCTGGACCCTCAGGGTCTAATAGATCCACAGACGATAAAATGCATGATATGGCTAGGATAATTAAGGAATTGTCGAATAAAATTTCTAGGATGGAAATGGATCAATTGAAGGCCAATCCTTTTGTTAAAAGATAATTCCAGAGAAACCCCAACCTTCAAATTCAACAAAGACAGGCTAAAAATGAAGATCGGAAAATTCAAACCCCTTTAAAAAATGAAAATTTTATAGGAGGAAATGACCTGGAAGATTTCGAGGGTCTGGAAGAAGATGTGACAAATTTGGGTGATGACTGCACTCAGCCTTATGTAACTAAATAAGATTATGAGAAGTATTTAAGCACACAACAACCCTCAGATGCAAATGATGACATAAACAATAAAAATGTCCCTGACCATCAAGAGGTAACTGATTCAATAATGGCTGAAGTCCAACCTAGGTATAACCTGAGGTCTAAAAACAAACCTGTGTTGATTTCTCAACCCAGGAAAATTCTCCCTAGAGGTGAAGTATATGTACCAAACCCAAAGGAGACCGAAACATCTAAAGGGACTGATTTATTGGATCTAAAGACGAAGGAGGTTGAGACCCAAACAAAGGAGATCAAGATAGCCGATACACTGACACTGGTAATTAAGATCATGAGTAATAAATCAGCCCAGACAAATAAGTTGGAGAAGAGAGAGTCTGAGATTTCAACCAGAGAAACGGACAAAGGTAGTGGCGGTTTTAGTTTTGAAAATGAGATAAATAGGATCAAAATACCAATCCCTTTGGTTGAATTAGCAAAGAATCCTACATATCGTAAACAAATAACCAAAGTGATAGGTTGTTCAGATCAAGAAATTCAATCCGACGTGATAAACTTGGAAGATGATAAGCCCAATATCACTTTTGGTCCACATTTCGAGGGTGCCAGAGACACCGTCGCTTCTTTCTATATCACCCTAAATGTGCATGATCGACTGTTGCATAACTACATGCTAGAATATGGAGCTTCACATAATGTGATTCCCAAAACTATTATGGATAGACTAGGCCTCAAGATCACCATACCTTATGGAGATCTCTACTCTTTCGATTCGAGAAGAGTTAAGTGCATGGGTATGATAAAATATTTAATATCCACCCTTGCATAGGTCCCAGTCAAAAGTATCCTGATGGATGTAGTTATTGTTGATATCCCCCCAAAGTATGGCTTACTACTATCAAGGTCATGGGGGGCCAAACTTGGGGGGTCTGTTGTTGGGAAAAATACCCTACGGACTAGCAAACTAGGGTCAGACTTGCATGTAGATTTTGACCGTAAAGAAATTACTTTTTAACCCGCAACCCGAAACTTAAAACCCTCTTTCACAATACATGCATGGAAAGGAACTACTAACCTTGTTACTGATGTTTGGTGTAGATACTCCGTTGCGCTTTTGCCCGCTTGCTTGCACTGCTCCTTCCAAAGATAACTTGCAATCAAGACAAACAACTATGCTACTTTTCTACTTGAGGGTTAGAAATTAAGCATAAATTAAACAAATCATAGATAACTCATGCATTGGGACGGGAAAAGTATTCTTTTATTATTTGATAAAATGAATAAACTTACAATCAAAGTCAAGATCGACCACCACTCCTTGATCCTGATCCTGGGCTCCTCCTCTTCTGTCCTCCAACTACTTTGCATTAATTCTCCTTTGGCTTGAGGAAAGGCTAAAGGGTTGGGACGATGGATTCGGCAAATGGGTAGAGTTTCTTCGCTATATTTTTCCTCTTCCAAATGGTACCCCTACCCCTTCTTTTATAGGCTAGAGGGAGCTAGGGTTTTGGACAACCCCTCGGCCATGCATGGCCTGGAGTTTTAGTTAACTGACCCATAGCTTTTTGTTTCATCAAAAACTTTCCTCTTTTTGTTCTTTGTTAGGTACACGCGGGCTGTAGTGGGCCTGCCAGCATGCACATGTGTGCAGTAATGGGTTAGGGCACATGGGCCTTGACTTAAGAGGATTTTCAAAGAGTTTGTTCAGCATAGTTTTGGCAAGGAAGGGATATGAGTTGGCCTGATGTCAGGTAAGCATGTGTGGTGCAATTTATGGTTATAACAGATGCCCCCTAATGTGTGAGGTCAGAAGAGCATCTGATGGCCGAAATACATTACCAATCTTTTGCCAATCTTTACTGATGTGCTGAATGAGTGAGCCCAAGGATCAAGAACCAGGAGGTGTCATCTGCAAAATAACAAATGTCTCACCAAGGCAGGCATACCCATGCTCGGGATAAAATAGAACCATGGCTACCAATAAAATACACTGTAGATCCATGTCAAATAACTATAAAGAGCAACCACGAATAATACACAGTGGAGTTACATCTCGAAATTAGAAAGATATACATGTAGAGTATCCATCCTCCAGAAGTTGATTCGGCATGATGATTGTACTTCAGAGCTCAATAAACAACTTCAAAATCTTCTAAAACTCGGGTAGGAGTGTAATATGGGTGTACGACTGCACTACCCAGAGGTCTTCGACGACTCGTCGGTTATGGACTTGATAATCTTGATGATCGGACTGAAGGCTTCAGTGATTTAGAACAAGGACTTGATTGGACGTTTAGGATGGTCTGGTATGCGGACAAGAGACATATTGCAGAGGGGACGACTCAGGTTTAGTGACAAACTTCCCTTGGATAATATCACGACAAGTGATAAGACTCAGGCAACATATATGTTAATCATAAGTCTACGAAGCAGGAGGCAACGCAAACTCTCCATATGTTTGGAAGAGTAACCAAACGGTGGAGGACACAACTCTATATAGTGAGAAAAAACTTCCTAAGGTCATACTACATCCCATAGTTTGATGATCAAATGGACAGATGGGTTTTATCCAAGGGCGACTCATTATGCTGCCAATAAAGAAAATACTTTTCCCATCCTCTTTTTGGGGTATATTTGATTTTTTTGTTCTTTTTGATACTTTTTGAAAAAGAATAAAGGAATATTACGTTACAATGGAGGAACAAGTATTGCAAACATACAAGCTCAAGGCACAAGGACAAGACTGATGTTCTGGTAAGATGATACTCGGGAAAAATCCTCCGGCGGCCAAAGGTGTTAAGACGCAGAAGAAAATTTTCACAAGGATGATGGATAAGGTATGCAAATGTGGTTGATATAACACACAATGGTAACGTCCTTCGATGTAAGTTTAATGAGCCCAGAGAAGGTAAGCTCGGTGGTTTTTCATATTTGGAGAGTCTGAAAAAGCATAAAAAGAGACTCCAATGGGGTACCTTTTTCGACAATTAGTCTAGTCGGTTCGAAAAAGGGATAAACTAGCACCGATTAGACATCAATTCAAAACCATTTTAACGAGTGTGACAAGGACAAGATCACTCGGCCATTTTTTCATTTTTAAGGAGTCTGAAAAAAGCTTAACTATGGACTCCGTCAGGAATATTCTTCTGGACCAATTTAACGAGTGTGAAAGAATAAGGTCACTCGACGATCTTTTCAATTTTAGGGAGTTTGATAAGAGATTAAATATGGACTCCGTGGGGGTTTCTTTTTCGTAAATTTAGTCCCTCAGGCCCGAAAAAGGAATAAAATTATACCTGAGAATACTCTTCTAAAGAATGGGAATTCGATAGAGTATACCTTTGTTCGTACAATTGAGCGTTCGGACCGAAAAAGGGGTAAACTACCGTCGGACAGACGTGATTTCAAATTTCAGTTTAATGAGCGTGAAAGGTCACAAGATCACTCGACAATCTTTTCATTTTTAGAGGGTCTGAAAAGGGCTTAAAAGGAGACCTGTTATTGTTTGGGAGTCCTGAGGGTAAGACAAAGAGTGAAAAAAGACTCATGCAAATGAGGCTCAAACTCATATTCAGGAAAGACTATACGGACTCCTGAGCCTACAGTGTTGTTAGAAATGGCATGGACACCATAATGCAACCAGGACCTACCTAGGGCATCCATGTTCTAGTAAGCTCTACCACCAAGTTGCGACATTTCTAGAGCAGATATGACGGTTCTGTGTCACAACCGGATGGTATCGATCCTATAGCATAAGAAAAAGGCAACGAGATGCAAAAGTTGGGGTGATATCCTACCCTATATGCTCAAGTTGATTTTTTGAAAAAATAATTTTTTTTATGGACCGTCAATATTTTTTTTTTCTTTTTTGAAACTCAAAAAAAAACAACGTCCCAATACCTGATCAAATCCCTCCCATATAACTCCTATATCACTCTAAATGGTTTTTGATATAAATAAACTGATAAGGGGGGCCAAAAAAGTGACAAAAAGAGGCCCAAAATTTTATAAATAGAAGCTGGTAGCTCATTATCACCATTGCTGATTTGGAAATTGACTCTGGAGCCAAAAGACCCCCTTTGCCAAAGATCGGGATTCCAGGAGCTACAGTGGATGAAACGAACTTTTGCTTGGACCAAGTAAGTACAAACTCCCTTATCTAGCTATTCAATACTTCAATTTAATCATTTAAGTTATTTTTTGGGTGGGCGTCGACCTTAAAAAGGTCGACCCTAGGTACACTCGGGCTGAGTAAAGCCTGCACGCGTGTACACGTGACTGTCACCTCTACAGACCGCGTGTACCCCCCTATTGATGGAAAAACAAATGAAAAGAAGTATTGACCCTCCTTTACCTTGTTTTTTTGGCAGGATGTATGTCTAGTGGAGGGAAAGGGAGCATGAGGCAATCAGTGAGTTGGTTGCTGCAGATCCGAATGTTGTGGCCATGTTAATGCAATGTGGTTTACTCAAATTCTTTTTATATCTGTTTATGCATGCGCAACCAAGGCTACTGAACGCCTTGATTGATTAATGGAATCCTGATGCAGAGGCCTTTATGCTAGAGTGGAAATCCTTGGTGCCCACCACCGAGGACATTTACTTTCTGACTGGCCTCTCAAGGAGAGGGGAACCAGTCAACTCCGAGACTTTTCCTGCGGGGCCGAGCAAGATCTCGAAGTTGGTAGATGAGTAATGTGAGGTTGGGACAGATTGTAGAGGTTCCCAGGTACCTATTAGCAAGATTACCAACTTGGAACTACAGACTATCTTGTTGCTTATTGGGCGGATTATCGGCTCAGCAGCCGTGCATTAGGCTTCACGCACACAGATGAACTGTGCTATCCAGTGCATGAATGCACAAATTTTTGATTGGAGTACCACACTGCTGGAGTGTATGAAGAGGCAATTGACAGATTGCCAACAACAGACATAGAGGAACTTCGGGTTCGGGACTATCTTGTGTATTTCTTTTTTCGAGAGAGTTACGTGCTTCAGTCCTCGGGTTGTAGTATGAGGACATATGGCCTCTTTCCCCGTAGTGTGCAGATGGGTAGTGTTACTACCGCGACAGGGTGGTGGAAGGACCTTTGAGGCCTTCGACGATGAATTTTTTTCTTGGTTGTCATGATAGATCCCTGCTATCGAGGACTACCCATATGCGGGGATAGACTTCTCTAGAGATCCAGAGATACCCGTGCCTCCTGGTGAGGAGAGAGGGGAGATGGGTAAGTCTCCACCTTTGTAGTTTTTTTTGTTTTATTTGCATATGTAATTTTTATGTCTTTTGTTTTTTGTTATATATATCATTTTTTGTATGCCAGAGTATTTTATGGGTGAACGTTTATTGCATGCAGATGTGGGACCCATGAGACCTGCCGACTATGCACGGAACATGCGTCGCCCACGGCTGGAAGCTGCGGCTGTCGCTGCTGGGGGAGAAATAGTAGCAGGGAACCTCCCAGCAGGAGAGGCTGAGAGGGTCCTTAGGTGAATTGAGCAGAACTTTACTGCGCTCACTCACATAGTCCTGATGGCAGAGATAGAGGACCTGCCGCCATCCATGCAGCCTCACGTTGTGGGGGAAACTCGGACATGGGTTTGTTTGTTTAGGCATTTAGCCCGTGCAGTAGATGATTATAACAGGTCCCATAGGCCCTGAACAGACTTGAGACTTTTTATGTGCCACAAGCACCTACTTGTATATATTTTTTGAGGGAATAAGCCCAATGACTCGTTACTATTCCCATTTTTGAGACGCTTGCGTCCATCTATGTACTCTGAGGATTTTATGATGTTTATATATGGTTTTTATCTTTTTAGTGTCTTATGGATTATGTGTGCAAAAATGTATTTACATATTTATGTCCATGATATTTTTTATATGTGGGCAAGATGCCAATCTAAAATGTGATTAGCTAGAGTATCTGTGATTTGGTTTAAACTCCTAGGAACATGAACATATGTAATATAATCAAATTTGCGTTCTAAGAGACGTACCCTAAGGAATCATCGGTGTAAAGTTGGATCATGAACCCGGTATATTCTGTTTAGCTGCGACACAACCAGTTGAGCGTCTAGATAGACCCGGAGGTGAGAGATACCTAATGACAAGGCATCACGAAGCAACTCAATAACTACACTATACTCGACGACATTATTCGTGGTGTCACCTAAGCATATACCTCCGGAAGATAACAACTGACCCTGTGGTGTAAAGATTACCCAAGCTGCAGAGGCAAGCCTCCGCGTGTGTCGACTAGCACTGTTTGCATACCCAATGAACAACTTGGACTCACTTGACATCTGCAATATTGACGAAAGATAACATCAATGACACGCCCATAACACTTTTTTTTTAAAAGAAACGTAAAACAAACAATAGTACAAAGACTATACACATGTTACAAAAAGTTACCCATAGTGACCTTTCTATGAGTAATACTTCTTGAGGTAGAGCCCATTTCTAGGCTCCGCCAAAGCATTCCCTTCAAAATCGACCAAACGATAAGTGCCCTTTTTTAAAACCTCTTTGACAATGAAGGGTCCGAACCACATGGGTTTAAACTTTCCTGCCCCCAGGGGGTCCTTGTCTTGGTCGTAGACCAAGACAAGGTCGCCCTCAGAAAAAATACGAGGACAAATGGATCTATCATATTGACACTTGACCTTATGTTTATGAGCCTCATTGGCTAGGGCCGCATCGTGACGCTACTCATGAAGCTGCTCAAGGTGTACTAACCATTCTTCAAGTGGAGAAGTATCTGGCAATAACTGTACTGCCAATTTAAAAGATGGGATTTGACATTCGATGGGAAAGACTGCCTCCAACCTGTAAACAAGTTGGAAAGGTGAGAAACCGGTTGCAGTCTTAACTGATGTTCAGTAAGCCCATAATGCTGAGTATAACATCAAATTCTAGTTTGACTTGGCTGAGTTGATAGTTCGTTGTAGAATCTTCTTAAGAGTTTTGTTTACAGCTTCCACCTACCCATTGGCTTGGGGGTAGTAAGGTGATGAATGTTCCTTTCGTAACCCAAGATTTGATGTTAATTCAGACATCATTTGGTTCTGAAAGTGACTGCCATGGTCAGTGACAATCTCTCTCGGGACATCGAACCGTGCTATAATCTGGTTGAATAAGAAGAGAGCTGCAGTCTCTCATCATCTTTAAACGTTGGCATAGCTTCGACCCACTTAGTGAAGTAGTCGACAACTACGATGATATAGCGGTGCCCCCTTGTTGACGGAGGGTTGCATGTAGTAATCAATCCCCCACTTAGTGAAGGGACCAATTGTGATGACAGGAAACATAGGAGCTGGATGTGCCCTCATCTTCCATGAGAAGACTTGGCACGGATGGCACTTCTTGACTGATTCGATACAATCTTTGATAAGTGTCATCCAGAAGTAACCTGCTCGTAGAATCTTTTGGGCTGTTTCCAACCCAGATAAATGACCACCACAAGCTCCAGTATGATAATCGTTGAGCACTATGACGACCTCCTCATGAGTGAGACATTGACACAAGATGCAGTCGACACCTCTCCGATACAACGTATCATCAAGTATGAGATAATTCTTAGGCTGATGGCGTATCCTCCGATGCTCGTCACGAGAAGCAGAGGTGGGGAATTTAAAATTCTGGAGATAGATAAGTATATCTTCGTACCAGGGGTCTAAAGATTCAATCAAAAACATATCCCCCCGGATAGGCGATTCCTCAGGCACAACATCACCCGACTCAACCGAAAGTTCTGAAATAAGTTCTGCAAAGACCAATGACTTCTTGGACTTTGCTGAGATGAAGTCTAAGTCAAATTATTGGAGGATGACCATCCATCTACTGATTTTTCTGCTGATAACCCATCGTGTCAACATGTACTGGAATGGATTCACGACAGCGATGATGGTGGTCTTGCGAAACAGAACATAGTGACGGAACCATTGAACATCATGAATTGCTGCCAATGCAAGTTTTTCGAGATGGGAATAATTAAGTTCCGATCCTATGAGGCCTCGACTCAGGTAATTGATCATGTATTCCGAAAACAAATCATCTTCCTGAACTGAAACCATGCCTATAGTTGACTCTGCGACAGCCAGATATAAGAAGAAATCTTTGTTATAATTAGGTGGTCGTAGCAGAGGTGTGGTTGTGAGAGCGTGTTTTAATGTGTCAAAAGAGCGTTGAGCGGCTTCATCCTAGAAAAAGGGAACATCTTTCTTCAGTAAACGCATAAATCCCTTGGTGATTTCAGCATAGTTGGTGATGAAGCGTCGTAAGAAGTTCGCCTTGCCTTGAAGACTTTGAAGTTGTAAGATTGTGCGTGGGGGGGGCAACTGGATTATTGCCTCCACCTTAAGAGGATCGACCATGATCCCTATTGTTGATATGATGAAACCTAACAAAGGTCCCGACGTTACGTAGAAGCTGCACTTGTTAGGATTCAAGCAAATCCTGAAGTAGCGACAATGTTCAAAGATTAGTCTGAGGTGCGTAGGATGATCCTTTCAGTTGCAAGAGCGTGATGCTAAATCATCTAGATAGGCCTCGACTATATGTTTGAGGTCATGAAATGAAAAAGGCATGCCCCCCTGGAATGTGGCTCCAACATTTTTAAGGCCAAAAGGCATCTTATGATAGGCGAATGTACCCCACAGACAAATGAATGTCGTTTTGTGTTGGTCTTAAGGTTTGATTATATCCCAAAAAACCATCCATGAACGAAAATGCTTCACAATCGACACATTCATCAATGATCTGGTCGATGAATGGCGTTGGAAAATTATCTTTTGGACATGCCTTGTTCAAATCATGGAAATCGGTACATACAGGAATCGTGCCTTGTTTTTTATTGACCGGCACGGGGTTTGACACCCATTGATTCAAATGAATAGGATAAATGAAACCTGCCTTGAGTAATTTCTCAACCTCAATCTTGATGGTTGCTACTTTCTTAGGATTGACTGGATGAAGTTTTTGTTGAACAGGCTTGGTATTAGGATACGTCGTGATTTCATATTCAACTATTTTCGGATCGATACCTGGCATTTCCTCATAAGACTCGGCAAAAACGTCGTGGAATTCTTTGAAAAGATCCGTGTAAATTTGAATCTCCTCGGGGGAGAAATCCGCTTCGATGAAGACATTCTCCACGACACTAGGGTTTCGGGTATGTTGATAGGTATAGTTGCAGTGATATTCAACATATTCCCCTCAGCATAAATTTCCTGTGTAGCTAAGAGATTAATAGGACATGGCTGATCTCTCGTCATGGTGATAGTGAATTCTCCTGCCTCAATTCGGCTTAACTCTAGGAGGAAATATGATCTGTGATGAATATCATCCCAAGGTTTGTCCAGACTAGTTATTGCTTCTATTATTGCTTCGTCAGAAGGCAATACTAAGTCTAACGAATCGATGTTGGCGAGAGAACCCTGAGCCCAGATAGGCTCTAGAGGTGGATCCAACTCTTGTGTGGGAGTTGGATTAGGGTTTGCTGAAGCTTGTTGGACTAAACAGTACGCTACTTTAGTGGACGACAAGGTCATGGACATGACGGGGTGCTCTGTCTCTTCCATCGTGGATGATGGGGAAGGAAGAATCCAAGGATCCTCAAAGTAAGTCATGCGGAACGATGAAACTTGAAAAATCTCAACCCTATGGTGATTAGATATAAACTTGACATCGTCATGAGGAAGTGGGTAATCAAAGGTACCCAACAAGGATGGGCATAAACCAACTCCTACATTAACGACACCTGGTTGAGGATTATCAATCATGGGAACCATGGATGCCCCCAAAGCTGGGTTAGGTCTAGAGAAAGACAATTGATCGATAGTCACTATCTGACCTTCGTGTGGAAGCAACAAGACTCGGAAAACTGTAGCAACCATAGCTTGCATAGCATAAGTCCAACTCCGACCTAACAAGAGGTTATAGTCGAGGGGAGAATTGACTACCTCTACTTCGACGCACACGGTCTTCCCTCCTAATTGCACAGGGAAAGAAGGGACGATGCCATGTGTTCGGAAAGAATGACCGTCGAATGCATTGAGGAGAGTAGGTGATGGAGACAAAGTGGGATGGCCAATGGCCTTCCAACATGCTAATGACATAACGCATGTCGAGGTGCCCTCATCGACCACCGCGCGGAAGATATTTCATGTAAAAGTTTTCGTGGGATGAGCCACTACTATCTGAAACGCTACGTGGTAAGGCAGACGAGGTTTTAAGTTGGTTGTATCCAACATGATGGTACCCGGGTTACAAGTCTTAGTAGAGCCTAACACAGTTAACAAGGCTTTCCTCTGAGTAGGGAAGCTTTGAAGGACTTCCAAAGAAGACATCACACAAGGGGTTTGTGATAAATTCTCCACCACAGAGTAATTTTGGGTGGCCCTTGCATTTGGGTTGTGAAAAACTTTCTTAAATGCACCCTTTGGAATGCATGTCATTGTTTCTCCCAACGTCTTCTCGATCTGTAGAGGAAGAGATGGGAGTTCAGCTTCTTTACCCTTCTCAGAGGCACTTGGTTTACTATAGTTTTGCGCTCTAGTCGTTATGAAAGCATCACACCTAACCATATATACGTTCATGGATGAGGGATTTTTTAGAGGAGGGCAGGTTTCTTGGCTGCCCCCTTCGACACTTGTAGAGGCTTGAGTTAAATTTTGCCCATGTTGAAAGGGATTAGTCAACACTGCTTCCTGTTGCTGTGTGAAAAACTTTTGGGCCTCTACAAGTCGAGGACAAAGATGGGTCGGGTGGTCTTTTGCACACAAGTTGCACAGATACCTCGCCTTCCGCTTTTCTGTGGTGTCCCCGCCATCATTAATAGTGGATTTTTTCTCCCCCTTACCCCTCTTGCGTTGTTTTTTCTTGCCTTCAGGCTGTTGGGTGGCCTTTGGGTTAGTTGACTGCACGAAGTGTACTTCTGACATTTGGGTAGGATGAGCAGCCAAAGCAGTGGTTTGGCTGGCCGCTGATTGTTGGATAGATAACTGTTGCAATTGTTTTGTCAATTGCTCAACGAGCTTGGTTTGTGCTGAACCAACAATACCATCGGCATGTGGTCCAACTCTCTATCTAGTTTTATCCAGTATTGATCGTGGTGCATCCGGCAGGATGTTGTATAATAAACCAGACTAAGAATAGATGAGCTCAAACTATTGAGCCCTCATGATGGCATCTTCTTCGGAGAAAACTCCTGAAGTTGCGACGTCTTTGGATAATTGTGGGACTAAAGACTTAAGGAACCACTCAAGCAGGAATGCTGGTGGGACTGGTACTTTGATTAGGCTCTTCCGACAACTCCACTCTTGGATATGATCAAAGATATGGTCCGCTGTTGTCTGTTTGAAATTGGAAAGCAACTCTGTGCCAGCGTCGTATCTCATAGGTAACTGGAAAGGGTTCAGGAAGGCCATCGCTAGTTTTCCAAAAGAAGAGTATCTTGAGCGATCGAGCTCGATGTACCATTTCACGACACTCCCAATAAGAGTGCGTTGAAACAATCACAACTAGATGGAGTCATCTTTTAATGAGTTAGATGAACACCAAAGATGGAAGGTAGTCACGTGATCACCTGGATCATCATTAGGCTTGGCCTCAAACTTTGGAATGTCCGAAGGAAACTTCATTGGCATAGGAGGCCAACATGGATCGTGACAAATATGATCATTTAACAACCTTGTCAAATCTGGCAAGTGTAACGTTGCCAGGAATGGTAGCTTGGGTTGCTGCTGATAGCCTGGGAAAAAGGGTCTTGGAGTTTGACTGGCACCAAGTTGTCAGGAAAAGTTTGGCTGCTGGCCTGGATTCTGGTAGAAACCATGGCCCTGACCAGTGTAAGGATTTTGCATCTGTGGAGACATCATTGGTTGATTTCCCATAAAGGACATAGGGTGTTGGGCATGCATCGTGTTTGACGGACTTTGGGAAGGATTACCCCATGCCGGTCCTGATGGGAGAGGCATAGTAGTCTGTCCAGGATTCCATTGACTGTGGAAAGAATTACCCTAGAACGACATTCCAGAGGAGGGAACGGATCCTTGTCCTGAGTTCCAAGGTCCTGCTGTATGTACCCCCGGTGCAGGAATAGTACCTTGCACTGAAGTAGACTGTCCAAAAATGGGAGTGCCCCCAGATGGGAAAGCGGTGGATGTGAAAGTGTTATTACCAAACGTCTCATTCCAAACAAATGGTGATGAACCTACCGACATAGTGTGCACAGGTGTTCCTTGACTATCGGCTCCAAATAAACTAGTGTGTGCAGGCTGCCCGACGGACTGCTGATGCAGACCACCAAGCGAAGGGGACGAAGGAGAGATATGACCTCAGCGTAAGGAAAATAATTAAAAGGGACAGAAGTGCCCCCCATTTGACCTTACAGAGGAGCGTTAGAGCTCCCTGCCCCTAGACCCAAAGTCTGTAAAGTGGAGTGAGTGAGTGCAGGACTTGTGCCCGAACTAGGCATACCGTATGAGAACGGAGGGCCTGTCGCACTAGGTGTGAAGGGAGTTGTGGCCGCCGCGATAGATGGGATCGGTCCACTATGCGACGTAGTTATGGCTGAGACCATGGTGGCTCAGACCGACGACGGCAAGTTAGGAGATGCTTCTTCTGTGGTAGCAACTATGGTGGGAATGGAAGAATTCCCAGAGGAAGTAACAACGTTTGTTTCCATAGTTGTGTGAGGCAATGACAGGCTTTCGTAAAATCGGATTGGTACAATAACCGGTTGCCAAGTATCAGTGGTTGGGGTTTCAACCGAGCCAAGGTTGGCGGTTAATTCCTCTGGGAGTTGTTCGGGCACAATAGTTTGTATCCCGGTTGCTTCGAAATACCCTTGTTGGTCTAGCTTCCGCCTCAATGGTGGCGGGGGTGGCTCTAGTATAACCGGCGGTAGGCCCATAAGCCTTCGTGACCGGTGGATCTCGGGATCCTCCACTGTGTGAGAAGATCCAAGACACGCTAAGGTATTCTACACGTTCAAACAATAACACACACTAAAAAAGAATCCCCTAAGAGATAAGACAAGAAAACTCTAAACTAGTTGGAAGAACAGTGACAACAACCAACACTAGAGCAACTTACCGGTGCAAGTGAAACTCGAAAAAAGAAGCACCCTCCGGGTATACTCTGCAAAGCATGGCCTGATTTCTGTCCTAGGTACCGTGGTATACCCCCGCAGTCACCTATGTATGTCCCTAAAAATATTGGCAACTAAGTTGCCAGCACGCGAACAATCACCAGGCAGGTACAGTCGAAAGTCGGGTAGACCACAATGAGCAGGGTATCAAGCCTGAAACCTATCAAGGGTATCGAGAGAAAATGGTCTGGAAGAAAACTGAGTACCTTGAATGGATTCGAGACCCATGAAGCCCCATGGAAAATGCAAATGACGGAATCCCAAAACAAGCCCTCGATATGTGTTCTCCACTACGATTGGTCCAGCTTTGGAGGGGTTATATCTGCTACCTTTCCGCACACGACCTCATGTTTATCCCCTGTGTTAGAGGGGGGTCCCAGATAACTTCCACAAAACTGGACTTCTACACTCCCTATCACAGACTCTAATGTTTGGTTTTGAATGGCCTTGGAGAGTTTCCTCTCCAACCTAATCCAAGGCCCTAGTCCTGAACTAGTTTGTGAACCCTACAAACAAAAAGTCTAATAGATTTTAAATTAGCGTTGCTTTTATGGATGTTTCTTACGTCAAAGGGTATGGAGGTGCAACTGATGGTGTGTAAAGATGAAAGAAAAAATGAATGAAAAAAAGAAACTGGAAACAAAAGACTTTTACTAAATGGAAAATTTTCAGCAACTTTTCACAAAGAAAGATTTCTTTTTCTTTTCAATTTTTCTAAGATTTTATGCAGCAAAAATAAAGAAATTTCACTCAACTACGATCTACTTATGCTCTAAATTCACTGCAAAAACTTATGAAATAAAGACTGCTCCCTAGCTAATGATGCAGAAACACACTCTTCAAACAAAGAAGAAAATGAAAAGGGATTTTTTTTTTATTTTTTTTTATTTCAGTGCTAAATAAAGCAACCAAGGGAAAATACTGACAAGAACAAAACCAAGAAAGACAAATTCTGTCTTAAAGCGCAGATCGCAAAGAATCAGAGCAAAGACACACAATGCAAATAAAGAAAACAAAGACTCTTAAGCTTGCCTAAAAACCATAAAGAAAAGTATATATATATATTTTTTATTTTCTGTTCAACTATCAACTAAGAAAAAGCAGGCTAAGGGTAAGATGACCTAACCTACTGACTGTTCAACCCTAGACCCAAACACCTGATAGGAATACTTATTATCAAAGGAGGGGATGATTGCCCCACCCTAAACAAAAAGTAGCCTGTCGAGCACGCTTTTGTCACTAAAACAACACGCGTGCGAACACGTGCTGAGCTAAAACAGGACGCGTGTACACATGGTCTAACCTTGTACAGGCTGCGTGTATGTATAAATCTTAAGACAAAAATAAAAACAGGCAGCCCAGACCCAGAAGAGGCCTCTGGTATTGACAACCAGAGTCCCTTGAAGGCTTGGATACTTCTTCCAACAGAAAAGAAAAATAATGCAAGGAATAATAAGGCGAAAAAGACAATCTGATACAGGACTGTGAAACCAGCAAGACCCAGACAGGATTCCAGAATGTTACAGGTATGAACTAACTGAGAGGGGGGGGGTGAATCAGTTAGTGTAGATTATTAACCATTTACTCTCATTTTTAACTTTGAATCATTAATCTTAGTGGAAGTGAGTCTTTACTGTGAAATCCAGAGTTATAAACATAAAGCAGATAGTATAAAGAACAACAATC
>ML779547.1:296037-306718 GCA_009831015.1 Picea engelmannii
TTGCCTTTTTTCCCTTCAGGATTTCGGTTTGCAGCCCAAATGAGCGAAAGGGGTAAAAAGAAGGTCATATACCGGAAAATAAATTTGCCAAAACAGGTGATATAAAAGGTTTTCTGTTATTATAAAATGATAAGGTAAAGGTATGAATTCCTGAGAATTTTATGTTTCTAACAAATATTTTCAAAACACCGCAATGATCTCATGAATATAATGTTTTCGCTTGAATGGTTATTAAAAGAACAACTACTCGCTCTGGATCCTAAGAATTTTCACTTAAAATAAAGATACGAGGTAGTTAAAATAAGCAGAAAAAGTAAAGGCTCTTTGAAAAGGGTTTTCAAGAGTCAGTGTTAATGTTTGACCCTTGTCTTTCAGTTTATATACCTCTACCCATCACCCTTCTTTCTGTTTTCAGATATTACCTTCTTGAAAAGATAAACATCTTTCAGGGTTTTCATACAAGGGAAGAAGAGATTACGTTTTAACTTTGAAAAATGTAAAGCATATTTTGGAAAGTAAGCTTGTCTTCACAACTCCTCAGCCTCTTACTAAACAAAGTGATGCATAGGATGATCCTGACTATTCTAGGTTTTTCAACAGTTTTGAAAGATTGAGGCTTGCTCGAAGGAAGACCCCTAGAAATAATTTCTCCCCTTCTTCTCTGCGGGCTAAGGTATGGTGAAAGTTAAGGGAGGGTTGGTTCCAAGTAATCAAAGTAAGTTGATAGACCTCCATTGCAAAATATTACGCAGATATCACCCCTCATACAAACTGATTGCCCCCACTTCATGTTCTAAAAAGTAAATTATAAGATAGATGGTGAAAGGAAAGTTATATTTAATTGTCCATCTAGTCCAAAAATACGATGAAAGGAAATTCATAAATGATTTCCCTCATCTCAACATTTAAATGCATAAATATATTTCGAAGTGGTGAAAGGAAATTCAGTAAAAAGGGCCAGATAACTTCACCGGGGTACTGAACAGGCCCGCTGGTAGTGAAGTAATGTCTGAGATATCTGTAACGCTGTTATACTTGAATCTCACTCTACTCTGGTAACCAATTTTTCTCGAAACCGGATCTACATCCTAAGTTCAGACAAGGCTCCCCGATTAAAAAACATGTAATGAACGTTGTTTGATGCAATCCAAAAGCCACAAGATCTGTTGGATTTCCTAGGATCGTCTTGATTGTCCAAATGCAGACCTAAATTCAGTAAAGAGAAGGAGAAAGTAGTGAAAGGGACTGCAGGTGAGTGAAACATATTTGAGTTTTGAAAAGCTTTTCACAAGTAAAAGATGAAATCTCTTTTTCCCTCTGTATCCTTTTCCTAGGAATAGTTTTCGCTTGGATAAATCCATTGATTCCATTTACCCAATACAGGCACGTGGTCTACTGTTCTTCCCATCTTACAAGAAGATGGGATCCCTAGTTGGAGCCTATGTTGGAGCCGCCTTTTTCAACTGGTTTAAATATAATTTTTTAAAGTCAAATGTTGGTCTTTAAGTCCTCTTTCACTTCGTTACATTTACAAATTAAAATTTTCAATAGTCCTGACATGCAAAATAACGAAGGATGTTATTTTTCATAAGTCACCACCTTTTATCATTAAACAAAATTTTTTACTTTTTGTACCTCGGGATATCGCGCTTCGGGAGTTACAAGTCACAACATTTACAAGCCCCGATGTGCGAGGTCACAAAAAGTTGTTAAAATCTTACCTTAGGTTAAAGCTAAGAGTAAAATTATTTAAACCCTAGTCAAGTGCTGTCGGGATTTCGCGTCTCGGCGTTCACTCTCTCCAAAAGCGTTACCGTCATAACTCCGATAGGTGAAGCCACAAGACTTTTACATAAGTAACCTGGGTTAGTGTCAGGGGTGGTTAATTTTGACCATGGTTAAAGCCCGTCGGGATTTCGCGACTCGGTGTATGCGCCTCCCAAAAGATATACCTTCGAAGCCCCGAGTCGCGAAGTCGTGATATAAATTAAAACATGATTAATTAAACACTTAATCATGTTTACGTTCTCGCTTAACTAAATCCAATCATCGCGATCTCAGGTTTTAGAGGCTCGAAAGGTTAGAGTGAAAACTCCCGATAAGGCGAATGCCGAAAGGTTGATTAAAGTTTAAGAAACCCTGATTAAAGAAGCTAAGCGAGCTTAAGTAGTATTTAATGCAAATAATAATATGCACAATCTACGAGGTAAATTTAAATTTTCCCTACACCAACTTGTGTCATGAACCGTCGAAATTGATGGCATTAATTGGGAATGAGGTGAAGTGGCAAGTAAGGATATGGTTTTTATTGCTAAATCTATATCTAAAATTGATTTGACCATTCTGTTCATAAGGACACCGAGGTTTTAAATGGTCAAAGATATAGATCTTTTTATTCCATGTCACAAAGCTCATTTCTATTTTACGCAGATAAACTTTCCTCAACAAACTGATTTCTGTATGTATACATATTTTTATCACAGGAGAGCTAAATCTGAATCCCCCGTCATGGCCCCACGAAAAGCGTCCAAGGCAAGTGATGAGATTTCAGGGCAAGGCTCGGATAACGTTTTTGATACTTCACCCCGAAACATTGATTCAGTCAGAACCTGGTCGTATATTTTTGAGATTCTGCAGTCTGAATTGGTAGACTGTTCAGATGATTCCAGTGACAATGAGAAGAATGACCTAGCCACGAAATGCAAGATCGTTGTCCAAGTAGAAATGCATAAAGTAGCGTCCAGGCCACGTTTGCTTCCTTACTATGATATGATCCGATGAGTGCTAGACCATGTAGATATCCCAACTAGAACCATCATCAATGAGCAGAAGGTCACTATTGGGACCTTTAGACCAGAACAATTACAGGTGATGTACAAGTTGCCACCCACGTCAAATTTCACATACAATGCCGAGTTTCTGGAGGATTTTAAACAGAAGGAATGCGAGCAATACAACAAAATATTATCTGATTTGATCAAAGATTGGGTCTCACACCCCACGAAGTTCAGGGCCGATAGCAATGGAATTTATTCCATATCTTCTTTGGAACCACAGTTTAAATACATAGCCATGATGACCTGTAGATTGTATGGGAGGGAAGACACCACACATTTTTTCCTCCCATGGGTGCCTTTGATACACACAGTTGCGGAAGGCTGTTCCTTCGACTAGGCTAAACTATTGTCAGATAGTCTGACTAGTCAGATTACAGAATATCGAACATAGAGGGTGAGCGGGAAAGCTGCTTCATTTTTTATGTCTGCATACATCATGGACGCCGTGTGTTGCATGACGCCTTTTCCCTTAATGAGCTGGAGCTAGTCTCCATCGGATGTTGAGCCTATCCATGTCTACCATTCAAAGCTGTGGGAGGACAAGGCTTTAGATTTCGTATATGAAATTTTCAATTGGGTAATGGTACCTATGCATGTCACCATCTTCGGTATTCCACCACCTAGGATCTCAGATAACATCGCGATAAATTTGAGCAGTGTGGCCGACTAGTACGTGGAAGCTGAATTTTCATATCTCAGGGTTTTCGGTGCTTCTGTCCCTCCGCATATTCTACCATTATTTATACCCGATAGGTTGGCTTGTCGCGAGATCACCAGGAAAACCGTGATTGGTGGCGTAAGCAAAGAGCTTAAGGGATATTTGAAGAAGGTATGACCACCATTCCCTATTCATTTGAACACCTATTCTTTATTATATTTTGGGCATGCAAAGGCTGAAGCAACAACCTTGGAAGACATTAAATTGGTTCACATTGAATTTAAGAAACACGACCCACACAGGATCGTGAGTAATCACTTGGCTAGTTGTGGCCTCAAAAGGTTTGAGCATGAGAATTCATCTCATGATGAAATTTTCCGAGGCGTGAGATCTTATGCTGAGGTTTTGGCTCGGATACAAGCCCTGTCACCCGAAGAGAGGGCTGATGTATTCAAATTCCAAGAACATCGGCGGAGTTGCCTTCCCCCAATATTACGGGGTGAGAATACAATGACCATAGAGGTGCAGAAAACGGAAGCCGAAGGCTCCAAAGATTCAGTGCCTGGCCGAGAAGAACACTAGGACAAGAAAGAGCAAACCGGGGGCCCAAAATGGGAATCCAAGACATCCTACCCTCCGAGCGAGCCAACCTCAGTTGTTACTCTAGGGAAATCATCTAAGTAGGTCGGCAATCCCATCGTTTCTATTACCCCTTACAGTCCATGAAATGGGTTCCAGACGTAGTGTGGGTTTTCGGCCAAGAATTAACGCCCATAACAACGAAAGAGACACCTTTGAATGAATTCTTCTTTGATAAGAAGAGAAAGGTTGTCGTGAAACAAGTATTTTATCAATAGGCAGGTAAGGTAGCTAAGAAATTTAAAATCTTAGCCGATGGAAAAGATGTGAAGAAGCAAGAATTTGTGACTCAAATAGCAGGAACATTGGGGGCTTTCACTACAGCCAACCAATATTCAGTCGGGACCCTAAAGGATCAGCTGAAGCGAAAAAATTGTTTGATCAAAACATTAGAGGCTAAACTAGCTACAACAGAGGTCGCTGCCACAGATCAGGCGAATACAGGTTTGGAACAAGCTGGAGTAGTTGATCAAAAGGAAATTGAGTGGCTCAAAGCCGACCTTGAACAGACACAGCTGATGGCTCAGACAAGTCAGACACAGGTAGACCAGCAAGGAGAATTGATAGAGCAACTACAAGTCAAATTAGACTTCGCTGAAAGCCAAGTAATTTATATCGGGATATTTCAATCCCAAGCTATAGAGATCAGAAAAAGAGTGTCGACGGCTCAACAAGGCCTACTTTCTAAGGTAGAAATGATTCAAAACAACTGCCAACTCATTGATCGAGTATTGGAAAGCCTCAATCTCAGAGAAAAAGATGTTGGGGCGACCCGAGTTGCTTTCCAGGAGGCTATTATAGCCACGACGAGAAGGGAGACAAGCAATAGTTCCAGGTTTTCTATCTTGGAGAAGACCCGAGGTAACATCTTGTTGAAATAATGGGAGCGTGACATATCCGAAGGCAGACAAAAAGCTAGAGAGATAAGAAAATATTGTGAAGAAAACTTCAGTTTTCTAGATGGAAGTTAGCTGGGTTCTGACGATGAAGGAAACACTAAAACACTGGGCCAGATCAATACAGCCAAGCATCTGCTCAAGATCAAGGAAAATGAAGAAAGAGAATAAATATCACAAATAACCCAGATGGACATAGTTCAAATAGATAAATGACTGATTAAACCAAGTGTACAATTATGTTCTGTCAACGCCAAAGACCAATAGGTGGAGGGAAATTTGCCAAAATTGACAAAGGATTGTTACACTTTCGAGGCCAACAATCAAGCAAAACCTTCTAAGTTAATATCCCAGCTGGTGGAGAATTGATTCATTTGCATGGAGCATGCGAAGAGGTAGGTTTCCGGTACCAAATAAGGACAAAAGCCAAGAAGTGAAACAATTAATCTCCTTTGTTGTAACCGAAAACCTCTGGAACGTTTGAGATTCCATACTATAGAAATTTGTATAAATATACATTTTGTAGAGAGAACAAGGGGCTGGACCTATTTTGGTTGATTGTAATAGAGACCCTCCTTTTGAATATTAATACAAAGCAATCCAAAGACTCTTGATTCCGTCAAGACTGTGTTATGAGTTTGTTTCCTCTCTGTTTTCTTGTTTAATTTCATTTCGCATATATATGTTTGATGAATGTTACACTGCAATTTAGTAAAACCTCTACTGTGGTGATTAATTTTAATTGTCCATATAGTTTATAGTTTTTCCTCTGTATCGACTATCAGCAGGTACAAGACCTATGGACTCATTAGATTTTCATATTTTGTGCATTCGTCAGATTTCTTCTCACCTTTTTTCTTCTTCTGTTTACAGGGCGAGATTCTCCCTTGATAGGAGCCTCGTATTATACACAACTTTATGTTTTTCTCGCATTTTCACACACACCTCTTATTTACTAGATAACACAGTTACGAGAAAAGGCCTTTGGTTTGTAATTTGTCTTTAACAATAAATAAGATAGTTCTCTATTATACAATCAAATTGAAACAACATTTAAAACTTTGAAACTTTCTTTTAATTTTACTGTTCCTCTATGACTATCCCTGTTGTAAGACAGCCTAACATTGAGCTCGATTTATCGGACCAAACACATATCGCTTTGAACCTTTTTTATACTATTCTTAAAAAAACCAATACCCAGGTAGAACTTGAGCGTTTGTGCGCTGCGATTGAGCCAGATATAAACATCCAGGAACAGTTAGAGGCTAGATAGCGACAAACTATAAATCAACCTTAGCTTCTTTTCCCGAAGGTTGATGCTTTCCCTTTCTTTATCCTTTACTCACTTTTGAATGCGTAGACACTGTACTTTCTAAGCCTTAAGTACAGACTCTAGAACAACAGCTACCATCACAGCCACAACAATACAACCAGAAGAACCAGAGGAGCTTGAGGAGGGGGAGCGCTTCTTCCACTCACAGATGTGGGTAAATGGGACCCCAATACATTTCGTTGTTGACAACGAGAGTAAGAAGAACCTAATCTCAGCCAATTTTTTCCAGAGATTTAAGTTGCCAATGATGCCACACCCCCAACCATACATCACCAGATGGTGGATTTAGGGATGAGATATTTGTGTCAGCCAATAGTGTCTCCTGTCCTATGGCATCAATCTCTTCAAGGATGAGCTAGTGTGTGATGTTTCCTCACTTGAAGTCTGTGATTTTCTTGTAGGACAACCATATATGTGGAAACGTCATGCTATTTATGAGTCTGCTATTTATGAGTCTCGACCCCACAGTGTAATTGTTACTCTGGAAGGTAAGCTCTATAGGGTACCAGAGGTATCTCCACCCACTTTCACTTCGTTGATCTTGGAAAAACAATGTTGCAAAGTAATATCTCATACCATAAATTTTTCCTTCTTCACGATCCAATCATACGATGAACAGAAGGTCACTACAACCACTACATCCTCATCCAAAAACATTTCTATCCAGTAGAAGTAGGTCAACAAGATTGTATAGGAGCACAAAGAGAATGAGAGTTTTCCATATGTTCAACATAGATCTATTGGCCACGACCTTTTTCAGGTGTGCTTGGGGTTCCAACTGCTAGCCCCCATTGATATAGCTCGTCTTGATGCATCTTCACCGACATAGTACTGCCACACTCAGAACAAGGAATATTGTGCAACCAAATACGTTGAATGGATCCAACACCTCCAACAGGTTCATGACATCCTTCCATAGGAAAAGTACAAGAAATACATCTACTTCAACAAGGAAAGTGACTCACCAAGGTTCATATTCAACAAAAGTTTCCCCATCTCCTGAGGGAACTTGACGCAATGGGAGACCATTTCTTCCTAAGGGGGGAGGAATGATCCAGGTGAATCTCGATGGCCAACCATCTTTTCAACTGAATCAACATTTCGAGCCTATGGTTTTGATAAACTGTGATATTCACCCTTTTGATGGGGAATGGAATGTAATGCCATCTTTATTTGTTAATTACATACATCATTTAATGGTCTTATGTGCATGCCTATAGAATATCGTTAATGCACCAAATCCCATTAGAACTCCACAATTAATCATGCTCGGGCTAGAGTAGTACTGGGATGGGTGATCACCCAAGAATTCCTAGGATTTTACATGCCTATGGAATTTTATAAACTTAGATTAATTTATCCCACATGCATCATGGCAATTGTTCTCCTCTCACTTTCTCATATATAATTGAGGTGAAGGATGTTGTTTAAGCATGCAATGGAGTGTGATGTAAAGCTTGTTGCAAATGAAGCACAACCAAAATATCTTTATTTTTAGAGATAAGCTACCCCATTCTACCAGTTTGTGTTCTACCATGTTTTTCTCTCTTATTCATTAATAAAAGTCAGGTTTCACTGTATTTCTATGTTCTCTTCTATATTTTTGTTTTTGTCTCATTTCATTCTCGGCATAATCCAGATCACTAACAACTAGCGGTTTCTTCTACATTGTTGTATATCCATAGTGTGTAAGTCTAGTTGTCAGAAATATGGTGATATCCTAAAATAAATCCATGTTTAGTAGTTGATCATTTAGAGACCCCCCAATTCCCCTATCTTGATTCTTGAGAAGCGGTTTAGGCCAACATTGTTTTTCCATGGTTTCACAATTAATTCAAAATCAAACTCCTGGATTAACATAAGCCATCTATAAATGAAACCCTACAAAACTAGTTTGTTCACAAAGTATTTTAATGTTAAATGGTCCGTACAAAACTTAAAATACTTTTCGAGAAGATAGTGCCTAAATTTGTACGAGGAGTAAAGCATTTCCAACTCTTCTCTTTCCATGGTTGTGAAGTTGAATTCTTGCTTGGACAATTTTTTGCTGGTGAAATAGATGGGGTGGTGTAACTTTCCTTTTATGGGCTGCATCAATATCACACCTAGATAAATGCCTAACGCATCTACATGCACAATAAATTATAATGCCCAATTTAGAAAACAAGGATTGGGGCATTTACCAATTTTTCCTTGAGAATATCTAGAGCGGCTTGAAAATTTGGATTCCATGAAAACTCTTCTAATTTCTTTAGTACTCTTTCCATTGATACAATTATTGTAGAATACCCCAAATAAACCTCTTGTAGTACCTAGTGTGTCTAAGAGTTAATCACAACATATGAACATTAGTTAAGTCCTCTACGTTGATAATAGTTGTAATCTTCACTGAATCCACTATAACACCATCCTTGTAGACAATATGACCCAACAACGTGACAAAGGGTGTGCAAAAAATGTATTTCTTCAAATTTAACGATGATTGCAATTGAAGACACCTTTCAAACATGAGCCACAACATCAAAAAATGATCTTTCAATAAAGTGTAGATAGTTCAATAGATACACTTCCATGAATATGTGAATTTATTCACTGAAAGTGGATACAACTATCCTAGAAAATACTACTAGGGTTTTCTTCATGTGAAAATGCATGATGTTGTAGGCATAATATCCCCATTCTATTATGAAATTCAGTTTTATTTTGTCTTCTTTTTCTATTCATAACTAATGGTACATCGAGAACCAATTAGTAAACAAGTAGGTTTCTTTCCCTTCCATGTGACCCAATACCTCATCATTAAAGGGGGTGGGAAAAGGGTCATGAATTTCCCCACCTCCCAAATTTTTATCTTGGATGACAGATCCAAAATGGATACAAAGGAGACAATGGTTGTAAGACTCGATACTTAAGTTAAATTCAATAATTAATTAGGCTAAGAAAATAATAAAATACAATGCAATTTTTAAAAATTAAGTGAGACAAAAGAGAGGAAAAACAAAGAATTAAATAAAAATGAAAACTGAAGATAGAAGAAAAAAAGAGGAATGGGAAAGGAAAGTCCATTCTCTTCCCTTTCATATTACCCCTCAAATATCCTATATATTATTTCTCCTTGACTCTCAAAAGGGCATTTTGGGCCAAGAAGGAGGATGCATAGAGATCCATGAGCTTCATTGTAAGAAAATGTTGCCAAAATGAAAACTAAGGAACCATTCAAAATTGGTTTTCCCATTTGAGTTTCCAGCATAAAGTTTCTATGCCAATTATAAATTTTATGGTGAATGTTGTGTGATTTCTATGCAGCTGATTGTATGTGCATTCAAAATCTCTCATATATGTTTGTTATGATAATTTATTCATGTTTAATGTGTTGTTATAAGTGTGGTAATTTTTCTAAGGATGAATGTTCAGTTGTAGCTCTGTTATTCCACTCAACATTTCATCCTCCATCATAAATAAATGAATGCCAATATATTTGAATTAACCACCATTCAATTTACTCTATGATGAGAGATTTGTGGCTACCACTAATTGATGGTTGCATTATTTTAGTTGGGTTTCTAAATTTGATTGCAAACAACAAGAAGAATTGGATTAATGAGGCCATTAGCATCCCAAAATAAACTTTCATGCTGGGTATCTCATACTCCATGGCCATACATTGTGATTTACACTCCTTGAAGGCTACACGTAAGCCTCTTTGGCTCCTTTGATGGTTGTATTCACTTTTTGGGTGAAGATGGTAGTTGTACGAGGCCATAAATGTTGTACACACCATGGCTTTTCTACCTTTTATTCCCTAGGGTCACATGAGTTGAAGGTTGGGCATGTGAGTGTTGCATGGATGCTTGCATATTCATTTGACAAAGATTTGGGTAGTGGGATGTGACTTTTGGGCAATGTATAATGGAATCATAACCTTCTCTTAACTCTTTTCATTCCCACATTTTGGCATTTTACGAAACTCCCTTTGGATGTATAAAGGTTCAATCCATTTCATATATATGGCTTAATTCATTACTATCTTGTTCATGTTTTATTGAATGACCATCTCGTATGTGTTAAATTAATTTACATTCCACTTAAAAAGGGTTTAAATAATTTCTATCCTTTTCTATTCATCGTATTCAAGTGGCATTGTGAATTGATAACTAGCAGTGAAAACTTCATTCATGACACTCTATTTACTATCTATGAGTGTACACACACACACATACATACATACATGTATGTATGTATGTATGGACACACACACACACACATACATACATACATATATGTATGTATGTATGCACACACGAGAGAGAGAGAGAGA
>ML779547.1:306799-321814 GCA_009831015.1 Picea engelmannii
TGAGTTGAAGTCTGAGTGCTGGGTGTTATCTAAGGATTATATAGCATATCATCTAGAGTCCCAAATTAAAAACTAGTTTATACTCATAGTGGTTACCTTAGGGTTGAAAACATTTGTAGGAATCACAAGAGATTATAGAGGGAAATTGTGACTATTGGGTTTTAATTTGGGCAATGAACTCCATGAACTAAAAAATTGCACTCTATTTGAATTGAGAAGTATTTATTTTGATGGATTTAAAACTTAGTGCAATGCTTTTCAACAAAAATAATGGTTGATTGGAATCAAAACCATTCCTTCTAGATAACAAACAATTTTGTCATAAATCCAATTGCAATTTGAGTAATGATTTGAATGTCGGGTGACACATATGAAAAATATTGAGGGAAAATTGCCTCCAACATTTGGCATTGATTTTGACACTACAACTAAGGAACCCAAGGAATGATCCTTTCTCAGACTAATCCACTCTTCCTAGCCTATTGATGGATGGAGGTAGAGTCATTGCTATAATTCCTATTTGGTGATTAAGACAAAGGTACTTAAATTCAAAGGCCTAACTACTATTGGATTGTTAGTTTATTGTTGTGTGCATGTTACACTAGAGAACAAGCCATATCACAACTCTTGATCAATGTTGTAGAGAAATTTTCACTTCAAAATGCATCAATATCAAAGGTCCTGTAGCCAGTTAGAAGAAAAATATCACTTTCATCCTTGAGAACATAGACCTGAAGTTTTTTCCACTAAGGATCAATGTTGGTGAAGTGAATGGGATATAAGTCCCTCATTTACGAATCATAAGGTATTAGATAAGTTGAATCATTGACCATGATGAAGCTACCCATACTTTTAAGAGAGCAGATTCGACATGGGTAAAGAACATAAAAGAGAAAGGTTGGAAGAGTTAAGAGACTTCAACAAGAAAATCCAAGAGGAAAGTCAATATTGGAGGTAGAAAGTAGATGCGCTATAAAAATAACTTTCCAAATGCTAGGATTACTTCACCACCATGAGGGTAGAATTAAACAAGAGTAGATTGCATCTCTTGTTGTTAGTAGAGAAATTCACGTAGATGGATAGTTGGCAGGAGGAAAGGCTCACTCAGATGATGTCTCAACTACAACAAGAGTTTGTAGAGAGGGAATATGAATTGGAAAATATACAAGTATTTGTCCAATATACCAAGGAAAAAAAGCCACCTTTCATTGCCACTGTTAAGGAAAAAAAAATATTGAGACAACTTTGGTAAGCTCACCTTCCTTAGACATTTCCTAAGAATATTTTTGTGATTTTGAAAATCATAGAAGTGGAACTAGGTTTAAATTGTTAAGGTAGATGGGATACGATCAACAAGGGATTGGAAGCAGAAGGAAATGCATCATAATTAATCCCTATTATTTCTCAATAGAGGGTAAAGCATTAATTTCTAGGTTTAAATGGTGGAAAGAAAAAGGCCACAAACACCAAGATCACATTTGTGAAGGAAAAATACATGGAAACATTGGCTTGTTGATTGGAAGAAAGAGTAGAAATGAATGAGGTGTTAGAAAAACAGGACCGTGGAGCAATAAAATGAAACAAATGTGGAAACAAAACACAAAAGATACACAATACAATAAAGACATATATTTACATGGTTCACCCAGTGTGGGCTACATCGACTAGAGAAATTCCCAGGTACTTCCTTTATTATTATCCAACATATGAAGGGATACAACCTACAACAAACCTGCTGTAACTTCCGCTTCTTTATCTCATAGTCTCTCCTTTTAGAATAAAAACGTTCGCTATGTTGCATAGCTGCAATACATTTCCCTCATAACAAAGGGTTGTCTTCTAGGGAAAAAAAACCCTAACATAATTTCTACCGTTAGATCTGCGACCTTGTAATGAACGGTCTAGATTTACAATGAAATTACAATATACATTTACAAGGTAATTTTTCCTTAGGGGGCTTCGCCCTCGAACCCCCCCTCTACACTCCTCCACATGGAAGAGTGTACATACTTCTGGGGTGTAAAGTCTTCATGGGGTATAAACATGGCTGAAAACCACAAGACCTATGAATCAGGAAGATAATTAGGCTCCACAACCAACAATCTCCCACTTGGAGACAGATCTCAACAACTCCACTACTGCTGTATATGCTAGACTCTGAACCTTCTTGGACCTAGAAAATTTCTCATCTTCATATTCATTCTTGAAGACCAACTAAAACTGAGAAGGAACTCGGTTTCTCTCTGGTTACTCCCTTTGTTAACATGTCTACAGGATTATGGCTAGTGTGTATCATTACCAACTTCAAATTTCCATATTCCAAGGCGGATCGTATGAAGTGGTACCTCAACTGTATATGCTTAGTCTTTGAATGGAAGGTTGAATTCTTTGTAATATGAATTGCACTCTCACTATCATAGTACAACCTGTTATTTTCCCGCTTCTTTCCCAATTCCTCCATAAACCTTTGTAACCAAATCATCTCTTTACTAGTCTCTGTAGTAGCAACATACTCTACCTCTGTTGTTGAAAGTGAAAAAACCTTTTGCATTTTCAAAATCAAACTTACTGTTGTTCCACCTATAGTAAAAACATACCCTGTGGTGCTCCTCATGTTGTCTTTATCACCTGCCATATTTGAATCAACATATCCCTGTAGAAAAGTGTCTGAGCCTCCAAAACATAATGCATGAGTAGCAGTACCTCTCAAATACCTGAGAATACAATTTACTACCTCCCAATGTTCTTTACCTGGATTATTCATATACCTTCTCACAACTCCCACTGTATGTGCAATATCTGGTCTTGTGCAAACCATTGCATACATGAAGCTGCCAACAACTGATGAATAAGGGACCTTGGAAATGTATTCTATCTCCTCTTGTGTCTTGGGACACATTTCCTTAGGTAATTTAAAATGGCTGGCCAAAGGTGTACTAACTGGTTTTTCATTCTGCATTCTAAACCTCTCCAACACATTCTTTGTGTACTCACCCTGAGACAATGTCAATTTGCGATTTTTTCTGTCTCTTGTTATTCTCATGCCAAGGATTTTCTTTGCAGCACCCAAATCCTTCATCGCAAATGAATTGGATAATTTTTTCTTGAACAAATTTATATCCTGCACATTAGACCCCGCAACAAGCATGTCATCTACATAAAATAGGAAGATAATATAGCTTCCATTTTATAGCCTTTTAAAATAAACACAGTGATCAGAATGACATCTACTATAACCCTGTTATGTCATAAACCTGTCAAACTTCAAATACCACTGCCTTGGAACTTTCTTTAGTCCATACAATCTCTTCTTCAACCTGCATACCAAATTCTCCTTCCCTTTGACCTCATACCCCTGTGCTTGTTTCATATAAATCTCTTCCTCCAAATCCCCATGGAGAAAAGTTGTTTTTACATCTAACTGTTCAAGATGCAAATCTTCTACTGTCACAAGACTTAAAATAGTCCTAATTGAAGTCATTTTAACAACAAGGGAAAATATTTCATCAAAATCTATACCTTTTTTTTGTGCAAGCCCCTTTATAACAAGTCTAGCCTTGTACCACTTTTCTCCTCCATCTTCTTCCTTCAACTTGTAAACCCATTTATTCTGCAATGCTCTTTTTCCCATAGAAAACTGAACCAAGTCCCAATTCTAGTTATTTTCCAAGGAATCCATTTCCTCTTTCATGCCTTGCTCCCACTTCTTTTTGGTGTCTACCTGCATTGCCTCTTCATAACATTCTGGTTCACCAGAATCAGTCAACAATAAATAATACAATGAAGGACAATATAGTTCAAGGGGTATACTTAACCTGGTAGATCTTCTAACAACACTTGTAGGTGTTTGAGGTACCTACTGCTCCTGTTGTTGTACATTTTGATTTTCAGGTTCCTTTGGAATTTCTTTTTCAGTGATCTCATCAAGAACTGTGTATTCTTGTTTTTCTTCTTCCTGTTTCTTTCCCCGGAACTGATCTTTGTACATGACCTTCTCATTTAATATGACATCTCTACTCCTAATGATTTTGTTATTTTCATAATCCTATAAGTGATAACCAAAATCATTAACACCGTATCCAATAAAGGTACACTTCTTGGATTTAGACTCAATCTTTGTTCTATTTTCTTTATGAATATGGACAAATGCTTCACAATCGAAAGTTTTCAAAAAATAATAGTTTACCTTTTTTTTCTGTCCATTCCTCCTATGGAATTCTACCATCCAAAGAGCTTGAATGTCTTCTTTTTATTAAGTAAACAATAGTATCTATAACATCTACCCATAACTATAAGGGAAAACTGACATGCAATCTCATAATCCTTGCACGCTCCATGATTGTCTCGTTCATCCTTTCCGACACACCATTTTCTTGTGGTGTTCTTGGAACTGTCTTCTCTCTATGAATCCCATGGTATGAACAATAATCATCAAACTCCTTTCTGCAATATTCACCTCCATTATCTGATCTGAGACACTTCAAACTTTTTCCTGTCTCATTCTCAACTAAAGCTTTCCATTTCTTAAAAGTATCAAAAACATCTGTTTTTTGTCGAATGCAATAAAACCAAATTTTTCTAGTTGCATCATCAATAAAAGTAACATAATAACGAGAGACACCAAGAGATGATACTTGATGTGGTCCCCATACATCTGTATGCACAATCTCTAACCTTTCATTCTTCTTTTCTTTTCCAACTCTGAGAAATATGACTCTCTTTTGTTTTCCATAAACACAATGCTCACATAAGTCCAAATCAATTTGTTTAAGATCTGGAAACAAATTTATTTTGTGAAGTATCTGCTTTCCTTTCTCATTCATGTGTCCTAGCCTATGATGCCACAGTGTTGTATCCACTCTTGTAGAAGCTAAAGATATAGAAGAGTCAGTATTACCAGTACATAAATACAATGTACCTACCTTCTCTCCTTTTGCTATCGCCAATGATACTTTGATGACCTTCCACGTCTTATCTGTAAATATGGATATACAACCTTTACTTGCCAACTTCCCTGTTGAAATTAAATTTTTCCTTAAATCTAGAACATTTCTTACCTCTTTCAACAACCATTGGTTTCCATTTCTTTGCTTCATTTTTACCTTTCCCATTCCAACAATTTTGCATGGTGCATCATCACCCAAATGAACCTGTCCAAAATCACCTTGAACATAATCTAGAAAATGTTTCCTATGGGGTGTGGCATGAAATGAAGCCCCTAAATCTACTACCCAAGACTCAAAAAATTATCTACAGAAAGAATCAAAGAATCTTGTAACACATCACCTGTTACATTTTCTTCCTGATTTCTCTCATGTTGTCCATCTCTTTGTTTCTTTGGAGCTCTGCAGTCTTTCTTCAGATGTCCTTTCTTCCCACAATTCCAACACTCTATATTTCCAAGTCTGGATTTGGATCTACCCTTTCCCTGAGCCCTTTCCTCTATCCTTTTGTCTTCCCCTTCTCTCCATGGTCAACACATTACCTGATGTATCACCTGTGCTTTTCCGTTGCATTTCCTCACTAAGGATAACACCAACAACATCATCAAATTTTAAAGTATTTGAACCAGATACATAGTTACTTACAACCATGACCAAGCCGTTCCATCTTTTTGGCAATGAGCACAAGATTAGAAGAGCCCTAACCTCATCATCAAAGTCCACATTTACAAAACTTAGTTGATTAGTAACCGTATTAAATTCATTTAAATGATATGCAACAGACCCACCTTCTGACATCTTCATTAAATAATCTCTTCATTACAAATACCTTATTGGACGCCGAGGGTTTTTCATACATTTTAGCCAATGCATCCATCAGATCCTTTGTTGTCTTTTCTTTCGAAATATTGAAAGCCACCGACACTGCCAAGCTCAGACGTATCGTTCCTAGAGCCTTTCTGTCAAGAATCTCCCATTCTTCATCCTTCATGGTAGTCAGCTTCTTTGCTACTCCGCCCAATGGTAGGAATAGATCCTTATGATATAAATAATCTTCCATTTGCATCTTCCATAACTGGTAGTTTTGGTCGTTAAATTTCTCGACCCTAAACTTTCCATCTTCCGACATTGCTCCCAGGAACCCTCTTTTCCTGCGAGTTACCTTTCGTTCTGATACTAGTTGTTAGAAAAAAAGGACCATGGAGAAATAAAATAAAACAAATGCATAAACAAAACACAAAAGATACACAATACAATAGAGACATAGATTTACATGGTTCACCCAATGTGGGCTACGTCCACCAGAGAAATTGCCAGGTCCTTCCTTTATTATTATCCAGCATATGAAGGGATACAACCTACAACAAACCCACTTTAACTTCCTCTTCTTTATCTCACAGTCTCTTGTCTCATAATACAAATGTTCGCTATGTTGCATGGTCACAATACATTTCCCTCATAACAGAGGGTTTCCTTCTAGGGAAAAAAACACTAACATAATTTCTACCGTTATATTTGCGACCTTATAATGAATGGTCTAGATTTACAATGAAATTACAATATACATTTACAAGGAATTTTTTCCTTCGGGGGCTTCGCCCCCAAATGAGCCCCCCCCTCTACACTCCCCTGCGTGGAAGAGTGTACATGCTTTTGGGGTGTAAAGTCTTCATGGGGTATAAACATGACTGAAAAACACAAGACCTCTGAATCAGGATGATAATCAGGCTCCACAACCAACAATCTCCCACTTGGAGATTAATCTCAACAACTCCACTGCTACTGTATATGCTGGACTCTGAACCTTCTTGGACCTGGAAAATTTCTCATCTTCATATTCATTCTTGAAGACCAACTGAAACTGAGCAGGAACTCAGTTTCTCTCTGGTTACCCCCTTTGTTAACATGTCTGCAGAATTCTGGCTAGTGTGTATTTTTTCCAACTTCAAATGTCCATCTTCCAAGGCAGATCATATGAAGTGGTACCTCCCCTCTGCACTCCCCCGTGTGGAAGAGTGTACATACTTCTGGGGTGTAAAGTCTTCATGGGGTATAAACACAGCTGAAAAGCACAAGACCTCTGAATCAGGAAGATAATCAGGCTCTACAACCAACATGAGGGTGACAATGCACTACCACTCCATCCTTCTTGTGTAGGATTATAGAAGGTTAGAAATGAGGAAAGTGAAAAGACTTATCCAACACCAAGAATTAGAATACGTGGCAAGGAAATAAATTGAAAGAAGAAGAAGAAATCTAATAGGTATGTATTAAGTAATACCTTCCTTGCTTGTCACTATTGTAGGAAGAAAGGCCAGATAGATGCTAGTTGTTGGTAATCAGAGGTATGTTCATTATGTGGGAAGAAAGGCCATCATGTAGCATCTTGCTGGGAGAAGCAAGCCACATGACACAAGCCGAATTATTTTCAGAGGAAGAATGGAAACAAGACTTCCCCAATCCAACAATAAACTCAAAATCAAATGGAGAGAAAAAAACATGTCAAGCAGTCCATTCAACAACGCCAATATTTTTTTCCACCATTGAAAATTGAGTGGACATTGGGAAGCAAATTGTTGGTGAGTTCATTCAAAGCTTCACCCTAGAAATTGAATATCCAAGAGAAAACTTTCAAGAGTGAAGAGTAAAGAGGATGAAGAGTTTCCTACATATCCACGCCAAGGAACATGAGTTGTCCAAAGAGTTGTAGCAACACAAGAGGTTATCTTCACCAATGAATACATAAGTTGTTTAGTGGAAGTAGGAGAGAGTATGTTATGAACCAAGCACCTTGAAAATGATAAAATGTCAATGAATATAGTCCACTCTGAGGGGGAAACCTTCTTTTACAATATATCCAGTTCACAAGACAATATATGATGACCCTAAGACTGGTTCTCCTTGGTATATATATATATATATATATATATGTAGGAGACAAAGGGTAAAACTATAATGAAAGGGTACAATGAAAGGTTCTATATGACCTACTAATATAAAAAATAAACTAATAATGAATTCTTATTAGGGAATTAACATAGGGGCCCAAGGGCATTAACATATTCTACCTCTTTAAAAAAGATTTTCCCTCAAAGCTTGTAATTGAGGGTGTTTTTTCACGAATTGTTCATTTTTCCCATGTAGCTTATTCTAAAGAAATATTCTTCCACTTGATTAGGTACTTTATAATGGTTCTATTTCGAAGATATATAGAACACATATCTATAACTTTTTATGGTTCAAGAATCAACTTACCTTCTTCATCTAATTCTGGAAGTTCTATTTGCACTGGCATAGTTTGTCCCAAATTTGTTTTTAGGCAAGATACATGAAAAACCTTATGACTGCGCGAATAGGAAAAATCTAACTCATATGCCACTTTTCCAATCTTGCGAATAATATTGTAGGGTTCATTCAATTTTGGTGCTAATTTTTAATTCTTCTTTTGCTCGAGTGTGGATTGCTTATAAGGTTGTAGTTTCAAAAATACCCAATCACCCTCCTCAAATTGTCTTTCACTTCGATGTTGATATGCTTATTGTTTCATCTTTTTTTGCACCATTTGAAGGTTTTCCTTAAGAATTATCAAAGTTTCTTTAGTCTTCTCCATATGTGACTCTATTTCCTGTACTTTGGACTTATCTTGAAAAACGTACCATGAGATACTAGGAGTTGGATATCCATAAATGGTCTCAAATGGAGACATTTTAGTAGATGTGTGCTAGGCAATATTATACCACCATTCTTCCAAAGGAAGCCACTTCATCCATTGAGATTTATTGTCTAAAGAATAACATCATAGATAACCCTCTAAACATTTGTTAACTATTTATGTTTAACGATTTGTTTGTGGATGATATAATGAACTCATAACTAATGTTGTTCCACTCATATTACATAATTCTTTCCAAAAATTCCCTGTGAATTTTGGATATTTGTACTTACTATTGCTCTAGGAATACCACGGGGTCTATGAATTTCCTTCATGAACACTTCTTCCACTTCACTTGCTATATATGTACTTTGGATTTCGTAAAAAAATGCATATTTTGAGAGTCTATCAATGACCACAAAAATGACATCCTTCCCTTTAGATTTTGGTAACCATGTAATGAAGTCCATTGATATATATTCCCATATTTGTTTAGGTATGTATAATGGCTGAAGTAACCCTAGATAGTTTACTGTCTCTCCTTTATTTATTTGGAAAACCTGACATTCTCTTACAAATTTATAAATATATTCCTTCATTCCTTCCCAAAAGAAATATTTTTTTATCCTTTGATATGTTTTAAGGAACCTCTCATGTCTTGCCATCAGAGAGTCATGAGACTCCCTTAATATTTGTTGCTTCAAATTTGATTTAGGACATGGGAATATTCTATCCTTTTACCAGAGTAAATCTCCCTACCACTCCCAATGTTCCATAGAGTTCATCCCTTCCTTTATACATTGTATTTTTTTGTTTAGTATTGTTGTCATTTTTCCATTCACGACGAGATTCTTCCATCCACACGTGAATAGAATATGTAATAGAATACAATCTTGAGGATTCTTCTATTCTAGAAAGAGAATCTTCTATTACATTGTCCTTCCCTTTTTTGTATATTATTTAAAAATCAAACCCTTGCATTTTTTCTACCCATTTTTGTTGCTCTTCTGATGACAATATTTTCTCCAAAAAATACTTTAGAATATCATGGTCTATCTTGACTTTAAAGTGCCTCCCATTGAGGTATTGTCGCCTTTTTTTATTGCATTCAAAATTGCTTCCATTTCTTTTTCATATGTATATTTCACTTAATCTTTTTCCTTGAATTGTTTGATTTCAAAGGTCAATGGTATCCCTTGTTGTGTCAATACTAATCCAATTCCTAGTCCCGATGCATCACATTTTGCTATGAATGTTTTACCAAAATCAGGTATTGCCAATACTGGTGTAGAAGACATGGCATCCTTTAAGAGAGAGAATTCCAAATTAGCCTTATCATTCCATACAAATGATTTTTTATTCAAGAGAGATGTGAGTGGGAATGCAATGAATGCATAATTCTTAACAAATTTTCAACAATATCCTCTAAGAACCAAAAATCCTCTAAGACTCTTTGTGTTCTTAGGAGTAGGCCATTTTTTAATAGCTTGGATCTTTTGAGGGTCCACCTTAACCCCTTCTCTTGAAAAAATATGACCCACATATTCTACTTCTTGTTTTACAAAAGAACATTTTGATATTTTTACACACAATTGATTGTTCTAAAGAATTTTCAAGACTTGATCCACATGTTTAATGTGGTCTTCCCATGATTTTATATAGATAAGTATATCATCAAAGAAAACTAACACAAAATTTATAATATGGGGTTGAAATGTTTTGTTCATAAGGCTTTGAAAAGTTGAAGGAACATTAGTCAACCCAAAAGGCATGACCAAGAACTCATAGTGACCATTATGAGTTCTAAAAGCTGTTTTGGGAATGTTATATTTTCTTAATCTAATCTGGTGATATTATGATTTAAGATCTAGCTTTGTAAAATAATCCACTCCATGAAGCTTTGTTATAGCAAGATTTGCCTCACCATTGCTATCTTGCACAGAGGGCCTTTTTCCATTTCCTTGTGCAGACTTATCAACCCCTTTTTGATAAATCCAGAGCCAAAAATATATATTTTTACACATATATGCTCCCTAACTGCTTTGCAAGATGTGTATATGCTTGATGCTCCACTATAGCTCACGTATATTGGGATTTGTGCCAGAAAATAAAAAATGAGGTCGGGTTTCCATGTCACGACAAAATATCTCTGATCTTTGGCCTTCCATATACTGGAAATGTTCCGAATCGGCCCTTCAGTTGCATTCTGGAGGCTATAAGAGCACAATTTCGAGCTATGGAAAAAGAAGAGAAAGCATTCAAATTTGAGAGCAAAGTTACTCTGGAGAAATTACTTCATATTGAGTCTGCATCCCTTTGTCTCTCAAGTCTGAACATAGTGTTCAACCCCCGGGCTCTTTCCTTATTGTCGAGAGGACCTCATTACCTCTTTGCTATGAGCTTGCCTTTGGTGGAGGATTGAAGTGGTGGAGACCCAGTTGGAAGGAACTTGGTTTCTTGGTTTCAAACCGTGCCGACACAGAAGTCTGTAATGTTGATACTCTTGTTGATAAATTATTAATAGAAATACTCCTTTCCCGTCCTATCGATATCTTGAGAATATATGATTATTATCCATGGGCATGTTTGTAATGTTTATTAATGGATTGTGCTATCTGATGTGCTAACTCATTTTATATCTTGTCACTATATACTTGCATCACTTGTTTGTTGAGAACGTCTTGTAGGTGTAAAGCTTTGGGTCAAAGTTCTCAACGGTGGAACGTCATCAAACGATTGGATCAAGGTAGTATTATTCATCATATTTCACATTAGTTTACATAGAACATGTTGGAATTGAGTTGATTTTTGTAGTCATACCTGTCTGTTGTGGTTTACCCTTGGCCATAGAGAGTTTTTCTCTTGTAACAAAAATGGTGACTCCGCTGGGGATAGATCTTCCTTCTAAGGGTTGAAGTATTTTTTCTTCTTACATTGCTCTTTTTCCTTTGTGTTTCTTGTCATATCACAGTTGGACAGAGTCTGTTCACTCTGGGCCTAAGTTTTTCAGGCTTTTACCCTTGCCTAGCCTTGTTTTAAAATATATACGCCTTTTTTTCCCTAACAGCCGTGTATACACGCTTGCTGTCCCACTGCAAGAAGTGTATATACGCCCTTTTCTCTTGAACAATCGCGTATACCACTTCCCCTTTCTTTCTTGATTGGTTTAGTGACCGTTGGGTAGGTTTTGAGGATCACTAAGCCTTCTTAGGTCTTTGTGGTGCTCGTTGAGATTATCTGGGATGACAAGAAACCTGTTTGGATTTGAATTTTTGGGCAACATCCTTCTCTTTGTTTTCCATTTTTGATTTGTTCTTGGTAGTTGGGTTGTCTGCTTGGCTGCTTGGTATTCTGCTCGAGTGATTTCTTTTATACACAATAGAATTTATATATCAATTCGCTTATCAGTCCATGCATTTTCTTTTTAATACATTGAAAATACAAAAAAATAGGTATTTTTCATTGGTTGATATTTTTCTCTTGGAACCTTTATCATTAGCTTAGCACATTTAGAGAAAGATTGCATTTTACTTTTGAGTTGCGGAGTTAAAATTAAAGATTGCACTATTTTTATTTAGCATATCATTCACTGAAAAGTTAAAGTTAGGCTTTGCATTATATCTATTTTTTTTTTCATGCAGATTCATAACACCATGAGTTTCATTTCCATACCTTTTTGAGTATTCACGACCAATAAAATTTACGCTTTAAACTAAAATTGATTAGTAACGATTTTATTGTTTAGGGTGCACAAACTAGCCTAGGATTTAGTGCCTTGGAATAGGATTTTGTGAGTAAACTTCTCCAAGGGAATTAAATCAACATATGTGTCTGAGACAGGGAGTTGAGAAATCCATTGTATAATTGGTAATATCAGGAGGCTCCGCTCACACCGGAGTTAAGCACGAGGTCACGCGAAGTTTGTTGAAGGGATAACCCCTGGATACTCACCTAGTGTCAGAGATATTTCTATGGATTTATTCGTATTTGGGGATCTTTCTAGTATCCATACCTCTACGAGAGGCGGTGATTTCAAGGTTTCGAGCTTCGCTACCTTGCCCATACGGTAATCCAGACTTATGACTGTTCACCTGTGCATCGGTTATATAGTGGTTTATTAGTTTCTTGACTTAGGTTTCTCATAGGTTACTTGCAGGGGTTATTCTTCTTGTACCATGAGTCAGATAAGGGCCGGACAACACACAACCTTTATGGAAGATTACCTCTCTCGGGGGATCAAACCGAATGGTTGTTAAGCCTACGAGAGCCCTTATAACTAATTATGTTACCTCCAAAATTTAGCAGGGAGTCTTAGGTCCCTCTTGGACGAGACATACCTTCTTTAGCAAGGGAGGCCACTCAGCCACTTTAGCCCGTTTGCATGCATATTGGCCATTTGACGTTTTGGTATGCTCTTTGACTATTAGCTGACCATAGGATTTTGTGTTGAGTCTTTGTTATCATGGATAGTGGAGTTCCTTTTTGTTAAGACCTAATATTAGCTCATTACCCATTAATTGGGGCATATTACATTAGTAATGTTATTTTATTTATGTCGTCTTTATTCCATTAGTTGTAATTATACCTCGTAGTCTCCTATATATACCAAGGAGACATTTTCATTTGGAATCATCTCGTACTTGAACATTTTATGTGGGGTAAAAGGAGGTTTCCCCCTCGAAGAGGCTTATTATCTGAAATTATCTCTTTTTCAAGGCGCTGAGTACTTATTTTGAGGTTTTTCTCTCCTATATTGATATTTGGTTCTTAACATATGGTATAAGAGCTCAAGGTCTTGGGGTTTCACTGCTACATCTGAGACACCTTGGAATTTGTGCTATAAATTTTTTTCTACAACGTTTTATAAGGAGTGTCTTGGAGGATATTTATTATACGGATCAAGGTACCTTGGGTTAAAATTTCAGCTTCTGAGGACTTATACTTTCGGAGATACATCCAGTGCAAGATAGGGTTCTGGAATCATCATGAACTAAGTCATTGCGGAATTGTCGCTATAAAATTGTTTTTGTAACATTTTAGAACTTGAAATCCAGAGGCTATTCACAAAAATTAGTAAGGTATCTGTGGTAAATATTTCATCTTCTAGGCCAGCTTACATTTGTAGATACACCTTGTGGAAGATAGGGTATCAGACTAGTCCTATTGACTAGTATGAATAAGGTGCCCCAAGTAAAACAATCATAAATTCTTACTAGAGTATACAAATTGAGTGAGACTAGTTGCATTGGATAGTGAACAGTCTGTAGTATTTCTGGTACATGTTTCAGAATTTTATATCAATTATTTTGTGTGGGCCATGCTATACAAGTGAGATCTGCTGGAAAGGAAAAAAATTAACAAGTTATGGGGAAGTTACCGTAAATTACACTTGTCACATCCAATTTTGATCAGACCTGTGGCATTATAGAGAACAAATATTAGAGAACTACATAAAATAAAGTTTCGTACCCAGAAGGGCTGAAACTTGGGAGATACAACAGAAGAAATATTGTCTAGCAGGACCACCTCAAAATCAAGGTTCAAAAGTGACACTTGGCCAACATGCCACCCAAAAAGGGAACTTCTACACCAAATAAGCCTCCAGAAAATCCTACTTGGACTCTTGATGAAGGTGAAGAAATGTGTAGGGACATAAATTATTTACAAAACAAGATAGTAACAAATTATGAACTACAAGAGATGGAAGCTAAGTTGGAGGCAAACATGGATGGTTTAAAAGAGGAGATCATGGAAGTATTGAAAAATTTCGTAACAGGGAAGACACCTGAAAGTGAAAATGCATCCCATGAAATTCATTATGAAGATGCAAGGAAGGTGAATCAAGAATGGAGAAACTCCAAATTTGGGTTGAAGACTAGCCACGTTCCTAAGATCGACATGAGGAAGTTTGATGGCAAGGACCCAATCACATGGATACTTCAGATGGAGCAATTCTTTGATCTACATAATGTGCCACATACACAAAAGATACGAATTGCTTCTTTATATTTATAACCCAATCAATTTGTATGGTATCGATGGATTTTTTCTCACAAATCACTCGTCACTTGGACAATTTTCACGAAAGAAATGATAACACACTATAAGGATACAAGGAGCAATACCTTCTTTATCCAATTGATAAATCTCAAGCAAAAGGATTCAATTATTGAGCACATTGAGAACTTCCAAAGATTGAATATAAAGGTAACATATATTCCAAATGAGCAATTGATTGATGTATTCATAGGAACTTTAAAGGGTAACATTCAACATTAGGTTCGCCTTTGGGAACCCAAATCATTGGAGAATGCATTTAAGGTGGAAAGAAATGTTGAAAGTAAAAATATGGCTATGGCTACTAGAAGGACCAATCCTAACATCTATAGAGAGAACAATGCTCCTTATTCTAAAACACCT
>ML779547.1:325063-365881 GCA_009831015.1 Picea engelmannii
ACAAATTGGAGTTGCCTGCATCTTCACGAGTACACCTAGTTTTCCATGTTTCATGCTTAAAGAAGGTTATAGGCGACAAGATCCCAGTTCAAACTATATTGCCAGAACTTGATGAAGAAGGAAAAATCATATTGGAGCCTGAAGCCATCACTGACACAAGAATTTACCAGCTGAGGAATAGATCCATTTCAGAGTATCTCATTAAATGGAGGAAACTATCGGCTGAAGATTCCACTTGGGAAGGTGAGCCTTTTATACAGAAGCATCCAGAGTTACTCAAGCATTGCGGACAACACTTGTCCAAGGGGAGGGGCATGTTAAGCCCTAATATTGGCTCATTACCCCCTAACTGGGGCATATTACATTAGTAATGTTATTTTATTTATGTCGGCTTTATTCCAATAGTTGTAATTATACCTCCTAGTCTCCTATATATACCAAGGAGACATTTTCATTTGGAATCATCTTGTACTTGAACATTTTATGTGGGGTAAAAGGAGGTTTCCCCCTCGAAGAGGCTTATTATATGAAATTATCTCTTTTCAAGGCATTGCGTACTTATTTAGAGGTTTTTCTATGCTATATTGATATTTGGTTCTTAACACGTTTTCTCCCTCATTTACTGCTACGCCCCCCCCCCCATGATGTTCTTGGGGGAAAATTCGTCCTCTTTTTATAATGGTATGTAGAATTATGGTACTCAGTCAATGCCTTGGGTCTCTAATCATTTTTCTCATGGTATGTCTGATATGTATTCACACTTTCCATCCTCTGTCTCACCTCCTTATGTGAATACAAGTTTTGGGTCTAGGGGCATGATGTCTCCTTCTTATCCCTCTCCATTTTGAGGGAGTCATATCGTTCAAACACCTCTTACGGTAGGAGGTTGGAATATTCCTTCCTACGAATCCACTATGTGAGAAGTAAGTGCCCAATTAAGTAATCATTATACTTATCACACTTCGTCCACTTATCCTTCTTCCGCTATGTCAATTCCTACGAACACTTTTCCCATGGAGGACCTCCGTCTGTCCTCCGATGTTTCATTTGGGGGGTGTCATTTTTATAGTATGGGAAACACCCCTCACAAAGTTCCTTCACCTGGGGGAAACATATATCCTCACGTGAGTAACCCTTGTCATGTCGCTTTCTCTTCGCAAGCGGCTTCCTCAATGTCGATTCCCTTACAACCCTTTATGAATCAGTATGGAGGAGGATATTGTCTTGCCGAATAGGGACATGGTGTAAAACATGATCCTTCCTGGCCTACAATTTCTCAAAATCAATCTTTCCATGCACCTTGGACTCAAATGCCACAATTCACTACCGCCACAAGTCCAATCACTACGTGTTATACTGGCATCATATCACCAACCATTGCTAGTCATGTTGGAGATTGGTTGACAACCTTTGCGAGTCATGTTGAAGACCTGCAACCAGCCATTGCAAGTCATGTTGGGGGCACAATTCCAGTCATTGCGTGTCATACTAGCATTATATCACCAACCTCTTCTAGTCATGTTGGATATTGGTCGACAACCTCTGCAAGTCATGGTGAAGACCTGCAACCAGCCACTGCAAGTCGTGTTGGGGGCACATGTCTAGTCACTGCTAGTCGCACTGCACATCCATCACCAACCTCTGCTATTCATGTTGGGGATCCATCACCAACCTCTGCTAGTCATGTTGGGGATTCATCGCCAACCTCTGCTAGTCATGTTGGGGATTCATCACCAACTTCTACTAGTCATGTTGGAGATTTTCTACTAGCCTCTGAAATTCATGATGGGAGCATGTCACCAGCCACTGCAAGTCATGCTGTGGGCATTCATATGATTGAGAAGCCTATATGTCTTAGCCGTAAGCCTAGATTCCTTTGCAGGAATTGTGAAGGAAGTCACATTACTCGTTTGTGTCCTTTTATTGTTGGGATACCAGAAGTGTGGGACTCACCTAAGGGCCCTTCAGGTTCTGAGGCATCTATGGTTTCACAACATTCTGTTCCTTCTTTGGTTGATACAACAATCATGCCGATGCAATCTTCAGTTGACACCCCTTTCCCTTTAGGGGTTGATGTGTCCTTTAACCTTGTTTTCTCACATCCTATTCAAACTGTGGTCATGTCGATGAAATTTTCGACCGACACCTCTCCTATGTTCAGGAGTGATGCATCTCTTGACCTTGTTGTCTCGCATCTTGCTTAACCAACGATTGTGTCGATGCAATATTTTACCGACAACACTCCTATTTTTTGGGGCGATGCACCTTTTGACCTTGTTGTCTCATATCTTATTCAACCAATGGTTGAGGAAGTGGTCGTATCGATGTAATATTCGATCAACCCCACTCTTCTCTTGGAGAGTGACAAGTCTAAGGAAGTGGTCGTGCCAATGCAATTTTTGGTCGATCCCACTCTTCTAGTTCTAGTTCTATACCTTCTATGCCATGTCCTTAGCATTTATAACACTTCACCTTCTGATCAAGAGAGAGTTTTACTCTTCCTGAGTTCTCTCCCTCCAAGTCCTGAAAAGGTTCCCTTTGATTGGGATGGTCTTGTGGGGCATCCAATGCCTTCACATATTTCTTTTCCAAGAAGAGACATTATCCAATATAACACGGAGAGGATAACCTCCATTAACAATTTTCCCTCCTCGAATTGGAGAGATTTGGGTCTTCCCGAGCTTGTGTCGGTTCTTCATAAGATACTGACATTCCACATAAGGTTCGCACGAGAGCCTTGGCCTCCCTCGTGACTTTCCACCTCGAATCTATCAACGAGTCTAAGTTAAGCCCTTTTTCGACTCGTTCAAAAAGCGAAAAGATTGTCGAGCGATTTGTTTCTTTCACGCTCATTAATTTGGATTTGAAAGGTCACGAATCTTAGTTAATCTCTTTTCCAACTCGATATTAAAAATTGAAAAGATCGCCGAGTGATTTGTCCCTTTCACACTCGTTAAAATTGGATTTGAAATATTATGAGTCTTAGTTAATCTTTTTTCCAACTCGCTATCAAAAATGGAAAAGATCGCCGAGTGAACTTGTATTTTTCACACTCGTAAATTAGATTTGAAAAGATGTCTATTTGGCACAAGTTTACCCCTTTTTCACACCAAGTAGACTAAAAGATATAAAAAAAGGACATCTTTTTGCATTAAACTGTGATTGCATCTCATGCCCTTGCTTGCAATATTGAGCCTTTAGCTAGTTCTCGCTTTGCGTTATAAACCATGGCCCAAGCAGTTTCCATCCTCAACCAAGAAGAGCCTTGTTTATATCTTTCGCAATTTGACACCCTATACCCTGGAGGGAACATCACAACGAGTGTCCATCTCCCACATGCATTTCCTTGCATTGAGCATAGGTAAGTTCCACTGCTGGAACTAGTTTTTCTTACTTGCGACACTCGTTCCCTCCTCTGTATCATAGCATTCACTTGTTATGAAAATAAAAAAAAAGACGGGTGGGAAGGGAGTACTATATTGTAATTGGCAGCAATTTTGTTGCCTTTGAATAGAGCACAAAGTTATTGAGTCCTTGTGTCATCATAATTTTGGGTTTAGCATGGCCTTAGGAAGTTGATCTCATTACAAAATTTTCTCTACCGACTGGTTAATCCAGTCACTATAGAGAACATTATGGATGCCTCCTGCATCTAGTTGTCACATCATTAATTCTATGCTGTCAGAGTCCACCGTATGTCTCATGCTCTTATTCAAAGGAAGTCTATCAACCTGTGTCGGCCACTCCTCAGAAATCTTGACTTTGCATGTCAACCATACCCTCAGTTTGTCTCAGAATCACATGATACTTTGGTCTTATGATGCACCCTGGCCTCAATTTCATCATTGGTAGGTCACCATGAACCCAACAATCGACATTTCATCATGGTTCGTTGACTGGTTGGTTTCCCTTGTGTTTGACGGCAAGACATCTATTCACACTTTGGTATTTGTGCAGTGTCTTGGATGCCATTAGTCGTATTGGTGGCTTCCTTGCCTTTGTTAGTATTTTTCATCATTGGATTCTATTCAGAGGGTCTTTTTCATGTACCGCTTGCATTTGGCACACGCGAAAGACGCACAGGGTCGTTGGTTCATGAACATGTTCTTCGTCCGATCTCCACAAAATCATGAAGCTCTTGCTTTGTTCCTCGTGTTGACTGATGAGAGATTCCTTAATGCTCTTCTTTCAGCAGGTCTCTTTCCATCAACTTCATCTCATGTATTCTGGATACGAGACCTAGAGTTTTATGAGTACCTTGAGGCTTGCAGTCATTAGTGGAAGGCTCTCTCACCATTGACAGATGGGAATACATCAATGTCTCTTGATCAATGGATCTCTTAAGTGTTTGACACTAGCTCCTTTATTCACATTTGTAGAGATGTACTCGGTGCCTTGATACCTACTTTCATCATTGGTAGGATGTCTCGCGTTTGTTAATGGTATACCTCAATGACTGGTAATCAAACGATGTCTCATCTTGTTCGACCTCAACTCATTTATTCACATGATGTAGACTTGCACCATTGGCAGATTGTGTTGAAGACTTGAAGACATCACTTTGTGGATGCAACTTTCCTAAGATGTTTCTTCCATTTCGTTGGACCAATACCTATTTGACTTCAGAGATCATAGGAGATTATATTGTACTCCATGGTATACAGATATCTTCAGATTGATTTTGAGATTGGTTTCACTAGGCCTTGTTCGTGACTATGATAGCTATTGGCATGTAACCACATTTATACTTACCTACTCATGGCCATGAACACTTGTTGGTATATTTTCCACACAGATTTTCATTGTATTCTTGGCAGCCATGTATGCAAAGTGATGCAGGAGCATCATAAGAAGCCAGCCAAGCAAGCAACATAAAAGGCGAAAGACAACTAGAAAATCACCAACGCACGTTTTTGAAATGTTTTGAAAAATTAATGAAGCGGATAATAATGTGATAGCTAGGGAAGCGTACTTACATTTATTTCTTAGATGTTGTAAACAGATCTTGAGCATTTCTCTCATCTGTAGTATGTAAAAACATTTATACATAATGAATAATAATAATAATAATAATCTATTTTTAAGGTCACGGCCAAGCCAACACACCAAATTGGTGTATGAGACCCCCTTGTTTATGGGACAAGGGACCCCCCTCCGCCCAACAATTTGACTGGTAAAGTATACTAAGGTATACATACCCTACCCCCCTCTGGATTTGAACCTGTGACCTCTTAAGAGGAAACACATGTTCTTAACCATTAGGCCCACTCAGGCTGTATACCTGATTAGATTTGGATTCATAGATTAGACAGTTTAGAGTATAGGAGGGAAAATGGATATAGACACCCTCACCCTTGTATTGTTGTATCTATTGTAACATTATCATCATTGAGAGTTGTAGCAGAGAGCTAGAGAGAAGAACCCATGTACAGGAGCACTTGAGTTAATATATGAAGCTTTCACTCATTTTCATGGTGTTATGATGCTTACTATTTACATTTACTGAATGGTATGATTACAGTTGTTTTATTCTGTCTGTTTATGCATTTGTTTCAATGTTGTGTTGAATGTGTGATTTCATGTTAAGTATATGAAGTCTGAGAGAGGAGAAGAATGAGTTTCAATTTCTTCTCATCCTGAGAGTTCCTGCAAGGAGTGCAGTGAAACGTCCGCAAGGTGTGCATTGACAAGAGTCTAAGTTTTATCTCAGAAAGCTCAGGAGAGATACCGTTGTTCTCATACCAGCAGAAGTGCAGGTGAAGCATAGAGCTGTGCAAGGTGTGCACAGGCTAGTTGAAGCCTTAGAAGTTATCAACTAAGGTGAAGGTGGAAGGACTGTTGTTGCAAAGAGTGCATAGAGTCGAGGACTCAAATAACTAGAGGTTATTTGAAATATTGCTGCCAGGAGTGTGAGAAAAATTCCTCTTGGAGACTTAGGTTCATAAGTGAAATTTCATGAGGGATAGTACCTTTGAAGAGTTCAAAGGGAGACGAAAGTCGAAAACATCTCATAAAATACAAGTTCAGGAGGAAGAACACTGATTCGTCTCGCAAAAGTCATTGAGGAGTGAATTAGACGGTCGGAATTCTCCGAGGAGAACTCGCGAAATCATGGGGATCGTAGGATCTAGTGAAGTTGCAAGGTGGTTAGGAGTTGGGTGAACCCATCACTTTGGTTTCAAGAATCAATGTGGACTGGTTATTTTGGTCAGTTGAGTCGTTAGATCATTTCAGAATTTCGGTATTTTGGAGTTCAACATACCGGAAGTTCTGTTAAAAAAGGATTGGGACATAGTGCATTGAAAAGGCCGAAGTCGCAAGATGTGAAGTATCCTTGAAGGGAATTTTGACATTTCGAGGATCGACGTTTCGACATTCCCATTGACAAGGATTCAGGGAACTTCACATAAGAAACCTCGAAGTCGCGAAACGCGAAGTATTGGTGAAGTGGTGTTTCGGGGTTCGGGAACCCGACAAGATAGTGGTTTGGAATCGAGAGTCTCAAACTCCTGGTACCCAGAAGCTCGAAATAACGTGGGCCATTGGATCTAAAGGGAGGCTATTAGTCATTGGTTATGTAAAAGGTGCCATTTCAGAATTCAGGATTTCGAAGTGGTAGGGGAACAACAATCGAAGGCTTGTTCAAGTCCCAAAAAGTCGGGAAGAGTGACATGTGGCAGGAATCTATGATAGAGACATAGGACAACTGAGAATATAGGTGATGCATACTTGTTGTCAGGTAGTGTTAATTCCCATTGACCGTTTTGGGGTTTCGAAGGTTGGAGAGTCAAGAAGCCTTGCATCAGGATTCGCGAAATCGTGAAGTTCGAAACTCTGAATCAGCGGAAGAGTCTCGTTCATGACCATTGGAGAGACAACCTTTGCTGAACATATTAGGGTTCAACATTTCGGCAGTTTCGAAGACAAGAGGTTGGGGTTCTTTATTCTAGAATTCTCGAAGTCGCGAAACGCGACACAACTGTGGAGGAGGACGTGACCAAATATTTCGGCAATTCGACATTTCAGGTTTTGAAGGTTGTAGAGACAGGAAACTTGACAACAAGAATCACGATATCATGAAACCCGAAATATTGATTTGGCAAAGGGCACAATCATATTGTTGGTCAGGAGATTTGGGTTGATTCCTTGTGTTTGATCACGAGGGCATACCTATAAGGACCTGGAGAAAACACGATTGTGTGTGTGTGGGATTCCCTGTGGAGGAATTGAAGAGTCAATCAGACTCAGGGGCATATTTAGAATGATCCTACACAGATCTTGGCTCGAGGGTTGGGGATCTGCACCATTTGTGGTATCAGAGCTTGATTGTGTTTGTATATTTTAGGCAGAAGGAGCTAGAGAAAAAGGAGTAGTCTGATACGCACCAGTTGTGGTATCAGAGCTCAGAACAAGTTCTTTTCTTTCTATAACAGAGAGAATAGGGGAACATTTTACAGCTATGCTGCCAAGAAGAAGAGACAGGCCAATGCCAATGCCTGATCCAGCAGTGGAAAGAGAAATGCGAGAGTTACGTGCCATGATTGATGCCATGGAGACAACACAAAGGCGCACAGTTGACGCTGGGGATATCAGCAAAGCTAAAAGTGAAAATGAAGCTGGACACGAAGGAGAAGAATTTGCGGTCGAAGATTCTGCAGATGAATACCTATTCAGGGTTGTTGCAAGGATAGGTGCCAGAGAAAAAATGGACATTCCAGTGTATGAGGGAAAACTGGATGTTGAAGAGATTCTAGAATAGATTAGATATTTTGATAAATACTTTGACTATGAGGATGTTGAGGAAGATAAGAAAGTCAAACATGTCGTCACTAGACTTAAAGGGCATGCAACACTATGGTGGGATGAACTGCAGGCTGACATACGCTGCAAAGGCAAGCAAAAAATCAAAAGCTAGGATAGAATGGTTGCAAAGATGAAAGCCAAATTTATACCCAAGGATTATCAAATCACTCTGTTTCAGAGGATGTAGAATTTGAGAGAGAAGCTAATGTCAGTGAAAGAATACATTGAAGAGTTCTACAAGATAAACATCAGAGTAGGTCATCGGGAAAACGATGATGAAAAAGTTGCCAGATACATGAATGGTCTATGGTATGACATTAAAGATGAGATGAGCATGATGATCATCCGAAATGTGGAAGATGCTTATCAGATAGCTCTGAAAGATGAAGAGAAGCTGAGCCGAAAGAAAGGTCAAAGAGACCGAGGTAGAAGTCAAGCCATAGGCAAAACAATTGCCCAAGACAGAACTTAGAAATCTAAAGAAGAGGGGAAGAAACCTCAAACTCAACATGAGAGAGGAGGAAGCTCACATAGAGGGTAGTATGTTGATAGAAATACTTTTCCTCGAGCTAGAGTAAGAGGAAGAGGCAGAGGCGGTGAAGTAAAATGCTTTGTCTGTGGAAAGATCAGACCTAAATCCTATGAGTTTCCAGATAAGCAAAAAGATGGTGGTGTAAATCACATTGTCGAAGCTCAAGGATAGAATGTTGAGGTAGAAGATGCTGAGGGTGGAAGATCCTTAATGACGAGGAAAGTTCTCTTGAAGCCCGAGAAGGAGGCAGAGAACCCAACTCAAAGAAATAGTCTGTTTCAGACTTCTTGAAAAACTAAAGACAGGGTATGCAAGGTCATAGTGGACAGTGGTAGCACAGACAATATCATATCTACAGAGATGGTAGAAAAGTTGGAGATGGAAACTATTGTACATCCAAGCCCATACAGAGTTTCATGGCTACAAAAAGGACATCAGGTAAATGTCACTAAATAGTGTTTAGTTGAATTTAAAATAGGAGGATATAAAGATGAAATATTATGTGATGTCATTCCCATGGATGTTTGTCATCTATTGTTGGGTAGACCATGGAAATATGACATAAATGTAGTTCAGGATGGGAGAAAGAACACATACACCCTAGAGAAAATTGGGAGAACGCACATGTTGTTGCCGATTAAAATCCAAGAGGTGAAAACAGAGATGAGCAAAATTGTACTTCTCATGAGTGGGAAGGAACTTCTTAAGGAGGTTAAGAATAAGGAATACACAGAATTTGTTGTGGTTAAGAATCCTAAAATTGTTTTGACTAGTACAAGAATAGATGATTTACCAGAAGAAATCTAGGAATTGCTGGGGGAGTTTGTTGATATAGTAGCGGTTGAACTACCTTGTTCATTACCACCTATCAAGAGTATAAGCCATCATATCGATCTTATACCTAGAGCCAGTTTACTGAACAAATCAGTGTATAGATTGATACCACAGGAAAATGACTAAGTTAAGAGACAGGTACAGGACTTAATGGACAAAGGATTGATTCGAGAGAGCTTGAGTCCATGCACTGTTCCAATAGTGCTCAGCCCAAAGAAAGATGGAGGATGGAGAATGTGTACAGACTCAAGGGAAATCAATAATATTACCATCAGATAGACATTTCCATTTCCAAGGATGGATGACTTGATGGATTGCTTGAGTGGAGCAAGATTTTTTCAAAGATTGATTTGAAAAGCGGGTATCATCAGATTCACATGAAAGAAGGTGATGAATGGAATACAACATTCAAAATGAATGAGGGGTTGTATGAATGGCTTGTCATGCCATTTGTCTTAACGAATGCACCCAGTACTTTCATGATATTGATGAACGAAGTCCTGAAGGATTTCATAGGGAAATTCGTCATCGTATATCTTGATGATATATTAATCTTCAACGAAACATAAGTAGAACACTTGAGACATTTAGTTGCAGCGATGAAAATATTACAGCAAGAGAAATTGCTGCTAAATATGAAGAAATCATCATTTTTGAGGACATAACTCATTTATTTGGGTTTTGTTATCTCTGCAAATGAGTTGAATATGGATCCAGAAAAGGTAGATGCAATTAAGAATTGGCCATCGCTAAAGAGTGTGTTTGAACTACGAAGCTTCCATGGTTTGGCAAGTTTCTACAGGAAATTCATTCGAAATTTCAGTGGAATTGGCACACCAATGATGGATACGGTGAAGAAAAGACATAAATCTTTTCAATGGATAGCAAAGAAGAGTTTCAATCTACTGAAGAAGAAGATCACGGAACAACCAATTCTGGTTTTGCCAGATTTTAGCAAGACGTTCCAAGTCAGGTGTGACACGAATGGATTTTCAATTGGAGCGGTCTTGAGCCAAGATGACAGGCCAATTGCATACTTAAGTGAAAAATTGAATGAAGCAAAGATCAAGTACTCAACATATGACAAAGAATTTTATGCAGTCATACAAACACTGAAGAAATGGAGACATTATTTGGTTCCTAAAGAGTTTGTTTTATACAATGATAATCATGCTTTACAATTCGTGACTCAACAGGAGAAGTTGAACCAAAAACATGTTAAATGGGTTGAATACATGCACTTTTGTGATCAAGCATATTTCTGGAACTGCTAACAAAGTTGTTGATTCTTTAAGAAGGAAATGTTTTCTTATGCAGGAATTCAGAGTCAAGACTTTCGGTTTTGATAACCTCAAAGAAATGTATAGGGATGACCCAGATTTTAAGGAGGCATATGAGGCATATGAGAATCTGGTTCTTAGGGACAGAATCCAATGGACGGAGTATATGATCCATGATGAATTATTGTTCAAGGGAAATCAACTATGTATTCCAAAATGCTCCATGAGGGAGAACCTGCTGAAGGAAAAACATAGTCGAGGATTGGCCGGACACTTCGATCATGATAAAACGTTCTCAAAGTTGAATGGATCATATTTTTGGCCAGGGATGAGGATAGATGTTAATAAAATTGTGGACAGATGTAGGATTTGTCAGCACACAAAAGGGAAAAGGCAGAACACAGGGTTATATCAACCATTAACCATACCTGAAAGGTCGTGGGACGCAGTGAACATGGATTTCATATTGGGACTGCCAAGAACACAAAGAGGATGTGATTCAATCTTTGTGGTAGTCGACAAATTTTCCAAGATGGCACATTTCATACCATGCCAGAAAACCAGCGACGCAACTCATATTGCAAACCTATTTTTCAAGGAAGTCATCAGACTTCACGGCTTGCCAAGGAGTATCGTGTCTGATCGAGATACCAAGTTCATAGGGCATTTCTGGAGGACCTTATGGAAAAAGATGGGTACAAGTTTATCTTTGAGCTCAACATATCATCCTCAAATGGATGGGTAGACAAAATTCGTGAACAGAAGCTTGGGAGATTTGTTGAGGATCTTAGTGACTGAACACCACAGTCAATGGGATCACATTCTGCCATAGGTGGAATTTGCTTATAATGACTCTCTTAATAGAAGCACATGGCAGAGTCATTTCCAGATTGTATATGGAATGCATCCAAGGGGATTTTCTGAATTGAAAGATTAAGAACAAGTTGAATTCAGGAATGCTAGTGTAGAGGACTTTGTAGAAGTAATGAAGGAGCTTCACAACCGAGTCAAGGAGCGATTGCAGAGTTAAAGTCAAGAATACAAGTGGAGAGCAAATCAACATAGGTGAGAACTTCAATTTGAAGTTGGTGATTTGATTCCTGCGCATCTGAGGAAGGAAAGGTTCCCAAGGGGAACATATAACAAACTGAAGATGAAAAAGATTGGACCGTGCAAGGTCATAAGGAAATTTGGGGCAAACGCATATGAGATTGAATTACTCGATGGGATCGGAATCTCACCGATATTCAATGTTGCAGATTTGTACCCTTATAGAGCTGAAGAAGCAGGAACAAAGAAGGAACAAAAAGAGATTCAATGGACAAAACAAATGCCTGTAGCTGAAAATCCATAGATGGAAAGCATAATTGAGAAGAGGATTAGCAAAAAGACCAAGAGAAAAGAGTATTTTGAATACTTGGCAAAATGGAAGGGACATCCAGTTGAAGATGCTAGTTGGGAAGATGAAGCATAAATTCATAAGCATGGATAGACCATGCAAGAGCTCATGAACAAGAGTTCATGAAAATTTTCAAGCAAGGGAGTATGATGCAGGAGCATCGTAAGCAGACAGCCAAGCAAGCAACGTAAAAGGAGGAAGACAACTGGAAAAGCACCAACGCACATTTTTGAAATGTTTTGAAAAATTAATGAAGCGGATATTAATGTGATAGTTGGGGAAGCGTACTTACATTTATGTCTTAGATGTTGTAAACAAATCTTGAGCATTGCTCTCATCTGTAGTATGTAAAAGCATTTATATGTAATTAATGAAAGTAGGTAGATTTGGATTCATAGATTAGACAGTTTAGAGAGTAGGAGGGAAAATGGATATAGACACCCTCACCCTTGTATTTTTGTATCTATTGTAGCATTATCATCATTGAGAGCTGTAGCAGAGAGCTAGAGAGAAGAACCCATGTACATGAACACTTGAGTTAATATATGAAGCTTTTTCTCATTTTCATGGTGTTATGATGCTTATTGTTTACATTTCCTGAATGGTATGCTTACAGTTGTTTTATTCTCTCTGTTTATGAATTTGTTTCAATGCTGTGTTGAATGTGTGATTTCATGTTAAGTATATGAAGTCAGAGAGAGGAGAAGAATGAGTTTCAATTGTTTCTCATCCAAAGAGTTCCTGCAAGGAGTGCAGTGAAACGTCCGCAAGGTGTGCGTTGACAAGAGTCTGAGTTTTATCTCAGAAAGCTCAGGAGAGATACCATTGTTCTCATACCAGCAAAAGTGCAGGTGAAGCACAGAGCTGTGCAAGGTGTGCGCAGGCTAGTTGAAGCCTTAGAAGTTATCAACTAAGGTGAAGGTGGAAGGAATGTTGTTGCAAAGAGTGCACAGAGTCGAGGACTCAAATAACTAGAGGTTATTTGAAAGATTGTCACAAGTAGTGCGAGCAGAATTCCTCTTGGAGTCTTAGGTTCATAAGTGAAAGATCAGGAGGGATAGTACCTTTGAAGATTTCAAAGGGAGACGAAAGTCAAAATCATCTCATAAAAGACAAGTTGAGGAGGAAGAACACTGATTCGTCTCACATAAGTCATTGAGGAGTGAATTAGACGGTCAGGATTATCCGAGGAGAACTCCAAAATCGTGGGGACCGTAGGATCCAGTGAAGCTGCAAGTTGGTTAGGAGTTGCGTGAACCCATCACTTTGGTTTCAAGAATCAACGTGGACTGGTTATTTTGGTTAGTTGAGCTATTATATCATTTCAGAATTTCGGTATTTCGGAGTTCGACATACAAGAAGTTCTGTTGACAAAGGATCGTGAAATAGTGCATTGAAAATCCCAAAGTCACGAGATGCAAAGTATCCTTGAAGGGAATTACATCATTTAGGGGATCGATGTTTTGGCATTCCCATTGACAAGGATTCAAGGCACTTTACATAAGAAAACCTGAAGTCGTGAAACACGAAGTATTGGTGAAGTGGCGTTTCGACATTTCGATGTTTCGCGGTTCAGGAACCCGAGAAGACAGTGGTTTGGAATCGAGATTCTCAAACTCCCGGTACCCAGAAGCCCGAAATAATGTGGGCCATCGGATCTAAAGGGAGGCTATTAGTTGTTGGTTCCATAGAAGGTGCCATTTCGGAATTCGGGATTTCAAAGTGGTAGGGGAACGACAATCGAAGGCTTGTTCAAGTCCCGAAAAGCTAGGAAGAGTGACAAGTGGAAGGAATCTACAACAGAGACAGAAGACAGCTAAGAATATAGGTGACACATACTCGTTGTCAGGTAGTGTTAATTCTCGTTGACCGTTTCGGGGTTTCGAAGGTTGGAAAGTCGAGAAGCCTTGTATCAGGATTCACAAAATCACGAAGTCCAAAACTCCGAATCGATGAAAGAGTCCCGTTCATAACCATTAGAGAGCCAACCTTTGCTGAACATATCGAGGTTTATGATTTCGACAGTTTCGAAGACAACAGGTCGGGGTTCTTTATTCCATAATTCCTGAAGTCACGAAACGCGACACAAATGTGGAGGAGGACGCGACCAAAGATTTTTTCAATTTGACATTTTGGGTTTCGAAGGTTGTAGAGACAAGAAACTCAACAAAAGGAATCGTGATATCGTGAAACCCAAACTCCTGATTCGGAAAAGGGCGCAATCATATTGTTGGTTGGGAGATTTGGGTTGATGCTTTGTGTTTGATCACACGTGCATATCTATAAAGACCTGTGGAAAACACTGTTGTGTGTGTGTGGGATTCCCCATGGAGGAATCAAAGAGTCAATCAAACTCAGGGGAAGAAATAGAATGATCCTACATGGATCTTGGCCCGAGGGTCAGGGATCTACACCATTTGTGGTATCAGATCTTGATTGTGTCTATATATTTTAGGCGGAAGAAGATAGAGAAAAAGGAGTAGTCTGATACACACCAGTTGTGGTATCAGAGCTTAGAACAATTTCTTTGCTTTCTGTAGCAGAGAGAACAGGGGAACATTTTACAGCCATGTCGTCGAGAAGAAGAGACAGGCCAATGCCAATGCCTGATCCAGCAGTGGAAAGAGAAATGAGAGAGTTACGTGCCATGCTTGATGCCATGGAGATAACACATAGGTGCACAGTTGATGCTAGGGATATCAACAAAGATGAAAGTTAAAATGAAGCTGGACACAAAGGAGAAGAATTTGCGGATAAACGCCTATTCAGGGTTGTTGCAAGGATAGGTACTAGAGAAAAAATGGGCATTCCAGTGTATCAGGGAAACTTGGATGTTGAAGATATTCTAGACTGAATTAGAGCTCTGGATAAATATTTCGACTATGAGGATGTCGCGGAAGACAAGAAAGTCCAACATGCCATCACTAGACTTAAATGGCATGCAACACTATGGTGGGATGAACTGCAGGCTGACATATGCTTCAAAGACACGCAGAAAATCAAAAGCTGGGATAGAATGGTTGCAAAGATGAAAGCCAAATTTATACCCAAGGATTATCAAATCACTCTATTTCAGAGGATGCAAAATTTGAGATAGAAGTTGATGTCAGTGGAAGAATACACTGAAGAGTTATACAAGATAAACATCAGAGCAGGTCATAGGGAAAGTGATGATGAAAAAGTTTCCAGATACATGAATGGTCTATGGTATGGCATTCAAGATGAGATGAGCATGATGATCATCTGAAATGTGGAAGATGCTTATCAGATAGCTCTGAAAGCTGAAGATAAGCTGAGCCAAAATCAATGTCAAAGATGCTGAGGTAGAAGTCAAGCCAGAGGAAAAACAATTGCCCAAGACCGAACTTAGAAATCTAAAGAAGAGGGGAAGAAACCTCAAACTCAACATGAGAGAGGAGGAAGCTCACAGAGAGGGTAGTATGCTGATAGAAATACTTTTCCTTGAGCTAGAGGAAGAGGTAGAGGAAGAGGCGGTGAAGTAAAATGCTTTTTCTGTGGAAAGATCGGACATAAATCCTATGAGTGTCCAGATAAGAAAAAATATGGTGGTGAAACTCACATTGTTGAAGATCAAGGATGGAATGTTGAGGCAGAAGATGCTGAGGGCGGAAGATCCTTAATGATGAGGAAAGTTCTCTTGAAGCTAGAGAAGGAGGCAGAGAACCCAACCCAAAGAAACAGTCTGTTTTGGACTGCTTGCAAAAATAAAGACAGGGTATACAAGGTCATACTAGATAGCGGTAGCACAGACAATCTCGTATCTATAGAGATGGTAGAAAAGTTGGAGCTAGAAACTGTTGTACATCCAAGCCCATACAGAGTTTCGTGGCTACAAAAAGGACATCAGGTAAATGTCACTAAACAGTGTTTAGTTGAATTTAAAATAGGAGGATATAAAGATGAAATGTTATGTGATGTCATTCCCATGGATGTTTGTCATCTATTGTTGGGTAGACCATGGAAATATGACAAAAACGTAGTTCATGATGGGAGAAAGAACACATACACCTTGGAGAAAAATGGGAGAACACACATGTTGCTACCAATTAAAAACCAAGAGGTGAAAAAAAAGATGAGCAACACTGTACTTCTCATGAGTGGGAAGGAACTTCTTAAGGAGGTGAAGAAGAAGGAAGACACACAAGTTATTGTGGTCAGGAAGCCTAAATTTTTTTTGACTAGTACAAGAATAGATGATTTAGCAGAAGAAATCGAGGAATTGCTGGGGGAGTTTGCTGATATAGTAGTGGATGAACTACCTTGTTTGTTACTACCTATCAGGAGTATAAGCCATCATATCAATCTTATACCTGGAGCCAGTTTACCAAACAAAGTAGCGTATAGATTGATGCCATAGGAAAATGATGAAGTTAAGAGACATGTATAGGAATTAATGGACAAAGGATTGATTCGAGAGAGCTTGAGTCCATGCGTTGTTCCAATAGTGCTCAGCCCAAAGAAAGATGGAGACTGGAGAATGTGTACAGACTCAAGAGAAATCAATAATATTACCATCAAATACAGATTTCCATTGCCAAGGATGGATGACTGGATGGATTGCTTGAGTGGAGCAAGATTGTTTTCAAAGATTGATTTGAAAAGTAGGTATCATCAAATTCACATGAGAGAAGGTGATGAATGGAAGAAAGCATTCAAAACGAATGAGGGGTTGTATGAATGGCTTGTCATGCCATTTGGCTTAACGAATTCACCCAGTACTTTCATGATATTGATAAATGAAGTTCTGAAGGATTTCATATGGAAATTCGTCATCGTATATCTTGATGATATATTAATCTTCAGCAAAACAGAAGAAGAACACTTGAGACATTTAGCTGCAGTGATGAAAATATTACAGCAAGAGAAATTGCTGATAAATATGAAGAAATCATCATTTATGAGGACATAACTCATTTATTTGGGTTTTTTTATCTCTACAAATGAGTTGAAGATGGATCCAAAAAAGGTAGATGCAATTAAGAATTGGCCATCGCCGAAGAGTGTGTTTGAAGTACGAAGCTTCCATGGTCTGGAAAGTTTCTACAAGAAATTCATCCAAAATTTCAGTGGCATTGGCGCACCAATGATGGATATGGTGAAGAAAAGACAATTATTTTCACTGGATAGAAGAAGCAGAGAAGAGTTTCAATCTACTGAAGAAGAAGATCATGGAACAACCAATTCTGGTTTTCACGGATTTTAGCAAGACATTCCAGGTCAGGTGTGACGTGAGTGGATTTGCAATTGGAGCAGTCTTGAGCCAAGACGACAGGCCGATCACATACTTCAGTGAAAAACAAAATGAAGCGAAGATCAAGTACTCAACATATGACAAATAATTTTATGCAGTCATACAAGCACTGAAGAAATGGAGACATTATTTGGTTCCTAAAGAGTTTGTTTTGTATAGTGATAATCATGCTTTACAATTTGTGACTCAACAGGAGAAGTTGATCCAAAAACATGTTAAATGGGTTGAATACATGCATAATTTTACTTTTGTGATTAAGCATATTTTTGGAACTACTAACAAAGTTGCTAATGCTTTGAGAAGGAAATGTTTGCTTATGAAGGAATTCAGAGTCAAGACTTTAGGTTTTGATAACCTCAAAGAAATGTATAGGGATGACCCAGATTTTAAGGAGGCATATGAGGCATATGAGAATCCATTTCTTAGGGACAGAAGCCAATGGATCGAGTATATGATCCATGATGGATTATTGTTCAGGGGAAATCAACTATGTATAACAAAATGCTCCATGAGGGAGAACCTGTTGAAGGAAAAACATAGTGGAGGATTGGATGGACACTTCGGTCATGATAAAACGTTCTCAAAGTTGAATGGCTCATATTTTTGGCCAGGGATGAGGACATATGTTAAAAAAATTGTGGAAAGATGCAGGATTTTTCAGCACACAAAAGGGAAAAGGCAGAAGATAGGGTTATATCAACCATTAACCATACCATAAAGGTCATGGGATGTAGTGAGCATGGATTTCATATCGGGACTGCGAAGAAAACAAAGAGGATGTGATTCAATATTTGTGGTAGTCGACAGGTTTTCCAAGATGGGACATTTCATACCATGCCAGAAAACCAATGACGCAACTCATATTGTGAACCTATTTTTCAAGGAAGTCATCAGACTTCATGACTTGCCAAGGAGTATCGTGTCTAATCGAGATACCAAGTTCATAGGGAATTTCTGGAGGACCTTATGGAAAAATCTGGGGACAAGTTTTTCTTTTAGCTCAGCATATCATCCTCAAACGGATGGGTAGACATAAGTCCTGAAAAAAATCTTGGGAGATTTTTTGAGGAGCTTAGTGACTAAACACCGCAGTTAGTGGGATCACATTCTGCCACATGCGGAATTTGATTAATAGAAGCACAACAAAGAGTCCATTCCAGATTGTATATGGAATGTAGCCAAGGGGAGTTTCTGAATTGAAAGATTCAAAACAAGATGAATTCAGGAGTGCTAGTGCATAGGACTTTGCAGAAGAAATGAAGGAGCTTCACAGCCGAGTCAAGGAGCGATTGCAGAGTTCAAGTCAAGAATACAAGTATAGAGCAGATCAACACAGGTGAGAACTTCAATTTGAAGTTGGTGATTTGATTCTCATGCATCTGAGGAAGGAAAGGTTCCCAAGGGGAACTTATAACAAACTGAAGATGAAAAAGATTGGACTGTGCAAGGTCATAAGGAAATTTGGGGCAAATGCATATGATATTGAATTACCCAATGGGATTGGAATCTCATCAATATTCAATGTTGTAGATTTGTACCCTTACAGAGCTGAAGAAGCAGGAGTAGAGAAGGAAAAAAAAGAGATTCAATGGACAAAACAAATGCCTGTAGCTGAAAAGCCACATGTGGAAAGCATAATTGACAAGAGGATTAGCAAAAAGACCAAGAGAAAAGAGTATTTTGAATACTTGGTCAAATGGAAGGGACATCCAGTTGAAGATGCTAGTTGGGAAGATGAAGCAGAAATTCATAAGCATGGACAGACCGTGCAATATCTCATGAATAGGAGTTCATGAAAATTTTCAAGCAAGGGAGTATGATGCAGGAGCATCGTAAGAAGCCAGCCAAGCAAGCAACATAAAAGGCAGAAGACAGCTGGAAAAGTACCAACGCACATTTTTGAAATGTTTTGAAAAATTAATGAAGCGGATATTAATGTGATAGCTGGGGAAGCGTACTTACATTTATGTCTTATATGTTGTAAACAGATCTTGAGCATTGCTCTCATCTGTAGTATGTAAAAGCATTTATACGTAATTAATGAAAGTAGGTAGATTTGGATTCATAGATTAGACAGTTTAGAGAGTAGGAGGGAAAATGGATATAGACACCCTCACCCTTGTATTGTTGTATCTATTGTAACATTATCATCATTGAGAGCTGTAGTAGAGAGCTAGAGAGAAGAACCCATGTACAAGAACACTTGAGTTAATATATGAAGCTTTGACTCATTTTCATGGTGTTATGATGCTTACTGTTTACATTTACTGAATGGTATGCTTACAATTGTTTTATTCTCTCTGTTTATGCATTTGTTTCAATGTTGTGTTGAATGTGTGATTTCATGTTAAGTATATGAAGTCTGAGAGAGGAGAAGAATGAGTTTCAATTGTTTCTCATCCTGAGAGTTCCTGCAAGGAGTGCAGTGAAATGTCCGCAAGGTGTGCATTGACAAGAGTCTGAGTTTTATCTCATAAAGCTCAGGAGAGATATTGTTGTTCTCATACCAGCAGAAGTGTAGGTGAAGCACATAGCCATGCAAGGTGTGCACAGGCTAGTTGAAGCCTTAGAAGTTATCAACTAAGGTGAAGGTGGAAGGAATGTTGTTGCAAAGAGTGCACATAGTCGAGGACTCAAATAACTAGAGGTTATTTGAAATATTTCCGCAAGGAGTGTGAGCAAAAATCCTCTTGGAGACTTAGGTTCATAAGTGAAAGCTCAGGAGGGATAGTAACTTTGAAGAGTTCAAAGGGAGGTGAAAGTCAAAAGCATCTCATAAAAGACAAGTTGAGGAGGAAGAACACCGATTCATTTGGCAGAAGTCAATGAGGAGTGAATCAGACGGTCATAATTATCTGAGGAGTACTCGCGAAATCGCGGGGACCATAGGATCCAGTGAAGCTGCAAGGTGGTTAGGAGTTGGGTGAACCCATCACTTTGGTTTCAAGAATCAATGTGGATTGGTTATTTTGGTTAGTTAAGCAGTTAGATCATTTCGAAATTTTGGTATTTCGGAGTTTGACATACCGGAAGTTCTGTTGACAAATGATCGGGACATAGTGCATTGAAAATCCCAAAGTCACGGGACACAAAGTATCCTTGAAGGGAATTTCGGCATTTCAGGGATCAACATTTCGACATTCCCATTGACAAGGATTTGGGGCACTTCACATAAGAAACCCCAAAGTCGCAAAACGTGAAGTATTGGTGAAGTGGTGTTTCGACATTTCGGTGTTTCGGGGTTCGAGAACCCAAGAAGACAGTGGTTTGGAATCAAGAGTCTCGAACTCCCGGTACCCAGAAGCCCGAAATAACGTGGGTCATCATATCTAAAGGGAGGATATTAGCCATTGGTTTCGTAGAAGGTGCCATTTTGGAATTCGGGATTTTGAGGTGGTAGGGGAACGACAATCGAAGGCTTGTTCAAGTCCCAAAAAGTCGGGAAGAGTGACAGGTGGCAGAAATCTATGAAAAAGACAGAGGATAACTGAGAAGATAGGTGACGCATAATCGTTGTTAGGTAGTGTTAATTCCTGTTGACCATTTCGGGGTTTCGAAGGTTGGAGAGTCGAGAAGCCTTGCATCAGGATTCGCGAAATCGTGAAGTTTGAAACTCAGAATCGGCAAAAGAGTCTCGTTCATAACCATTGGAGAGTCACCCTTTGCTGAACATATTGGGGTTCGGCATTTTGGCAATTTCGAAGACAAGAGGTTGGGGTTCTTTATTCCATAATTCCTGAAGTTGTGAAACGCGAAACAACTATGGAGGAGGACACGACCAAAGATTTCGACAATTCGGCATTTCAGGTTTCAGAGGTTGGAGAGACAGGAAACTTGACAACAGGAATCGCGATATCGCGAAACCCGAAATCCCGATTCGGCAAAGGGCGCAATCATATTGTTGGTCAGGAAATTTGGGTTGATGCCTTATGTTTGATCACGAGGGCATACCTATAAGGACCTGTGGAAAACACTTTTGTGTGTGTGTGGGATTCCTTGTGGAGGAATCGAAGAGTCAATCAGACTCAGGGGCAGATTTAGAATGATCCTACGTGGATAGTGGCTCAAGGGTTAGGGATCTGCACCACAAAGTTAGTACATAAGGTAATGAGCAATTGAGTTCATCCAGCTGGTTCTCTACCACTCCACTTCTAGGTTATTTATAATGTATTTCAGCCATCGCAGATACTCCTCTGATCTCACACATTAGGCGGCATCTGTTATAGAAAGATTTGCCTCACCATTGCTATTTTGCACAGAGGGCCTTTTTCCATTTCCCTATGCAGACTTATCAACCCCTTTTTGATAAATCCAGAGATAATAATATTTATTTTTCCACATATACGCTCCCTAACTGCTTTGCAAGATGTGTATACGCTTGCAGCTCCACTATTGCTCACGTATATCGGGATTTTTTCCAGAAAATAAAAAATGAGATCGGGTTTCCATGTCACAACAAAAGATCTCTGATATTTGGCCTTCCATATACTAGAAATGTTTTGACTCGGCCCTTCAGTTACATTCTGGAGGTTATAAGAGCACAATTTTGAGCTATGGAAAAAGAGGAGAAAACATTCAACTTTGAGAGCAAAGTTACTCTGGAGAAATTACTTCATATTGAGTCTGCATCCCTTTGTCCCTCAAGTCTGAACACAGTGTTTAGCCCCCAAGCTCTTTCCTTATTGTCGAGAGAACCTCATTACCTCTTTTCTATGAGCTTGCCTTTGGTGGAGGATTGAAGTGGTGGAGACCCAGTTGGAAGGAACTTGGTTTCTTGGTTTCGAACCGTGCTGACACAGAAGTCTGTAATGTTGATACTTCTATTGATAAATTATTAATATAAATACTCTTTTCCCGTCCTATCAATATCTTGCAAATATATGATTATTATCCATGGACATGTTTGTAATTTTTATTAATGGATTGTGCTATCTGATGTGCTAACTCATTTTATATCTTGTCAATATATACTTGCATCTCTTGTTTGTTGAGAACTTCTTGTAGGTGTAAAGCTTTTGGTCAAAGTGCTCAATGGTAGAACGTCATCAAACGATTGGATCGAGGTAGGCTTCTTCCTCGTATTGCACATTATTTTATATAACACATGTTGGAATTGAGTTGATTTTTGCAGTCATACCTGTCTGTTGTGGTTTACCCTTGGCCATAGAGAGTTTTTCCCTTGTAACAAGCTCATCTAATAACTCATGAATATTTGGAATAAGAAATTTATCCTTTATGGTAATTTTATTTAGATCTCTATAATTATGATACATCCTCCAAGAATTATCTTTTCTTATCACCATCATTACTGGAGTTGAAAGTGAACTCATGCTTGGTTAAATAATACCTGAATATACCATGTCTTGTACTATTTTCTCAATCTCCCATTTTTGCAGATGAGGATATCTATAAGGCCTTTTATTAGGAGGAGTACTTAAAGGTATTAGTTTGATTTTATGTTCATGATCTCTAGATGGAGGGACCTTTAGGATTTTCTTGGAAGAACCTATAGTGCTTTTCCAATGTGCATCTTAATTCCTCTGGAATATTTTCATCTTCCTTCTTAACTTTCATAGAATAAATTTTAACCACAACTCCCTTGCTACCCTTTTTAGGATCTTATCCATTCTATGAGAGCTAATGACTTGAGAATTTCCATATTTTAACCCTTTGGGTTCATATTGAATTACTTCCAATTCAAACCTCATGAATAATTCATTATAGTTTGTATAAATTGTACCTAATGTTCTCAACCATTGAATCCTTAGAACGACATCTACACCTCCAATGGGAATGACATACATTGGGATTTCCAAATTATATTCTCCCATACTTAGTTTAATGTTGTGGAATTTTCCCACACAATAAATACTCTCTCCATTGGCAACTATAACTTGAAAATTTGTCACCAAATATACAAAACAATTGAGGTTCTCTCCTAATATTTTATCAATGAAGTTATGGGTACTACTTGAGTTAATGAGTGCTATAGTTTTATTCTTCTTAATGTAATCTACAATATTTAGATTTTGAGGTGCTGACAACCTTGCCAATGCATGAACAAATATTTTGTACCTATCTGAATTGATGTTGTGCACAATTTCATCCTATATTTCCGACTCTTTTAAGTTGACAATTTCTTCCTCATTTCTTTGTGTAGATGCCTCCACTTCCTCTTCATCATTATTTTCCAAGGTGAACAATTGTTTTCTTGAAATTTATGCCCTTTTGACCATTTTTTTTTACAACCAAAGCATAATCCTTTTTCTCTTCTTTCCTCCATTTCCTTTTCTTATATTCAAGTAGGTTTAGGTAAGGTTGTCTTATGAAACCCAAAATGATCTCTTCTTCCAATGTATTCTCCAATGGTAGACTTCTGTGTAGCCTTATTATTGGCTTGAATATGAAAATAAAATTGCATAGCTTCCATAATACTTTCAGGATGTTTTAGGAAAATATCATGTTTAATGTATTCTTTTAATCCACCCATGTAAGCTTCCAACAAATGTTCATCACTTATTTTATCCACCCTTGTGGCCAATACCTGAAATTATGAATTATAATTGTCAATATAACCTAATTTCTTGATTCTTGTAAATTGACTGAAGTATTCATGTTCCCAAACTTTCCCATATTATTCTTCTAAGTCTCTTGTAAATAAACCCTAAGTATAATGACAAGAATGGGGATTCCTTTTAACTACCAATTGATACCATTAATATGGTTTTATCTCAAAGTTCAAAGTTTATATGTGAATCCTTTGCTTATCATCCATAATATTATATAGTTCAAAATATTGCTATATTTGGTTCACCTGGGTAAAGGCCTTTGTTCCATCAAAATTATTTAATTAATTCAACCTTGGGAAGGTTGACTCCTTTTGGGAACCATCCATAAGTAACTCCACTATTAGAGTTAAATACCCCTGGAAAATTCTTATTATTGGAAATTTGTTCAACCTGAACACTACCCTTATTTTCATGAGTCCCTTTAGATCCCTTATCAATTTTAGGGAGCCTCCCATTCAATGATTCTGTAATATTTTGTTCCATTTGTTCCAACTTTCCATCCATCTTTTGTTCCAACTATTCCATCTTTATTTCAAGAAGGATTTTGTTCCATCTTTATTTCCACTAGTTCCTTATTTTCATCCATATTTCTTTCCATCAGTTCCTTATTTTCATTCATCTTTATTCCCATTTTTGTTTGAGTATTTATCAAATCAACCTTTTCATTGACCCATCATTCAATTCATTGATTTGACTATCCAATTTGGATAGATGGTTTTGTATCTCATCATTTTATTCATGAGTCACATAGAATCGTTTTGGAGGTTTAATTGGTGAAGTAAATTTTGGATATTTCTTTGGAACCATGGAAAAAATTACTGGTTCCTAAGGAAAAAGGAGTGCCAGGTGATATAGTTCTCTGATATATGTGCAATGTCCAAAAATAGTACTTGGCCCAATATATTAGGGCACTAACTAAGGAATCTTAACCATACCCTTACCCATACTACCCGACTATCCAGGTACTAGAGAGTGGTCTCCCCAAGTGTTGTTCTTGGTGTACTATAACAAAAAGAAGGCCAAATAGATTATCTAAGGTTGATTTCAAGTATACCTAGGGTAATTCCTATTTGGAAGTGGGATTCTGTCTACAGGTACTGTCTAATGCAATACTACTCAAAGGGGTACCAACAAGGGTTTCCATCCAAGTGAAATAATGTGTTTCCAACCACGTGAAACCATGTGTATTTATTTCTCATATTCTTCCCTAACCACAATTTTACTCGCTTAATGAAAATTCCTATGTTATTTAAAGATGCCATAACAGGTCTCTAAAAAAAATTAAAAAAATAAGCTTGCTAACCACGAAAAAAGTTCTTAAAATCACCAAAAAATAACTTGTGCAAAAAACCAAACTTCCACAAGAAATATATCATAAAATATAATGAGTCAAAATAATAAAAAAATTTCCACATTTACTTCACTATGTCAACTCAGGATTCTAAAAATTTTAGAGTCTGAAAATTCACTGAAAAAACGTTACAACAAAAATGCCAAGATAACTAATTTTAGGATTAGTGACAAACCTTGTCTTTCATGGACTATATATCCAAAGTTATAGTGAACCATAACCAGGTCCTAATATATTATGATCCTAAGACCAAGTCACCTTGGTATATATATAAGAGACAAAGGGTAGAATTATAATGAAAGGGTACAATGAAAGGTTCCATATGAGATCTATTAATTGTAGAACATGGAACACAAGATTTATGTGGAAACCCTTTCGGGAGAAAACCACAAATTTTTTCTTTATAATTATTTGTAGACACCAACATACAGTTACAAATATATGTAGGCACCAACCGACTGGAGACACCAATCCCCACTGGTACAAATCCTAGTAGGCACCAACCTACTCTTACAGATCTTCATAGACACCGATCTACTGGAGACACTGATCCCCACCGCTAAGCACCAACTTAGCAAGAGACACCAATATATTTGTTTGTGTGGCACTAACCTACTCTTATATATCTTTGTAGACACCAATATATTGGAGACACCAATCCCCATCGCTAAGCACCAAATTAGTAAGAGACACCAATATATTTTTGCGAGTTGCACCAAAATTCATCGATTTTGCTTGCTACTTCTACCTTCATCAGGGTTTCTCGTTGTTTCTGTCTTCACCAAGTCTACTCACTGCTTCTTCATTTACCAGGTTTACTCACTACTTTTTCCTTTACCAGGTCTGAACAACATTTGAATTTCCAAATGGTAAATTTCCAAAATCTTGTTGTTTTAGGCCTCTTCCCAAGAATGAACTTGTACATCATGCCACATATCCAATTTTTCAAATATGATTATGAAATTTTACCTGAGGTGCTTCTATATGTCTCCTCATATCCCTAAAACATTCGTCTGAAAAATCCCAGAGAAGAAGTTATAGTGAAAATGCCAAATTGACATGTTTGAAACTGATTTAAGGACCATTCAAAAACCCTAAATTCCACAAGGCATATCTTCGAAAGTATAGCGAACCAACATCTGGAATTTTTACTTGAGGTAATTTTGTATGTCTCCTTAGATCTCTGAAAATTTCATATTTTGAAAAGTCCCAAAAAAGAAGTTATAGTGAAAATGCCAAACTATCATGTTTGAAAATGATTTCAAGACCATTCATAAACCCTAAATTCCACAAGGCATATCTCCTAAAGTGTAGTGAAACAACATCTAAAATTTTTACTTGATGTACTTCTATATGTCTCCTCATACCTCTGAAAATTTCATAGTCCAAAAAGTCAAAGAAAAAAAATTATAGTGAAAATTTCAAACTTATCTGTTTGAAACTGATTTCGGGACCATTCAGATACCCTAACTTCCACAAGGAATATCTCCAAAATTATAGTGAAACAACATTTGAAAGATTTACCTGAGGTAATTCTATATATCTCCTTAGACTTATGAAAATTTTACAGTTCGAAAAGTTCCAGAAAAGAAGTTATAGTGAAAATACTAAACCGGCCTATTTGAAACTGATTTCAAGACCATTAAAAAACCATAAACTCCACTGGGAATATCTCCGAAATTTTACTGTGCCAACATCTGAAAGTTTAACCACATGTACCCTGATATCTCACCTACATCTCCTCAAAATTTCACGATATGAAATGTCCTAGAAAATAAGTTATAGAGAAAGTACCAAGCTGACATGTTTGAAACTAATTCCAGGATCATTCAAGAACCCTAACTTACACAGGAAATATCTCAAAACTTTTAGTGAACCAAGGTCTGAAATTTTTACCACATGCACCTAGAGATATTGCCTTAGTCTCCTCAAAATTTCAAGGTTTAAAACATTCTAGAAAATAAGTTATCACGAAAATGCCAAGATGACCTGAAACTAATCTCTCAACTCTTCCCTTTTGGAATGATATTCAATCTCTGCTCATCCACTTATTCAAATGTTACTACATTTTTCACCCACACACTTTTTCTCAATACTTTATATTTTTATAATTTTTCATGAGTCTTCATGAAGGGACATGTCCATTAATTAAATAATTAATTGCCTTTTTTATTTTACTTTTCCAAATACCATGGGAAAATACCCAAACCCATGGGTTTAAATCACCATTTCACTTTTTACTTTTTCACATGCAACCCTTTTTTTAATATACTTGTAAACCTATATATAAATCAATCTTGGAAATGTTGTGTGTATTGTAATGCCGTAATGTGACATTAATGACAACATTAATCCTTTGACATCAATGCCAATAATTCCAACAATGAATCCTGGTTGAAGAGTTTGCATTTGAAGATTGATCAAAGCTAAGAGTCAATTCATAGAATTTTTCATTGTAGGAACAAGCGAGCCAAGAACTAGAGCAATAACTATAGCCAAAAATAATGCTAGTAGCTAGAGATAGAGCTATAACCAAGAGACAAAATCAAATCCATGTTCCAAAGAAAGAAGTGGAAGGTACATTGATCCGGTTTGGTTTCTTCTAAGCTTTTGGAGACCAAGAAGCATCTCAATGGGGAGGTGTGAATTGAAATGGATCCTAAGAAGACAATGGATGTAAGAATAATCAACTAAATTAAATTTAACAATTGACGAGGGTAGGAAAATAGTAAAATACAATGTAAGTGTTTAAAATTAAGTGAGACAAAAGAGAAGAAAAAAAAGAATTAAATAAAATAGAAAAATGAAAATAGGAGAAAAACATGAGGAATTGGAAGTGAAAGGCCAATCTCTTGTCTTTTCCATTACCCCCATGTCTCCTATATATTCTTGCTCCGTGACTCTCAAATTGTCTTCCAGCACAAGAAGCAGGATGCATAGAGAACCATAAGTTGCATTGTAACCATATATTGCTGAAATAAAAAATTGAGCAACCATTCGAAACCGGTTTTCTCGTTTGGGTTTCCATGGTAAAATCTCTTTGTAAATCAAGAGTTTTATGGTGATTTCAATGTGATTTCTATGTAATTGATTTTATGTTTAGTGAAAATATCTCATGTGTGTTTTCTATGCTTCTCTTATTCATATTTAATGTATTGTTGTCAGTGTGGTAATGGTTCTAGGGACAAATTCATGATTGTAGTTCTATATTCCACTCAAAATTTCATTGTTCACAATAAATTGATGAATTTCAACAAATATGAATGAAGCACCATTAGATTTAATCTATGACGAGAAATATTTGGACGCCATTATTTGACTATTCTATTATTTTAGTCAGGTTTCTAAATTTGATTGCAAAGAACAACAAGAATTGGAGTAATGAGGTTGTTGGCATCCCAACCAAAACCTGCACGTAGGCTTTTTCATATCCTTTGATGGTCATACACACTTTCTTGAGTGAATATTGGAGTTGTACACATGTTGTACAGGTCATACACACCATGGATTTGATGCCTTCTATTCCCTAGGGTCACACGTGTGTGGGTTGGATGCTTGCATATTCATCAGACATAGAGATGGGTAATGAGACATGGCTAATGTAATCTAACCTTCTCTTGTCTCTTTTCATTCCCTTGTTTTGGCATTTTGTGAATCTCCCTTTGGACATATCAAGGTTCAATCCATTTCACATATATGGCTTAATTCATTACTATATTGTTCATGTTTTCATGAATAGCCATCTCACATGTGTTCAATTAATTTCCATTCCATTTAAAGGCTTTAAATAATTGCCAACCCTTTTAGTTCATGGTATTTAAGTGGCATCATGAATTATATGATAATTTCTAGTGAAAGATTCATTCATGACACTATTTATTGGGGGAATATATATATAAGGTAACCAAACATATATATGAGTATAAACATGAGGTAACCAAACAAATGTTTTCAAACATGAGGTAACCATTATGAGTATAAACTAGTTTGCAATTTGTGACTCCAGATGATCTGATATATAATCCTTAGATGACAGCTATCTCAAAGGTATCACTTGCATAAATCATATGTAAATACCTAGACTTCAACTCAAGATTTCAATACAACCAATTCTATCTCTCTCTCTCTCTAGCTATTATCTAAGGATTCTATAGTAGATCATCTGGAGTCACAAATTGCAAACTAGTTTATACTCATAATGGTTACCTCATGTTTGAAAACATTTGTGGGAATTGCATGAGATTTTAGATGGAAATTGTGACTGTTGGATGATGAACTCCATGAACTAAAAACTTGCACTCTATTTTGAATTGAGAAGTAATTATACTAATGGAGTTAAACCTTAGTGCAATGATTTGTAGGCATGATGATGGTTGATTGACATCAAATCCATTCCTTCTAGCTAACAAACAATTTTATCATAAATCCAATTGCAATCTGGGCAACATTGAAGTCTTAGGGCTACACATCTGGAAAAGATAGAGGGAAAACTGCATCCAATATTTGGCATTCATTTTAAAATTATAATAAAGGAACCCAATGACTCATCCTTTCTTAAACTAAGCCAATCCTATCGAATTTTCAACAGGTGGAGGCATAGAGATTTCTTGAATTCTTGTTTGGTGATCAAGATAGAAGTCCTTAAACTCAGAGTCTTGACTACTACTGCATTGTTACTCAATTGTTGTGTGAAAGTTACACTAGATAAAATTCCATATCATCAAAGTAATTTTCACTTAGATATACATCGAAAACAAAGGTCTTATAGCCATTCATAAGATAGAGATCTATTTCATCCCTGCGAATAGAGACGAGAAGTTAATTCGATAGAGGATCTGTGTTGGTGAAGTGAGTCAGAGATAAGTCCCTTTCTCATGTATCGAAGGATAATGGACTGATCCAATCCAACTCTTCCATAATAAATATTAATATGCCACAAGAATCTTAGTAGTTTTCTCTTTGACATTCTCCTTTATTATGGGGTTTAGCTAGTATGGCCTCTTCCTGATATATTTGGCATATGGTTTTAGCTCAATACACATATCACCAATATCTCCCTTTATTACATTCATATTTGTAAATTTATGGGGGGAATAATTCTACATATTCCTTGAGAAGATAAGTAACCTTGAACACTATCTCATCATCCAAGTAATCTCCTATAAAATATATTCAATATTGTTCCTCAAACCCAATATTTAGCTGTATGATTTTTAAAGTTTCCTTCTATATTTTTCTAGTTGAGTCATCCAATGTTTCCTTGATCAACTTTTCACCTTTTGATTTATTTAATTTTAGGCACAATAACTTCTCTAGATCATTTTCTTCCTCTAGCTCTAGATCTGTCTTAGAATAGTACCAGAAAACCCTATTTCCATCACTTTGGTTCTTGACTGGGTTTGGTGGTTGCTGTTACTAATGATTCACCTTACATATGTAACCCCTTTTTCTACCCATATTTTTATTAAACATAAATGACTTATATACTTGAGAGAAGATGTGAATCCAATAGTCTTACCAAGGTAGGAGAAGGTTGAGAATAACCCTTTCTTGAGCATATCCCACTTGTGTGTTTGATGTTAAACTTATTCATACAAGTACCATGCCTTAGGGAAAATCCCCAATATGCGAATGGAATTATGTACCATGTACTATTTGAGGCAACCCTCCTTGGTCCATTTCTTGACACAACTTTTAGTATGCAATACTGGATTAGTCTCTCCCTGGTACACTTTTGTAAAGGTGATCATGTTTTCCATTGGCCCTGGTATATCAATAACCTAATACTTACAGGGTGGGTTGAACTAATGCCACAACATGGGATGGACCTATTCCCAAATTATTAAGTCATCCTTACATATATCCCACCATCTGGAAGGAGTGGACCTTATGGTTTCATCTAGTTTAGAACTAACTATTCTTTAGGGATCATTAATCTCATGTATTTCATAAAATTCTCCACACCCACAATTCCATCAAATATGGGAGGATCCCTCAACTCTATACCAATCCAACACACTAACCTAACCATAGAATAACGATGAGATGAAATCTTGTGGTTTCACTCATAATAATCTTAGAATGCATCTTATCTATCTGAATCATAGGAGAAAATGTTGTGTTATCTCACCACTTCATTTTCAATGGGATTGTCATAGTCATGTTTCATTTTGGTTCTTAAGTTGTATAATTGATCTATCACCACACCATCGATGACTTCATCCACTAGTTTTATGTATTGACCCCCTTTAACAAAATTCATGGGTTGTATCACTTTTGTCTCAACAACTTCAAAATACATTCCCCCCTCCTTCAAGTTGATGATGGCCTTGTTGTCATTGGCCCATTCAAACCCCAAGAGGGAAAGGAAAGTATCCTTCTCATCTATGATCTGGATGACCTCAAAATATTCTATTATTTTCATAATTTTGAGGTTGACCTCAACATTTTCTTGGTGGCCAATGGGGTAGAATATGTATTGGTTAACTAGCTACAATTGGATGGGTGAGTAGACTAGGTATGGGCTCACCATAATTTCCCATAGCTTATTTGGAAGGATTTTCAAGTTAGATCCTAGGTCCAACGTGTTGGAAATATGGAAATATAGGTTGGCATTGATGTCATTGGCACTTATGTCAAATAAATGAGAGACACTATTGTTGGTTGGCATTGACAAAAAACAATGTGCATTATGTATGTGTGATTTTTATAAGGAACTCTATTACTACAAGGCTTGTGATGATGAGAATGAAAAGATCCAAAGTTCAGAGGATGTATCAGTGCCTGGTGCAACAAGCCCTATCAATAAATAATGTCAAAAAGAATAGATACTTTTATGGTGTTCATGGAAAAATAAAAATATGTTGAAACTATCAAATCACACCATCCACAAGATTATAGTGAAAAAGAGTGTGAGTGTAATCAGGCATAGACATGGGGAACTTAAGGGAAGGAATCACAGTGGCAGTTTGTGAAAAAAATATAGGGAATTTTGATGCACATGTTCCTAACTTGCATGCATGGATTGAAGAGAAGCTTAAAGCCTTAAAAAAAAAAAAGAACATGAATAGTAGGTGCAAAAACTGTTTGAAGAGAAGTGTTGAAAATTATTTGCATGATAAAAATGTAGAAAGAGAAAATGGTGTTGTTTAGTGCCCTAATTTTGAAGTGTTGAAGGAATGGTTGATAATTGTTAATAAAGATCATGGAAGCATCTCCATAACCAAATTGGAGACACTTTTTAACCAAGAATTCAATGGGAAGCTTGACAATAAATCTTATGGTTTCTCTAAGGTAGAATATTTACTTGCATCTATTTAAGATGAAATCGGTATGGTGGTCATGTATAACCAAAACGAGCTGTCTAGAAAAGAGGTAGTTAACGATTGTCAAATTTTTTTTGATGAAATTTTATGAAATAACCCAGATGGATATTAGATAAGTACCTTCAAATATTTATTCTTTGAGAGATATGGATACACTCTTGATCAAAGAATGCTAGTGTAAAATTTCTGTGAGTTGTCTGAAAAATGTTGAGGGAGTGAAAGACAATGAGAGTAACTCTGTTAGATGTACTTATCATTGAGAAAAATGATGGTAGAGAGGTATTAAGTTTACATGGAACTCAGTATCCGGTGAACCCTAGCCGTGCACACAGGCAGCCTCGGTCGTCTCGACGGCCAGGCTTAGCTTGACCGACACCTCGCATTCCTGCTCCAGATCTATGTTTTTTGGATGCTCTCGCTGCCATCACACGGATCTGGCTCAAGGGCGGTGTTTAAAGGTCTGAAGGTCGCGACCCCCCTTTTCGGTGCCCTGTGCATACAAAGCCGTGAATCCTACGTGGCCTGAGACAGAGCGCAGATCGAGCGCGTGGACTCTGGTGTTTCAGCGCGTGGTCTTGGCCTCTTACAGCAGCCGATAAGGGGTATACGCGTTTTGCATGCGAGTTGTCTTCTTGTTGCTGAAGGTCAGCTACGATGGCCCCAGATCCAATTGCCGAGAGGGGAAAAGACCCTTTGGAAGCATTCAAAGCGTTAGTCCGCTTAGAAGGACCCAAATCCAAGCCTTCTCTCTCATCTAAGTTTGTTAAGAAGATGGAGGAGATCCCCTCTCTGGAGCTATCTCCAGAGCAGCCTTGCACTCTTGCCCTCCATCTAGCAGAGACGACCCTCATAGAAAATTTTACGGGGTTATGGCCTAGCCCCAAAATGGTGGAGGCATGGATGGATTATCGTTGGAAATCGCTGATAAAGGGAAAAGTTTCTCTGTTCGCAGTAGGCAGGGGTTTTTTTGTCTTCAATTTCTTGAGCAAAGAGGACCGTGATCTAGTTTTCAGATCTGGACCCTATTTCATGGGATCGAGAGGACTATTCTTAGCCCCCTGGACTCTTGACTTCAACCCCGAAGCCGAGATCACCACAACCCCTGTTTGGGTTAGGCTACCTCACCTTCCCTTGCATCTCTGGGGGACAAGCTCACCGGAGGACATTGGGAATACGCTTGGGCGTTTCCTGGACAGAGCGGAGCCAAAAGGGGACCAGTTTACCTGTGCTTGCATTTGTGTTGAGGTTAACCTCGAGAAAGGTATTCCAGAAGCCATTAAGCTCTCCCTGGGAGAATGGTGCCATATCCAAGAGCTGGACTACGAGCAGATTCCTTTTAAGTGCCTTCGGTGCCATGCTTACGGTCACTTTGCAAGAAACTGCCCCAAAGCCTCTAAGGAACCGGGACCAGTCAAAGCAGATGATTTTCAGCCCGTATCTAACTGATGAAGGCAGTCAAGGTGAAAGGATCCACTAGCCCAGGACCCGAAGGCCATTTATTCAGCAGAGGCAACCTTAGAAAATAATAATAGTTTTGATGCACTAAAGGAAGATGAAGCCCTAGAACCAGAAGAAACAGCAGTCAAGGAAGATCCTCCAGCAGACGAAAGCCTTCCGGAATCCACTCCCCCAGATTCAGTACTAGCGAGAGAAATTCGGGCTTCAGATCCGGAAGCCCATGTAGGTCTGGTTGTTACAGTCCCCTCTGGCGGCTCTGGGGGAACTTCTGAACCTGAAGACAACTCAGTCCCATCTCCACCCATTACCCGAGGGTGAAGGACCAACAAAACGCGCAGAGAAAAGGAGGCGGCCTCCAACATTTCTTTAGGTTCTCAGAAAAAGATGGACCCCTACATTAAGGTGAAAATTTCATCCCCCTCGGTATAATGCTTTTCTTCTGTCTTTTGCTATGCTCACAATTTGTGAGAATTTATTCATGTACGCATTCTTTGTCATACTATCGAATTATCTCATGGAGTAGAGGGGATGGGTCTCCCAAGACATTCACAGGAAGGTTGGCAGCACTGTTAGAGGTCACCAACCTTCTTCAGATTTGTAACTTTCTGATTCTGGCTGGCCAGAATGCCGATTAATGCAACATAACCGTTTTTGTCAAAAAAAAAATGAGAGTAACTCTGTTAACAAAAATGAGAAATGTCCATTGAATATGGAAAGACTTGTAAATATGATGTGGAGTTCACTGTTAAGGAAAATGATGTTTTTGGTGTTGAGCTCATAGGAACTGTGGTGATCCTTGTGCAGAAAGTTTCAAATCGATGTGCCAACTCCTTATGTCTTCATGAAGAGATTTCTGAAGGTAGCTCAATCTGATGAAGAGACAAAGAGATTGTCTTTTTTTTCATGGAGATTTACCTGGTAAATCAAGGAAGCACATTGTTGTATGTTCAATCTGCAGATTGGAAGCTTAAACAATTTCCAGTATAGTTGTATCAAGCACGAGAAAAAGAAGAGATAAGTCACATGGAGAAGATCCATCGAATCGTTGTCTATGAGTGAGAATGAGCTATCATTTTTGTTTGCATACTTACTGATTTGATTGCTATGTAGGATCCACCATTCAATTTTGAAAGAGTTTCCAATGTGGAGGAAGGATGCAATGAGAAATTCACTGTAAGAAGGGAAAGCACCATATGCATTTTCTGCATTTTGGATTGACAATCCTTTGGTGTGAAATTTGGTGAGCACTCTAGGGCTTAGGTGCATGTTTGTGGCTATGATTATTTATCCCGGTGAAGCCATGGTGAATGAGAGGAGTAAGAATGACAGTATTGTGTAAAGACTCAGCAATTGTCCGATCATGTGATCGATGATGCTGATTAACTCCTTCAATTGGATTAGTCCCACATTCATAGTGAGAAAAGTTTTATAGTGGTTTATAACCATAGCTCTCACTATTCTTATTTGACGCATAATGCAGAGTGACCATGGGATTAGGAGAGTTCGTTATGTCAGTTGGTGGTGAGACTACCAACTTTATCAGAGTTTTTGGCATAAATGCCAAGTCTAGAGGGTCACCAAGTCTGGAGGATCACCAAGCATGCTATCATGTTAATAAACTTTTGAATACTTAAGAGTGCTATTCCTGTCAGAGTTTTTGGCATGCTGCCAATTGTGGAGGTTCGCTAAAATAGTTAAAACCCTACAGTAACACAAAGAACAGTAAGTTGCATGAAAACAAAAAAAATTCACAGTTAGATTGAATCTTTGTTAAAATAATTCATGCAAGACAGTAAGATGGATTGAATATTTTTTAAAATAATTCATGCATTAAAAATGGAATTAAATTAAAGAAGACATCAAAAGATAAGATGAATATTGAAGAGATGTGTTGTTTAAAAAACATAACTATGTTATTTAAAAAAGTGATTATGTAATAGACAAAGAGGTGTGATGATTCAAGAAAGGGTGTGAATTCCCATGAAGAGTTACAATGAAGGAATATACAAGAGGGTTGCGAATTGAAGATCAATTGAATGTAGAAGATACATTGAAGATCAAATGACAGAAGTAGAGAGAGGATAAGTCAAGATATAATACAAAAGTTTTCCAGATTCATAAATTAAGGGTGGTTGGTTGGTGCAAGGGAAGGTTGGATCCTAGAGGGGAGTAGGTGCTTCCTTGTCAGTTGTAGTTGACTAAACAAGGGGTTGAACCCTCCTACCAGTTGGAGTTGGTGAACAAGGGTGTGGGTGCATCATGATCGGTGGGTGTTGATCTAAGAGGAAGAACATATTTTTTCTATGTAACTTGTAAAACATAATTTTTCAGTTAATAGAAAAGTGTTTGTGGTTTTCCCAATTGGGTTCCACGATAAAATATTGTGTTAAAATTTTGTTTGCATTAACAAAAGAAAAAATTGATAAAATTATTGTGTCACTGATTCTCCCCCCCTCTTAGTGATAGGATCTGGTCCTTCAATTGGTATCTGAGCAGGTCTCTTCACTAAAGGTTTAAATCACTTGAAGCGAAATATACATCGGAATGGATCAGCAGTTGAAGATGTCATTAAAAGTCCCCCAATTTGATGGTGAAGACTATGTTTTTTGGAGTGTTAGAATGAAAATCTATCTGATGTCCATTGGGTTGGAGGTATGGAAATTAGTTGAAAAAGGATATGATGTTCCAAAAGTCACTCCCACAAAAGAAGAAGACAAGAAGAAATTTTGGGAACATGCAAAGGATTTAAACACACTACAAGATGGACTGAGTAAGAAGATCCTTGCTAAAGTACTAAACTGTAAAAATGCAAAACAACTCTTGGATAAATTGGAAACTATATATGCAGGATATTCCAAGATAAAGAGGGAAAAACTTCAGACTCTCAAAGTACAATATTAAGGTCTAAAAATGAAGTATAAAGAAAATATCTTAGATTACTTCGAAAGAGTTGATAATATTGTTAATGCAATCAGAGGTTTGGGAGTAGAAGTGTCAGAAAATGAGTTAGTTGAAAATATACTAAGAACACTACCTATGTTGTATAATCCTAAAGTGTCCACTTTTGAAGATCGAGAGAATCTAGATCAACTCACCATGGATGAATTTTATGGAATCCTCATAGCCTATTGGTTAATATTAGTTCATGAGAACCTCCCAAAAGGAGAGGCAACCTTCAAGGTGCTCAAGAAAACAAAAAATCAGAAGAAAAAACCTCAACCCAACCATCATGAAGAATCTGATGTAGAAGAAACCAATTTTATTAAAAAACTTCAAAAAGGATTGGGGAGGTACAAAGGCAAGCTGCCTTTCAAATTTTTTAATTGTGGCAAGGTTGGCCACTTTGCAACCAAGTGTCCCTATCCCAAGGAGGACCCTGGAGTTGAAGAAAAGACAAGTAATGATCAGAACTCCAAAGTATTACTTCCACCCATCAAGAAGGAATATAAGACAACACCAAATAAGGTTTATCAAAACATGTATCCTCACATTTTCTTTGGTTATTTATTTACATGGTCTAATTCCAGACACAAAGCTATGAATTGTAGAGAATATGGAAGGAAAAACTTGAGGGTTAAGAACTATAACCTTATAGATAACCAAATAGTATATCAAGTTAAAAGAAAAAATTATAACTCCTTTGCACCTCTATGAGAAGGGAACCTAGAATGATTCAAATGTCATAATTATGGACATAAATCAAGTAATTGCAGATTAATGGAAGTCTCTGAAAAATCAAAGTTCATTAGAGAGAAAACGAAGCTTTGGAAAGAAAAAAACATCAAAAGAGCAATGTATTATTCACTTGAAAGCCCAAGATAAAGAATATCTATGGTATGTTGACAGTGGGTGCTCAAAACATATGATAGGAAACAAGGAAACGTTTTTGAACTTAAAGAAACAAAAGGGTAAAGTTACATTTGGTGACAATGCTTCAGGTAACATACTTGGGAAAGGCACTGTGAGTTTTGGAAAAGATAAAACCAAGGATGTGTTGCTTTTTGAAAAAATGAAACCTAGCCTGTTAAGTGTTAGCCAAACCTATGATCAGGGGCACATTTTCATCTTTGATTCCCAGAAATGCGAAATTAGGAGAGAGGACTCAGGAAAATTAGTTGGTACTGCTCCTAGAACTCATGAGAATGTATATATACTAAATACAAAATTGAATGAGGAGTGTCATATAAATTTAGTAGATTAAAGTTGGCTATGGCATAGAAGGTTGGGGTATATTAACTTTGACAATTTAGTGAAAGTCAACAATCTTGGGGCAATAAGAAACTTGTCAAAGATCACAAAGCCCCCAAATCCTATGTGTAGACACTATCAACTAGGGAAGCAAACTAGAATAAGGTTCAAAACAAAAGAATACTCAACCTCAAAACCTTTATATCTTGTTCACACTGACCTCTATGGACCTACAAGGACCAATAGCTTGCAAGGATAGTCCTACTTTATGCTGTTCATTGATGATTTTACTAGAATGGCTTGGGTATGTTTTCTCATGGAAAAATCAGAAGCACTTAACAAATTCAAAGATTTTAAAACCCTTGTTGAAAATGAAAAAAGAGACAAAAATCAAATGTCTTAGATAAGACAATGGTGGTGAGGTCATCTCAAAAGAGTTTGATCTCTTCTGTGAAACTCATGGAATAAAAAGACAATTCTCTATTACCAAAACACCTCAGCAAAATGGGATTGCTGAGAGAAGGAATAGAACATTCCATGAGGCTGCAAGGACTATGCTCAATGAAGAAAAATTATCTGATGGATATTGGAGGGAAGATATAAGCACAACAATATACATATTAAACAAATCTCAGCTCAGGATTAATAGTAATAAGACTCCTTATGAACTATGGTTTGGGAGAGCTCCTTCGGTAAAATACTTCAAGGTCTTTGGAAGTAAGTGTTACATCAAAAGGATTGATGAGAATCTCAAAAAATTTGATGCTATATGTGATGAAGGTGTCTTTCTTGGATATTCTTCTACCAAGAAAGCATATAGATTCTACAATCTTAGATTACATAATATTGTTGAGAGTGCAGATGTCAAGGTGGATGATTTAAAAAAAATAAGGATCAAACATCAAGAGACTATACTTGACAATGAAGATGAAGATGATGACGAGTCAGTTGGTACACAAGCATAAGAAGTAGAAGAGAATAAATAAGAAAAGGAAGAGGATGACACAGATATTAGTGAAGACGAGGAATATATTCAAGAAGAATATATAAGAGAAGAATCCCTAAGAGGAGACACAAAGACACCCTCAATAACAACTCAAAAGAATCATCCTGAAGAACTGATTATTGGAAATAAAAGGAATGGAGTGCATACAAGAAGGGAACTGTTGTATCAAAAAAAAATAACACTTTTGTCACATATTGAGTCCATCTCAATCAAAGAGGCATGTGTTGGACACACCTACCACGCTTTGAGGGGGGGTGAATGAGTGTGGGGATATTTTTCCCAAAACTTCCCTCTTACACAAAAACTCCTTAGGTAACATTCAACATTTGCTCATTACTCATTGCTGTCATTTATAATCAGTTAGATGTGAATACATATCAGCAACATATATCAGCAACATATCATCAACAAATCATCTCCACAAGGAACACAAAGAACACAAGATGTATGTACAATTTTTCTTTTTATTATGGATTTCAATCCAGGGGTTTTTCAGCAAAAACTGAATAGAGTACAACTCTACAAGAGAACCAACTCTATATGGAATAATTAGCTTACATTCTCAGCACCCACTGATATGAGGCAACAATCCTCAACATATATCAATCTATCAAGATAAACAAGTGCATCAACCATGCACAAACCTGTGCCAAACAACCTGTAATCAACCTATACCATAAAAAAGTGCATCCAACCATGTACCAAGTATATACCATTCATGTGTCAAATACTCATCAACAATGTCTCATAATTATGTATCAACATCATCAACTATACACCTCATGTATGTGCCAACTCATCAACTGCTTGTCTCAACCATGACTAGTTTTGGATTAGTCAACAACCCCAACTTGAAATAATCATAAATTTGTACCTGTAATGAATAAATATATGAAACTGATACAAAATTTTCTTCATTGTGCTTTATGAAATTCCTCCAGGTGGAACTACTTTCAACCCCTCAGAAAAGGCGTTATATCAAAAATGGCATACCTTGCTGAATTTTGGCTTATTCTAGAGAGAGGCCTTGTAGGGCATGGCCCACACAAAATATTTGTTTAATTGATTTGAAACTATTACCAAAAATAATATAGCCTGTAACCTAACCAAAAAATTTGGTCTCACTGAATTTGGATCTATTATGAATAAGTTATGATGTTTTGACCCGAAACACCTGTTTTTGACTAGTTTCAGGACTAGCCACAAACCCTATTTTCCACGAAGTGTAACTCCCAAAATACAAGAACCCACAAGAAAAATTGTTTACCAAAGATACTTGGGTATGTTTTCTCAATGGCATAGCAATTTCATGGTCTGAATCATTATAGAAACAAAGTTATAGCGCAAATGGTGAGATGACCTGTAAATAACATACCTTAGAAAGCATCATCAAAAGAATTTATCCTCCCTTCAATTCTGGCCCTCTTTTCTTCAGCTTCCTTCTAAAATTAGGCTTATATATCCTTGGTTACCTCATTCACCTATATATATTCAATATTCTCAAGTGTTCCACACCAAAAATTCTCAAGAAGCTCTCACAAGAAGCTCTCCATTGATCCACAAAAAGGATGATCTACAAGAGACCATTGCTATCTTATTTATACTTTCATCCTGTAGGTCACTTAACCCATTTTTAGTTCACTTAACCCATTTCTAGTTCACTTAACCTATTTTCCTTATTTTTGGGTTAACCACTTTCCATAAATAGAAAGTTCTCCAATACTTTATCATTTAAATATTCCTTCTTGATTTTGTCACCTTACTTTATCATTTCTTGATTTTGTCACTTCTCTTGATTATT